>BSBK01001190.1:1990000-2400000 GCA_027943335.1 Chamaecyparis obtusa
TACTTATTTGGAACAATTTAATTATTAATACATTCATTAATAAATATATGAATATTCAATAACATAAATATTCATATATTTAGTAATGTTTATTATTACTAAATAATTAACAGTGATAATATTAATAATATTATACTGAGTGAAGCATGATCATAATATATTCTTATTAATAATCAGATTTTCCATAGATAATGGATAGAGATCAAATGTTCAAGGCCGATAGGGCACTTATACATTTGATCATATCGATCAGAGTAATCCGACCGAAGCTACATATCTTTAACAGAGTCTCCATCACCAAGAGGCTAAACAACCACCGGTAGAGTCTGTTCAATCAAAGGGTCATTGATAAAACCCGCATTTCCATCAAGTTATCGTCGAGTGTTGGTTCGAAGAAATTTGAGCAATCATCTTCACCCTTTCGGAAATTTGGTTGTTTTATATTTGAAGGGACAATTGTTGACTCTTTCTTGTTTGAATTCCCTAGCGATTGCAATGTAGGCATGACTTTATTCTTTGTAGAGCTCACGGTGCAAAGTACCTCATTGTCGATCACTGGACTGACATTGATGTTGCAAGTCCTATTACCTTCGGGGGGTGGATACTTCAATCACAGGTCTATGTAGCCCTTGAAAATTATGTTTGTCTACCATCCACCATCAATCCAATCCTGTTTGATTCGCTTCTGTGACTCGACCAAAGTGGGCCTATCCAATTCCTATTTCTCAATCCTCAAAAAGAAGATCGGCCTTGTCGTCCTTGTGTTGAAGCATTGTGAATCTCCTTTTGTCCTTAATTCTGCAAAGGTTTGAGCATATCCTCCACCACTTTGCCCGCAAAAGAATTCTTGGAGTACTCAACTAGCAGATGTGCCTTGCAATCTACCGAGATCCATTTATGTTGTCACTCGTTCAAGTCCTTTTGCTCCAGGAAGTATCTCAGCTTGTTGTGGTTCGTCTACACAACAAGTTTTGCTCCAACAAGGTACTGCCTATACTTGGCCAGCACATGTATGACTCGCAAGAGCTTCCGACTATCAAACACAAATGGATGATGGTCTTGCATCAACACGACTCCAATGCTTTTACCCAACGCATTGCACTCCAACATTGTCATTGTACCAATCAGCAATGCCACTGTACTAGTCAACACTACCATCGTACCAATCAGTCCTCCCACAATGCCAATCGGCATTACCACCGTGTTAGTCAACACTACCATCGTACCAATCAGTCCTCCCACAATGCCAATCGGCATTACCACCGTGTCAGTCAACACTACCATTGTACCAGTCAGCATTGTCATCGTGCCAATTTGTACTACCACCACTGTGCTAGTCGATACTGCCACCATACTCGTATCAGACAGCACTGCCACCATACTCGTATCAGACAGCACTGCCACCATACCAATCAACACTTCCACCGTACCAGTCGACATTGTACTTGTACCAGTTAACACTGCCACCATACCAGTTGAAACTTCCACCATACCAATCGGTATTGCCACCATACCACTGAAGAGCAACTCTCCATCAAGCTTCCGCTAGTCCACTCTGATATAAACATTGCCATGCCCAAAGTCATCATTATCCCACAGAAACCAATCATAAAACATATCGGAGCTCTGATCAACAATCTTCATGCAGTCATGCCCATAAAAAGGATCACTAGTAGTGCTACTTCTTCATGCAATTGATTGATCAATGTTGTCTTCTAGACAAGCTCCATGCAAGTATCTTCTTCAACCTTGCTTTTGTCATGTAAGCTTAGGTTTTCTCCACTTGCAAGGGTAGCAACAAATTCTTGCATATCCTCGTGTGGCTCTTCATCTTCTTCATGTAGTGCATCACTCTTATTGTCGTCACTAACTTCCTCACACTTGTGTAAATGAGATTTTAATTTTCTTCACAAATGCTTATGCTTGAATAAATTATTGAACAATCTACATGCCGCAATTGAAGGAATACATTCTAGATTACGAACAACCAATAACATAGATATGATAGGTTGGGGTATTATATCCATCTCAATACATGAAATCATAATATTCTCCATGGCAGAGAAAATTTTATTATCATGGTGCTCCTTTATCATGACCAAGAAATGATGAAACATATTGCAGATCAAATCTTGCAATCCTTTATCTAAGAGGAGATTACTTACTTTGACATTTGCACAGTTCTCCAGTATTGTAATTCTCTTGGCAAGTGGATCACTACTGATGTCATCCAAGCTCTGAAAGCTGTCAATAATCAAGTACAATATCTCTATCAGGGTGTCATGACCATACGGTAGTCGAGAAGCTGAGATTCTCAAAATCTCACTTAGACATGCTGCAATGGCAACCTTGATTTCCTTGTCATGGTGTCTCAACAAAATGGGTTGACTTAAGGCGACCTTAATCGGAGCAAGGATCTTCTATATGAATCTTGAAGGTGATTGGTCCATCTTACACAAACATACTTCAAATATATATGTCCCATAGGCTATGTTAGCCTCACGGACGTTAAAATTATCTATCTATCTATCTAGAGGAAGGTTAATACCATCATTGAGTTCCTTTCCTATATTTTGTAGTGTCTTCAACTTGTTAATGCTTACCAGTTACTGAGAGGGGGGGGGGGGGGGGTGAATCAGTAAATGCTCGTCTTAATTTAATTCTCTTTCCTTGTTGTTATCCTTATAGATGAACAAAATATAACAATCATTCACAGGCATAAACAAAGTCACACAGATTAACACAAGTGTTTATACGTGGAAACCCTCGGTTGGAAGGAAAAAAACCATAGTGAGACAAAGCTCACAACTTCACTAGTATCAAATGAAGGCGCCCTATTAGGAGCTTACAAAGCACTGGTTAAGGTGCTACCCGATTATGGGATTTTACAAAAGATCAGTTAAGACCTAAACCCTGTTAAGAGTTGCTTGGTTATAGGACTTTGAACATCAACACAGATGTCACCCTGTTAGAGGATTTTTACAACGAACCGACTAGGTTCACCCTGATAGAGGGATTTCAATATGCTTTTAATACTTTATGAAAGCAATGATTTATTATGACACTGATTGTCTGATTAGATCATACCTGTAGATTTCTTCCCCGGTTTGCCTGGTTGTTGACTTATCTTTCTTACTTCACCTTTGTGCCTGTAGCACTCCTCAGAAGCTATCTCTCCTCTACTCTGTGCAATTTCCAACTATCAACAACAGCAACAACTCATCTTGCATCCCATGACCTATATTTATACAAGAGCGAACCTCTTGACTCATAGAACTGCCAGGGAATAAACTTAACCATAAATCATGCAACACATAGAGGCTATGCATTGTGATCTGGAGTTTACCTTGAGATCATTCGTAGAATTTAAAGCTAACTTTTGCTTAAAAGTTAACTCCACCTCTGAGCAATGGATGTCCCGTATAATCAGACTTTTAACTTAGACTGTAACTCAAACTGATCCGTAAAGTCCGGATCGGATCTATCTTGCAGTTAGACCAATAAACCCTTATACCCGGTTTGCCTCATAAGACCGGTTCTGAGTTCTTTTCGGTCTACCGGTGTATCTATCGAAATAGTCAACTGGTGCAAACATTCTGTTCTTTATCTACCAGTGTCTTCAAAGTAGTGTGAGTGACCGGTGATCCTTTACCGGTGGGAATGGGTTTTGTGAAACACACTAATGACAACTCATATTGCTAACAATCTTCCCCTTTGTCATTGGTGGCAAAACGATACACAAAACCATTCATACAAAGGCTGTGAGTTTGCACCTTTCTTTGTTTGCCTATCTTTGTTCCTGGACTTTGTGTAGAACACTTCCCCTGTGTTGGTGCTTGGGAACTTCCCTTGTTTTCTTTTCTGCAGTTTCCTCTTTCCTCTATTCCTTGTGTTCCATTGTACATTCCTTCCCCTTTTTGCCTGCATAGGACAAAGGGTTAAGCAATTCTAATAATCTTACATTTGTAGCTTTGTGAAGATGTCCTTATAGATGTTCTTTGCAGAAATCTAAAGTCTCCTTGAAGACTTCAGTCTCATACCCATTCAGAATTTTGGCAACTCTGTAATTTGTATCCAGATTCATAGAAGCTTCTTCTAATAGAAGTTTTGAGTTTTTGTTGCTTAGACCAGGTCTAGCCTTTTCCAGTGCTTCCTTATTAATTTTTGAGTTAATTTCTAGACTAGTTCTCCATTTTACTTGAAGCTTACTATTTAACTCAGGAGGAAACTTGCCTCTATAATCCCTAGGAGTCTTGATGAAATCTAGTAGACTTTCAAAAAGAGCTTTTTCAATTTCCTATTTGTCCTCCTCGGCTAATACACTATACCATTTGGCTGCATTGTCCATTTCTCCAAAATTTGTAATTTCAGCTACAATATCATTGACGGTCATAGTGCGAGCCTTACCTTTTTCTGGAGATACTAGGAGTGTAGGATTTGTTGGTTCATCGGTTATGTCAACAATGACTGGTTTGTCTACTCCAAATACACCTTTTCCTTTCCCGGTGTCACAGATTGATGGAGCTGTTGCCTTTTGGTGTGCTTCCTCTGCTTGTTGCCGAGTCCGAAGAAGATTGGTCCAAATGGCTACTCCTTCATCATGCACTTTCTCGGTTTCTCCAATCAGCAAGAGACCTATCCTTTTCTTGGTCAGGAAATTTTGCTGATGTAGCTCAACTTGTTGAGTAGCTTCTAGTGTGAGATGATTCTGAACTTCTAAAAGAGCTTTTATCCTTAGCTCCTTTTCTCTGTTCATTGAAGATTTCCACCTACCTTGAAGGATATTCAAAAGATCCTTAGGCAATACTTTTTGAAGTTCTGTACGACTCAGATTAAACTTATGTAGGCATTCAACTACAGCATCTTCAATTTTCCTTCGATCATCGTCATTTGCTAGATTGTATCTTCTTTCAACATTAGCCATTCCGCCACGTTCTTTCAATCCTATCACAAATTCATCGATTGTTGGCTTACTTCTTCTTGGCGGATCACCTTTGTTGGTTTACCGGTTCTCTTCTTTCTTTCGCTAAGGGGAACTGTGTCCTCAGAATTGGTTTCTTCAACTTCCTCCTCTTGTGTGCTTTCCTCCGGTTCAGCTTTCTTCTTCTGTGCTTTTGGTGGTGCAGCTCCTGGTTTCTTCTTTGGTGTGGGCGTTCTTTTCACATAAACATTCTTGACTGGCGCTTTCTTTAGATTTTTCTCTATCTCCTTGTAGGTTCCAAATTATTGAGCGCCGATATCCAGGTGTGCTTTCTCCAGGGCCTCTACATACGCCGTTGCAATCTTTGTGGTAATTTCGCAACCAAGCTCCAATGTATACTCGTCTCTTGGTTTTACTACTTGAATGATGCAAAAGTCAATTGATACCAGAAAACATACCTCTTCTTTGTATTTGTCAACGATAGTTGATGGAATTCTTTGTCTGGCATGCATCTTCAGTTGAAAGGCTTTAAAATGATCGGTCATAGCCTTATCAAACTGGTCTCCCAGTTGATTAGCCATGTCACTGATTTGCATCATGACCGGTCGATTTGTTGTCCATGTTACTTTCCCTCTCCCAAGGAAGGAATTAGAATAGTAAAAGTAGAGACAAACCAGAAGTGTACCAAATTTTAGTGATTTCTTTTTGACGATGCCTAGCTTTTTCATGTTCTCAAAGATCTGTCCTCTTAGCATTTCGCACATGTCATATTGTGCATTGTCATGTATAATTTTGTAAGTTGCATGTATGCCTCCACCCGGTATGCTATTTAGGTTACTGGATTGATATACTTTGTAACCTATTACAGCAGATGCAAACCGAACGACTGGATCTTCAATATCAGTCACGGTCACCAATTGCTTGTCGGACTTTGATTTTGTCAGATTGGTTACTACTGTATTTGGTATAGTTCTTAGGGTTAGGGCTTCCCCTTGATTGCTGAACCCAGTTACCCTATGGAGATCGTTTTTCGTGATCAGAGTGCAGACTCCTTTCGTGACCCAAAAACCTAGTTCATGTACTTGACTAACCACCATTCGAATCCATTTTGGTTTGAATATGGTTGGATAGGAGACTCCATTGATAATCCCAGATGATACCAGCTTTGCGTACCCATTGGGATAATTGTCGTCTTTGTGTAGCAAGTGATACTCGCTTTGTATGTACGTCTCACCCAACTCTTCTTGCTTGGCATGGATGAACACAATTACATCTTCTGTCAGGGTATTGAGGAGAGCACGCCAGCCATGTCGATCTCCTTGTTCTGATTTGTTGAGATATCATACGGAGGACGATCAACATGCTTTGCTGGAACCAACTTAGCTTCGTATGACAAAGATGCCATTGCTCTTAATCGGTTACTCGGAGAGATGATTGATCGCTTTTCACAGATAATCTCGCTTCATGATTATTTCGAAAGAATATTGCTCAAGCATGAAAAAGATAAACATAAAATTGCAAGATGAAGGCAAAAAAGTAATCCTTCTTTGCTTTAATAGAATTAGGGCATAACGGTAATTACCAAACGGTAACTATTGTTAAACGGCTACAACATTAAATGCCTTACCTAACCTTTCTTGCTACTTTTCCTAACTGGTAGTCCGACCCTTTTCTTTTGATTGGGCACGCCTCGGTTGATCATCTCATATCTTTCCGGTCTGACCTGTAGATCAAGTGAGATTAGCCTCACCAGTCCTACCGGGAACGGTAGTTGCACTACCGGTTCCCCCTAAGCCTTGAAGGCTCAGTTTGCAGAAGAAATATCATCATCTTGTGATGATGATCTTGCCTCAGTTTTCTCATCGGCGGAGTTCTTTGATTCCTTAATAGACCATATTTTCTTTACTTCTTTCTTGGTCTCCTTATCTCTGTTGTTCTTCTTATCAGAAGTCAAGGTTTTCATCACCAGTTTGTCCGATTCCTTGCCTTTGTTCCTAATCCGGTTCCAGCAATCCTTAGCTAGGTGACCGATTCTGTTGCAGTGATAGAAGATCATACCGGTTGCTTTCCATGGGTTCATCCCTCTTGGATTAGGGGATTTGCTCCATGATCCACTGTTGCAATGCATCCCTTTGTTTGTATGAATAGTTGCATTCTGATTTTTGCTTTTCTTGGAGAATACCGGTCTTGGTGATCTGAATGCCATTGTCTTTGATCTGCATTCTTTAGCATTGTGTTTGAACTTGTTGCAGGCATAACAGTATCCCTTGAAGCTTCCTCTGCTTCCACTAGACACAGATAAGGGACTTGACCAACACTCATTGGTCTTGTGGCCATTTTTGCAACAGTTCTTACAGTAACTGTTGTTGGTTCTTACCGGTGTATTTCTGCAGTCATTGGTGTTATGACCCAGTTTCCATAATGCTTAGAAGAAGTATTGAAGGTTTTCTTACCTCTTTGTGCTAGCATCTTCCTCTTGTTCTTCTTGCTCGACTTTCCTTCAACTGACTCACCGTTCTCTTTGGTGACTGCACCGGTGGATTCAAGATTGGTGTGATCGTTGTGCTTTCTTTGAGCTTTGAGTTGCTTATCAAGCTTGACCGAGCTTTCATTGTATTTTCTCAGCATTTCATTCCTTTTTTCAAGGACTTTCTTTTGTTCCTTGAGTTGATATATCTCGATCGCCAGCTTCTTGCATGCTTCATCTCTACCCTGCCATGTTGGCATTTTCTTGGGTGACAATCAGCATGTCTTCTTGGAGTTGCATAATGAGGAGTTCATTTGCCCTTACAGCTTCCTCTGCTCGGTTCATTGCTTTTTCAGAGGATGTTGATGTCTTGACTGTTGTGTTTCTTTCACTTTCAGTTTTTTGTTTCTGTTCAATCAGTTCAATCATCCTCAGAGCATTCATCTTTTGCTCCCTTTTGAGATCAGCAATCTGACCGCTTAGGATCTGATTCTTTTCCGTAAGCTCAGAGACTACTTCCTCAGCCTCATCGGATCCACTCTGCCCAGAGAGTTCATCGATTGTTTCATTACTCTCGTTTAATTGCAGAGCCAGCTCCTTTCTCTTTGCAAGTGACTTCCTTAGTCTATTCTCCAACGAGGCAATAATGTCGTTGGCTTCCTCTAGCTGTTTCTGATACCGGTAACCCTCCATGATCTTTTTCTCAAGCTGTTAAACTTTGTTGTATAGAGAAACTAGGCTCTGATACCAATTGTTAATGCTTACCGGTTACTGAGAGGGGGGGGGGGTGAATTAGTAAATGCTTGTCTTAGTTTAATTCTCTTTCCTTGTTGTTATCCTTATAGATGAAGAAAATATAACAATCATTCACAGACATAAACAGAATCACACAAATTAACATAGGTGTTGATACGTGGAAACCCTCGGTTGGAAGGAAAAAAACCACGGTGAGACAGAGCTCACAACTTCACTAGTATCAAATGAAGGCGCCCTATTAGGAGCTTACAAAGCACTGGTTAAGGTGCTACCCGATTATGGGATTTTACAAAAGATCAGTTAAGACCTAAACCCTGTTAAGAGTTGCTTGGTTACAAGACTTTGAACATCAACACAGATGCCACCCTGTTAGAGGATTTTTACAACGAACCGACTAGGTTCACCCTGATAGAGGGATTTCAATATGCTTTTAATACTTTATGAAAGCAGTGATCTATTATGACACTGATTGTCTGATTAGATCATAGCTGTAGATTTCTTCCCCAGTTTCCCTGGCTGTTGACTTATCTTTCTTACTTCACCTTTGTGCCTGTAGCACTCCTCAGAAGATATATCTCCTCTGTTCTGTGCAATTTCCAACTATCAACAACAGCAACAACTCATCTTGCGTCCTATGACCTATATTTATACAAGAGTGAACCTCTTGACCCATAGAACCGTCAGGGAATAAACTTAACCATAAATCATGAAACACATAGAGGCTATGCATTGTGACCTGGAGTTTACCTTGAGATCATCCGTAGAATTTAAAGCTAACTTCTGTTGAAAAGTTAACTCCACCTCTGAGCGATGGATGTCCCGTATAATCAGGCTTTTAACTTAGACTGTACCTCAAACTGATCCGTAAAGTCTGGATCGGATCTATCTTGCAGTTAGACCGATAAACCCTTATACCCGGTTTGCCTCATAAGACCGGTTCTGAGTTCTTTTCGGTCTACCGGTGTATCTATCGAAATAGTCAACCGATGCAAACATTCTGTTCTTTATCTACCAGTGTCTTCAAAGTAGTGTGAGCGACCGGTGATCCTTTACCGGTGGGAATGGATTTTGTGAAATACACTAATGGCAACTCATATTGCTAACACAACCACCGCTCTCCATCGCTACTAGGAGGCATAGTGAGATTCAAATCCCAAAATCTCTCAATCATCCCAACAGATTGGCATGATCACCAGCTCCAATACCACTGTAATGTTTCCACTGTGATGTAAGCAGATGGCCTTGTGCACAAACTGGGTATCTTTCCCCTGACCCCCCACTGAATTTTCCTTGTCGGATGGTTTAGAATGCTGATGGCGTACGAACTGATGGGTGAGTGGGCATACGGTGACCACACTGCTGATGTCGTTTGGTGAGAAGGTAAGTGAGGGGTCGTACCACTGTGTCTCCTAAAGCCGTACAAAGGGAAACTAACAACACCATATGATGATGTTGGATAGGGTTGTATGGGGACGGATGGGAGGCACCGCACGAAGAGAGTATGGAGTACGAAAGGAAGGTCATACGGGTTGGACGTAGGTGTTTCTATGTTGTCGTACATTGTATGGAGGTGACTTGCTCGATGTTGCCCTCCAACAATGTCGTACGGTCAAGGTATAGAGCACTGTGCGGATGTATACAGGAACTTCACGATTTGCTTTACGAATTGGGTCTGTGGAATACAAGATGATGCATGCAATATATTTTGACAGTACTCTGAACTACAGATTTGCACAGAAGGGAACACCAATTTGATTGTCGCAGAAATGCCAGTGACACAAATAAATAATGATAGCACTTTAGATCACACAAATAGATATCGCTTAGGAATACAAATTTGTCTTCTATAGAAGACTTCACAAATTTGGGGCACAAAGTGGAATATCGGAATGATATTTCCAACGACAGACTAGGGTGGATGTGAACCACCAAAACTGCAACAAACCAAATAGGGAGGATCTTTCACCTCCGAAATGGCAGACAAGAACTCCAACTGGAATTCGGAAATATACAAATAAAAATCCAAATCGCCTACCAACAACTTCCTACATGCTGGTCATAAATACCCTTTGGAGAAACTCCCAAGGGTTTACAAAAAGTGCCAACAGGACAAACACCTACGGACAATAAAAGAAAAATGGGCCCCTTTTATTAATTAATTAAAGGTCTATTTATAATATTATTTAAATTATGAGACCATTAATTAATTAAAATACTTTATTAAAATTGGGGACATTACAGTGTTCAGCACTGGATAATGGTTGGATTAAAATCAACTTTGACGACACATCAAAGGGGAATCCAGGTCCTCATAACGAATGCGCTAATTAAATCAAGAGCGGACAACTAGAAGCTAGATAAAATAGTGAAATTACAAAAAATTGATAGCGATGTTCAAATTTTTTAAAATTACTCATGTAAAATGTAAGGAAACACGGAGGTGGACAAATACTCCAAGTTGGCAGAAAAGTTCATCCAAGAGGATGATCAGGAGATATGGGAAGATCTACAAGGCAGCCATTTGGGACAGGTGGTAACTTGTAAGGACATTACAATGGGACGAATTGCAGAGAATTAATTGCCTCACATTGATACTCGTTCCTGTTGTGAGGTGGAGAGCATGCAAAGTAAGTTAGAAGCATTATCGAGGAGGATGCATTTACTGACTCTTTAAGTTGCTATTTGTGCTCTAATTGCAAGAAAAACATAATATCATTGTACAACTGCTCTTTCATTTTCAAAAGCATAATACGAGTCCAAGGGGTGGAGAAAATGTAGGTTTATTTTTCCTTGCAAAGCCTAAAACCTATGGTTGCCTTCTAAGGAAAAGTCTTGGAAGAAAGGCTCAAGCATGTCTTCAATTTCGAAGACGCCCACTTCATTCACGGAGTGTCCATTGTTTTGGGGGACAATTTTTTGAGGGCAGAGTACAACGATAGAACAAATGTAGGTATTGCAACTTTGTTTCTAGCATGGTGCCTCGAGCTAGGCACTAAGGAAGAGGCACACAAGATTACAAACAATGCATTCAAGAAGAGTGGGGATTGGGTCTAGCATCTTTAATTGTCATTGCAAGGCCGAAAAGGGTTTTATAGCCTGAATGGTGATTGGTTGCATGTGGGGTAATTCATTTTCTCCTTGCATCCATTCTTCACTAGAGCACCTCAAGCGATAACGAAGTGCGATGTACAACAACACAAATTGGTCTGAATGGGATCAAATACTATCTCAAAATGCAGGAGGCGAGAGCCTAGTGAGGGGAGCCAAAGCCAGAGAGAAGAGATCAGAAGAAAGATGAGCCAAAGCACAAACAGGGTCGGCCTACAAGGTCCAAAAGTTCCAAGAAGTGGAGGGAAGATGCAAAGTCCACTGCAACATCCAACCACAGGCAATAGAAGGGTGGATGGACCCTTCTTGTTTTAGTGTATGTACATTTTGTTATGGAAATGGCTAGCTGATTAGAAAGGTTATCTTTCAATATTTTTGGTCTAATATCGATGTAATTATGCTCATAGTTGTTGGGGTGGTTAGCAAATTTTTTGTATATCTATCTGGCAAACCATTGGTGGTTTGGGTTGTAGTAGACAGGGAAAGGTTTTTTATTCCTGTACTTGAAAGTGGCTAAATTTTTAGGTCCAATCTATGATGGTTCATGCATATACAGTTTGAATCATAGTTAGCAACCTCTACAAGCACTCTCTGAGTTGTCAAGCTATTTTTTTTCCTCCACGAGATTTTACGAGTTTAACTGATGAGCTTTTATACACACAAAAAAAAATTGGGAAAAAATGCCTAAATGGGTAAAATTTTGGTTAAAACACATTTTACACATTTTTTTTTCTAAAAACTATGCATTTTCTCTTTTGAGATGTCAAATTTTTAATTAAATACATTTTGTGATTGAATCTTGCAAAGAGAAATGTTTTCTTAAGAATTTTTTATTTTAGTACTTTCTAAGTTACCAAGTTCTTGCCAAGTATTTGTCAAATCAAAGAATTTGGGCTTGTCGAGTACTCTCCGAGTCCGAGTTTGCGAACTATGAATGTAGTGATTTCGCATTGTCTTTTCTATGCATGAATATATGGTCTTTTCTATCTAACATCTTAAATAATTAGTGTACTTTGGCAGTGATATCCTTGTTTGCTATGTCTTGTTTGTTACATCCCTTGTGAACTTTTTAAATAATTGTAATAACTATTTCCTATGAAGTGTGAAGTTGGTTATGTGATTTATCAATTATTTGAATTCATAAAATATGATTATGATGATTTAAATTTTGTATGGAATATTGAGAAAGAATTATGATGGATTTCACTATGAATGATTAATGTATACTTTAAATCTGTTAATAAATTATTATTATTATTATAATGATGATGGTATCTAATCCTTCTTTGTCAGCAGATGCAGGAGAAGATCCATCCCACGGGTGAGAGAAGAGTATCATCAGCATAAGGCGATGTAAACGCACGGTGAAGATCGAGAATGCCATCTGAGCTTGAAACATAACTGTTTTACCAGTCGTCAAATCCGGGAGGGGAGTTGCCTTAGATGTCTAGATGGTTGCTTTTCTTTTCTGGTGTAATTAAGAATTATGGCCTTGTAATTAATTTCAATACATTGGACCTTTCCTGTTGATTTTAAGGAACAACCATGGTGATCTCTTCTATCGTTTTCATTTAGGCTATGCATTAGATTTTTGTATGCATTTGTGTGTATGTAGATGCATATGATATGTGTATAAATGTAAATGTGTATGCCAACGATCATTAAATGTATGACTGCTAACCAAACAATCATGCAGGGATCCATGCATATTGTCGTGCTCTAAGATGACAAGGTGGATGTATCCACAATGATTGAGAAGTTGAGTGCACAAGATGAAAGTTGACACTAAGTTGATAATGCACATATACATTTAGTTATGCAAACACACAAAATAAATTTTTAAGTATATATATATATATATATATATATATATATATATATATAATATGTTATTCTTGTTCCTTGCCTTGTGCAGCATGATGTTTTCTTGATATCAATTTTGTATTAGGAACCGATGGCATATTTGTATTGTGGAGGGATGTCGGGTGAGGTGGCAAGAGTAACTCCTCTTGCCATCGTAGGCAAGGAGTTACTCCTTAGCCTTCCACCAACCTTTTCTTACGGGACTCGTCTATTTGAAGGTCATTCTTTGCTTGAGTGGGGGTTCGGGAATTTCTTTCTTTTGGTACAAGTTCGCCATAGTGATTTTGAATTCTATGATCGTCGTTTTTGGAGCTTCTTCTATTTGATTTTGAAGAGGGACCTGTGTAGCATTCCCTATTTGCCTTGCATATCAGCTAGAAGTTGATTTTTAATTGCAGGCATGTTTCATTCTCTTACTCATCAAATCTATGAGATGTATTCAACTTTTATTGTGTTTGAGCTCATTTGATTTTATGCATTGGAAAGGCTGTGATTATTTACTTGCAATCTGCATTTGCTAAGCATTATATACATCTTGTTAGCATTGATCTTATGCAATCGGGAATGAAAGAATTTATTCATTGATGTGGTTTGATTGCATCGTGAGCATCATATTACACAGCTCAGTCATCAAAAGAATGGCTATGTTTCTTAATGTAACCAGTTGGTTCATCACTTGTTAATTTGCATTATTATAAAGCATGTATCTTCAATGTGAGTTCGTCTCGATCATATATAGAAGACAATATAGATTGTCGTGCATTGCATTTTTAACAGAACTAATAAATAATGAGTCTTCAATATGAGCTTGTCTCGAGCAGATATAAATAGCGGTGTGGCTTGCTATGCATTACCTGAAATAATAAGACAAGCATGAAACAAACCCATGAATGAGAAGTATACATTCTGCATGTTGAGAATGATCTGTCTTTCCTCTATTCATTATTAAATGTCATTGGTAGATTCTGTAAGTAAAGTTTCCTTCTGTTATGTGAAGTGGAAAACAGTACACATTTAAAGGGATTTGTAGCAAAAAAGAAGTATGGCATGTCAGTTGAACCCCTTGTATCTTTGTATGCAGTCTTGCTGGTTATTACTGAACTGGATATGTCTGATCAAGTCTCTTGTATCCTCATATAACCTCAATCTTCTATCTACCAGGAATGGGAATAGCTTATAGGCTGTAATCTTGAGGTAGTCAACATACAAACTGAACCCTTAACAACTTGTGCAATAAGGATAGATTATGGTCAGCCTAGAGGGTAGATCTTGTGGTTATGGCCAAAGTGTGTGGGTAACATGATTACATATGGACAGTGACTCCATTAGGATGTGGATATCTGGTTAAGAGGTCTTTTTTACTCTAAATGAGTCTGGTGGTGACATTGATTGCAAACAGAAATGTGCTTGGACCTTAAAACCTTGGCCTAAGTGGTACTATGGTACGGGTACTAGTCGTGAGTCACTAGAACTAGTAAGGCAATGTTTAGCAAGGAAGGTCACCCTGATAGGCGAAGATGTCTATAGGTTGGTTGGCTAAGACAGTTGTGATTTCAACACCAAGTCTCAGATGGCAAGAAAATTGAAGCCATGTTCACATGCCCTTGGGAAGGGCCAGGCCATTTCTATGTGGAAGTTGTGCGGGTGACTATTGGGTCACGATCATAAGATCAAAAGTTGGGTGGCAAAATTCCCTGATGATACTCTTTCGCCCTATGGAGGTCAAAAGCTAAAAAGAAGTACAGCAGAGATTGAACCAACAAGTTTAGGTTTTATGAATTATTCTTTGGTAGTTAATTATGTTGTTTGCATTTCATAGTAATATATTGTTAGGTTTTTTTCATATGAAAGTTACTGTTACATTCTTATACTGCTGAAGTAACGGAATAAGACAGTTAAGATCAGATTCATGTGAAATTAGTTGGTAACTTCCTTTTTAGTTAGTTAATGAAATTCTTGCTCATGTTCATAGGAAATGGAAGGCAGTTATTTCAGTTATTTTGTTAAAGCATATTTCCTTTCCTCGTAAGAAGATTTATTTTCCTATTTATTTAGGGATAGTATAGTTGGTATGTTACGTTGTTGTTTTATTACCTTTGCCATACAGTTGTTATTTTGTTAAATGTTCAACTAAACCAATCCTCTCAAACTCTAGCAGTATATTTTGTTCTCTCTACACATATCTCTACCCTTCTTTAATTTGCCAACATGGGTTGATTTTAAAGATCATTTCATTATCATGTCTATAGTTTAGGAAAGAGTATATTCTCTAATCTAACATTTATAGTTGGAATTTTTGTTATTGGTCTCAAAGGGTATTTCACATTTCCCCCCTATGTGTGTGTGTTTGGGTTTTGAAGTTAGTTGATCCAAATGCATTTCAGCCACATCAATAACTAGGGCCTTTTTCACAAACCATCAACATATATGTGACCTATCTTATAAGTTTAAAGAAAATTGTTGATTTTGTAAAATTCTGTTCATGAATAAGAGGTGTTTACATCTTCATATAGAATGCCTACCAAGTATCAACCATTGATAATACAATTATCAAGGATGTCTCAAGATGTCTAGGAGAAAACAATGTAGAAAAATAATTATGTAAAATCTTATTTCTAGTAACGATCTGACTTCCAAATCTTTTATTTTAGGAAGCTCACATAATTTCAAGCCAAGAAACAAATCAATAAAATGATTGCAGTACATTGCAATCATGTACCTGAAACATACAGACCCCTCAAACAGCCCTGACTCCAAATTATACAAAGATTAAAGATTCAGTAACAAACCAGTGGTACATGCAAAAGAATGTGATGTTTAGCAGTAGCTGGATTATGGTTTTCTGCACCCTTACTCCAATCATAGCTCACCTGTTGAGTACCAAAACACATTCATTTATTACACAAATTTATGAAATTCAAAAGCTCCAATATATTAAAGAGATTTCAATTGTTAGGGAACAAATGTGCAAAAGTTTATAACTCCTATAAAACAAGAATCAGAGCAATTGTCAGCTAGTGACAAAAACTATATGTGCATATTTGAATGATGACCACTGATTTATTAAGGCATGACAACTAAAGTTGAGCACTGATAAATGCAACTGCGCTGTGTGGATGAAAAACAATGAGAAAGAACTGATACAACAGAGAAACTGCAGGAAATATAATCTATGGATATGTAATAACTAAAAGCTAAAAGTTCAAATAATATACATATCCATCCTAAAGGAGAGTCACAAGAAACAACGGTCAAGGTGTGTTTCACAGAGAGAGGAGGTGATGTTTTTATTCAACATGAGTAGAGGTGAGAAGATAATTGAATGGTGTCAGGAGGACTCAAAAAGGGTGGTAAAAGTGAAAGGCGGTCATCATGCGGGGACCAGTGGGAAAGTTAATAGTGTGACAAGAAGACATAAAAAGATAAAGAGGAAATCCAGGTAGTATTAAAGGAGAGCAAATCATACAAGGGCTCAGAAATATTAGTAACAGTTGTAAAGTTTGAAAGAGATGAAAATGGGTCAAGTGTTTGGTGCCATCCACCGAGTACGGACGGTAGCATGGTTGAAAGGGCATGCATACCCAGACCCTAGGACGCAACCTAGGTACTGGGATGCATTCTCGCACCTGGTACACATTAGGGTATGGACCTGCTAGGTGGATACGCCACGTCGACGTGCCTAAGAAAAGAAAAAAATAAACAAAAGAAAAGTCAAAACGCCTAAAACGAAGTCGTAAAACGCACACATTGAAAACTATGGAGGTGAAAAACGACATAGTGGATGAAAATGATGGAGCAGCAGAGACCGCCGTTCTTCAAAGAAAAATGTAGAAAATTTGAGGAAAACGACGTGAAAGAACACGACGTTGCACGCGCAGAGGAACATGTAGGTCTTCCATGTTCATTCTTCTAAAAAAATGCAATATAATATTTAGTATTTATGCAGTATAAAGAAATTTTTAAAACGCAAATGTTTCTTCATTAAAATTGCAATATAAAATTAACGTAGAATAAAGAAAAATGCAAATGTTTTTGGTCTGTGACTGCAAACCTTTGCATATATTAAAAATTTATATAAAACAGTTTAATGTAATATTTATAAAACTGTTTTGGTAACAATAACATGTATATACTTAAATAATAAAGTGTTATCCTGTATACATATTTGATATTTTGATAAAATTAACAATACAATTTTATTAAAATTATTAAAACTGTTTCAAAAACAAGTCAGGTATATTAAAATTTAACATTATTAATTTATAAAATAATAAAAGTCCTCAATGTATGTTTTAAAATGTAAATTTATATGCAATAATAAATTAATTTTACTATTTACACAATGCATTTAAATTTTACTGTTTACATAATAATAAAATATGCTCTCTATTGAGTCTCCTGTTTGACACTAACAATCTAATATTTTAAATTTTTTATTTTTCCATGTAGAATGTTGGGTGGAGGAAGGCAAGGGTTGTATCCACTGTGGAAGTTTGTTGATCATATCCTAGGGCCGAAGGGTTCAGGTGCAACAGCCACGATCAAATACAAGCTTTGTTCATTGGCATGGAGAGGTACTCACATGAGGGTGAAGGCTCATTTCCTACACCAAAGTGGGGTAGGTGTTGATCCTTGTACAAATGAGACGGAACGATATGATGCCACGAGGGATCAAGAAAGGGCTGATGGGAAAGTTGCTAATCGGAGCTCTCATGCTTCAACAACAGAGTCAAATGCTGCAACTCAAAGTCAGAATAGAGTCATAGGCTGATGTCTCTTCTACAGATGTAGCAGCAAAATATGCTCGCAAGAGACCACACATTGGCAGCTCAAACCCCATTGGAAGATTGTTTGATGTGTAAGGTCGAGATGCAGCTGATGCTGAGATTGCATGATTCTTTTATGCAAATGGAATAGTGTTTAATGTAGCTTTCTCACCTTTCTACACTGAGATGGTCCTTGCTATCAATAATGCACCAACAGGGTATAAACCACCAAGGTATGAACAGATTTGCACAACTCTAATCGATAAAGAAAAAACTTGATTAGATGAACAAAATGAACCAATGAAAAGAGTGTGGGCTACAGAAGGTTGCAGTATTGTGATGGATGGGTGGACAAATCCTAGAAATCATCTACTGCTTAATATCATGGTAACATGTAGCAAAGGGCCCTTTTTTTTAAGGCAATAGACTGTTCAAGGCAAGAGAAGAATGCAAAATTTATGCATAACCACCTATGTGAGAGCATTGAGGAGGTGGAGGCATCATATGTGGTAGAGGTTGTTATTGATGCTGCCCATGCTTGTAAAGGGGCAGCAATGTTAGTGCAAAAGAGGTAAAAGCATATATTCTGGACACCATGCTATGTGCATTCGCTGAATAATGCACTCAAAGACATTGGCAAGTTCCAATGGTTTACGAATCTCATAGAGAATGAACAATGCACTCAAAGGCATTGGCAAGTTCCAATGGATTACAGATCTCACAGAGAAGGGGAGGAAAATACAGATGTTTATATGCAACCACCACCACACACAATCCATCTATTGTAAACCAGTTATGTGAGGGCATTGAGGAGGTGGAGGCATCACAGGTGGTGCAAGTTGTTATTGTTGTTGCCCATGTTTGTAAAGGGGCAGGCATGTTAGTGCAAAAAAGGTACAAGCATATATTCTGGACACCATGTTGTGTGCATTCGTTGAATAATGCACTCAAAGACATTGAAAAGTTCCACTGGATTACAGATCTCATAGAGACTGAATAATGCACTCAAAGACATTGGCAAGTTCCAATGGATTGAAGATCTCATAGAGAAGGGGAGGAAAATACAGATGTTTATATGCAACCATCACCACACACAATCCATCTATCGTGAATTTGCCAAGGCAGAACTATTCAAACCTACTAATACATGTTTTGCTTCTTACTTTATTCTTCTTGAGCACCTTTGTGAAGTCAAAAGAGCTCTGTGTTCCACAGTTGTTAGCGATGCATGGGCTGCTTAGAGACAATCTATATCAGATACTGCAAATGAGGTGAGAGGTATGGTTCTTGATGAGTTTTTTTGGGTCTGATGTAAAATTTGTTGTGGACTTTATTAAGCCCATATGTGAGCTGATCAGATTTGCAAATTCAAATAAGGCATGTTTGGGATAACTCTATGAAGCAATAGATTCCATGTGTGGAAGAGTCAAGATAATAACTAATACAAAAGATCCTTCTCTATATCCTTTGATAGACGAAAAGTTACATGGAAGATGGAACAAGCTTAATACACCTCTTCATTGTGTTGTCTATGCCCTTTATCCTAAATGGTATGATATACAGGTGACTAATAAGAAGGCTCCATATTAGGATAGAGAGGTAATGAAAGGATTTTGGGCTGCAATGGAAAAGATTTAAGACCGAGATGAGGATGCTTCAATTTTGAGGAGTCAATGGAATAAGTTTTCACGTGGGCAAGGTGATTTTGGTTCTGTGGAAACTTTATATGATATGAAAGTAAAGAAAAACGCTATGGAGTGATGCTAGAACCATTGAGGTGAAACCCCTGAATCGCAATCATTTGCAATAAGATTGCTCTCAAGTAGCTAGCTCTTCATCTTGTGAGAGAAATTGGAGTACTTACAGGTTCATTCATTCACTAGAGAGGAACCGATTAGGGTCAATGTTATGTACCCAATTTTAATAAATTAATGGTCACAAATAATAAATAATGTTATAAGTGGACCTTCAATTAATTAATAGAGGGGCCCATTTTTATTATTGTTGTCCATAGGTGTTTGTCGTGTCAGCGTTCTTTTGTAAACCCTCGGGAGTTTCTTTGAAGGGGTATTTATGACCGGCATGTAGGAAGTTGTTAGTATGCGATTTGGAATATTTTATTTGTATTGCGAATTTTAGTTGGAGTTCTGTTGTCTGCCATTTCGGAGGTGAAAGATCCTCCCTATTTGGTTTGTTACAGTTTCGGCAGTTCACAACCACCCTAGTCTGTCATTGGAAATATCATTCTGATATTTCACTGTGTGCTCCAAATTTGTGAAGTCTTCCTTTGAAGACAGATTTGTAATAAGCAGTGATATCTGATATTCGTTGGTCTATGATTGTTGTATGGAAGATCTATTCAGTATAATCTGAAGTGCTATCATTATTAATGCAATTGTCTATTGCCTTGGCAAATATCAAATTGTATTTTGGTACATTGTATGTTTGTTCAATATTTGTGTGCATCCACATAATCAAAGGGAAGCCAATCAAGGCCATATGACCTCAAACGATTGCACCAAGTAGAAGACAGTGATTGTATGATCATCAACTTAGCACGTCGTAGGAATATCTTCCACCCGTCAGCTATCTCTACACCGTACGAGCTGTGCCAGGAGGCTGCACCCATCACCGTACAACAATCATCATCACCGCATCGTAAACATCCTCAACGTATGACATAGTTTGACCACCTGAGATTGGAGGAAGTAGTGTACATTATGAACAACGGGTGACTAAAGCTATCACAGTATTGTGACTATCTGTCGTACAGCAAAAGACCGTACGCCTACATCACCATCGTCGCATACGAAGGAGGGGATCTAAAGCACTGTATAGACTACTTGTGCCCACCGTATGGATTGCTTGTGCTCACCGTATGAACAGTG
This sequence comes from Chamaecyparis obtusa, assembly GCA_027943335.1. NCBI lineage: Eukaryota > Viridiplantae > Streptophyta > Pinopsida > Cupressales > Cupressaceae > Chamaecyparis > Chamaecyparis obtusa. The sequence goes on from BSBK01001190.1 coordinate 2,010,770, forward strand.
TGTGCCAATTTTGACATTCTGTGTAATACTTCTGGTCTAAGATGGAGAACTTCCCTATTAGCGTGGCTCACATTAGCATCAAAACATTACAGTGGTACTAGAGCTGGTGATCTTGCCAGCCTGTTGGGATGATTGAGAGATTTTGGGATCTGAATCACACTATGGCGCCTAGTAGCGATGGAGAGTGGTAGTTGAAGGCACTACAAAAGATAGGAAAGGAACTCAGTGATGGTATTAACCTTCCTCTAGATATATTGGAAGTATGTTTGTGTAAGGTGGACCAATCACCTTCAAGATTCATATAGAAGATCTTTGCTCCGATTAAGGTCGCCTTAAGTCAACCCAATTTGTTGAGACACCATGACAAGGAAATCAAGTTGGTCGCTGCAGCATGTCTAAGTGAGATTTTGAGAATCTCGTCTCCTCAAGCACCATAAGATGATGACACCATAACAAAGATATTGCATTTGATTATTGATAGCTTTTAGAGCCTGGATGACATCAGCAATGATCCACTCGCCAGGAGATTTACCATACTGGAGATCTGTGCAAATATCAAAGTAAGTAATCTCCTCTTGGATCTAGGATTGCGTTGATCTGCAATATGTTTCATCATTTCTTGATCACGATAAAGGACCACCATGATAATACGATTTTCTCTGCCATGGAGAATATTGTGATTTCATGTATTGAGGAGATGGATATAATACCCCAACCTATCATATCTATGTTATTGGTTGTTCGTAAGCTAGAATGTATTCCTTCAATTGTGGCATGTAGATTGGTCAATAATTTATTCAAGCATAAGCATTGTGAAGAAAAATTAAAGTCTCATTTGCACAAGTGTGAGGAAGTTGGTGATGGCAATAAGAGTGATGCACTACATGAAGAAGATGAATAGCCACACGAGGATATGCAAGAATTTGCATCTACCCCTACAAGTGGAGAAAACCTAAGCCTACATGACAAAAGCAAGGTTGAAGAAGATGCTTGCATGGAGATTGTTTGGAAGACAACATTGATCAATCCATTGAATGAAGAAGTAGACACTACCAGTGATGCTTTTTATCGGCATGACCGCATGAAGATTTTGGATGAGAGCTCCGATGTGTTTTATGATTGGCTTTCGTGGGATGTTGATGACTCCGAGCATGGCAATGTTTATATCAAAGTGGAGCAGCGGAAGCTTGATGGAGAGTTATGCTTCATTGGTATGGTAGCACTGTTGTCTGGCATGGTGGCAGTGTCGACTGGTATTAGCAGTGCCGACTGGTACGGTGGAAGTGTCGATTAGTACAGTGGTAGTGCCGACTGATACAGGTAGGGTGGCAGTGTCGATTGGCATGGTAGCAATGTTGACTAATACGAGTACTATGGCAGTGCTGATTGGCATCGTGGCACCGCCGACTAGTACGGTGGAAGTGTCAACTGGTATAGTGGCAATGTCGACTAGTACGGGTATGATGGCAGTGTCAACTAGCATGGTGGCGGTGTTAATTGGTACGGGTACAATGTCGACTGGCATCATGGCAGTGTCGATTGGCACAACGGCAATGTCGATTGGCAAGCAGGCAGTAGTACCAACTGGCACGGTGACAATGCCAACTGGTCAAATGGCAGTGCCAAGTGGTATAGTGGCAGTGCTGACTGACACGGTGGTAATGCCGCTGAGCACAGTGGGAGAACTAATTGGTACGATGGCAATGTTGACTAGTACAATGGCAGTGCTGAGTGGTACAGTGACAGTGTTGGAGTGCGATACGTTCGGTGAAAGCATTGGAGCCGTGTTGATGCAAGGCCATCACCCATTTGTGTTTGATAGTCGGAAGCTCTCGAGTCATGCATGCTCTAGCCAAGTTTAGGCAATACCTTGTTGGAGCAAAACTTGTTGTGCAGACGGACCACAACAGTCTGAGATAACCAGTGACAACAAAAATGGATCTCAGTAGATTGCACGGCATATCTGTTGGACTCAAAGAATATTTTTGCAAGCAAAGTGATTGAGGATATGCTCAAACCCTTGATAGAAGCAAGGACAAAGGAGATTTGGAGTGGTACAACACAGGGCCTATAGTACATCACAAAGAGGGCCTACGGTACAACACGGGGCCTATAGTACATCACGAGAGGGTCTACGGTAATACACAAGGCATACAAAGAGGGCCTACGGATCCCCTTTGGGTCATGATCGCCTTCGGCCCAGATCCCCTTCCGGACAAGATTGCCCTCAGGCCAAGATCCCCTTCAAACCGAGATTGCCTTCGAGTCGAGATTCCCTTCAGGTCGAGATCGCCTTCGAGTCGAGATCCCCTTCGAGCTGAGATTGCCTTCAGGCTGAGATCCCCTTCGGGCTGAGATTGCCTTCAGACCGAGATCCCCTTTGGGCTGAGGTCGCCTTCGGGCTGTGATCCCCTTCGGGTCGAGATTGCCTTCAGGTCAAGATCGCCTTTGGGCTAAGATCGATTTCGGGCCGAAATACCTCTTGGGACATTACAATGGTGCAACACAAGGTCGACAATGCCGAGATTGCTTTCAGGCAGAGATCCCCTTTGGGTCGGATCCCCTTTAGGCAGAGATCGCCTTCGGGCCAAAATACTCTTCGAGACATTACAGACATTATAGTGGTGCAGCACAGGCCCGACAATGCCAACCTTCCTTCTAAGGATCGAGAAACAAGAATTGGATAGGCCCACTTTGGTTGAGTCACTAAAGCAGATGAAGCAGAATTGGGTTGATGATGGATGGAAGATTGGTGTGCATGATCGAATAAAGGTTTTGGCTCAGAGCACCGATGTGTTCTATGATTGGCTTCCATGAGACCCTAATACCTGTTGTGAGGTTTCACATCATTGCCCCAAAGAATTTGGGGACCCCCAAATTTTTGAGCAAACCTTGGCATTTTCTTTAGGCCCAGGTATCTGGGGGCCTTAGCGTAAATTTTGGACTAGATGGATGATATTTTGAAAATTATTGAGATTGAAGAGCTTGGCTTTCATTTTCGAGTATGAGTGTAATTTGGTCTTGTTTTTGAATGGATTAAATGGCCAAAAAAATTAAATTGGTTTACAAAAGGGAAATTGCAAATTACAAGAGATAATTGGAATAAATTCATTAATTTAGGCATTAAATCAAAATCTAGCCCTTTAAATTAAAATTTAGACACTTAAACCAATGCCTTGGCAATTAAACATAAATCTGGGTGCATAAATTGAATAATCTGCATTAAAAAATTAAAATCTGGGCATTAAGATTTCGAAATTGGGCAATAAGCATAAAAATCTGGGCAATAACAATTAAAGTCTGCTTTAAAATCAAAATCTGGCCGCTAATTTTGAAATTATGGGCCTTTTCATAGTAGTGTGTGGTTTTGGAAAATGAAATAGGGCCTCCTCTTTATGGCGTGTGGCCAATATAGTCCAACCAATTCGAAATCTGGGCTTGTTTAAAAAAAAATTGTGGCTTTTGATTGTAAAATTTAATGCTTGTAGCTGGGTCGACCCTCCTTTTATGTTTTTTTAATTGTGATTTTGTTTGTCTTTGTCCAAGTCGGCCCTCTTGTTGGAGGAGGAATTTGGTATAAAAGAGGCGGCTCTCCCTTTCATTTCCTCATCCACCTCTTCCATTGTCTTAGCAGCGAAAATTGTCTAAGGAGGAGCAGCAAACTTAGCATTGAGGAGCAGAATTTGTGAATACGAGGGCAGCGATTTTAACTTACGAAGCATATAGAGGAGCAGCGAAAATTGTCAAGGCAGGAGCAGAATTTGTGAAGAGCAGCAAAATTTAGAAGAAGAGCAAAATCTGGGCATAGCCAAGGGCAGGGCCTGCCATTGGATAGAGAGAGGCCACAAATTGAATGGTGGGGGAAGTTGCAAAAATCTGGAAGAACTGTGATTTATGCCCAAGCTGCTATTTGATTAGAGGAGCTTGCAGATTTTGTCAAGGGCCTGCCAATTTGAGGAAGCAGATTTGCAAAATTATTGGTGAGTGGACTGTGCATATTCTTATTGTATCTTTCTTCTTTGGTGTTGATAGTTTGGTGTAGAAGACAATCTTCATGCTTGAGGGTGAAGGCTGGTCTAAAAGGCAGATTTTCTCTTTGTTCTTGCTTGGTACATTTTCCCTATTTTCTTGCTTGCATCATCCATCCATCACTTCATCATCTCATCTAGGGCTTGAAGTTGTGAGATATAAGTGTAGTTTCCGTTTAGGATTTGGAGAAAGGAGATATAAGTGGTAGTCCCACCCTTAGGAACAAAGTTGGGAGATATAAGTGTAGTCCATCTCATAAGTAACGAAGAGGCAGAAATAAGTGGTAGTCTCATCCCTAGGCGGAGAGGCAGAGATTAGTGTAGTGCGATAGGCATTGGCGAGGCAGAAATATGTTTGTTCATCCCTAAAGATTGGAGGGGCAGAGATAAGTGTAGTCCCACCTCATTGTAGAAAGAAGGGGCAGAAATAAGTGTTAGGATGGTGGATGCTAGTGCAAGCAAGAACCCAAAGGGAATGAATACCAAGAAAGACAGGGAAGACATGACGCCCAAGACCACCTTCTTCTCAAAATTGAAGCGAGTCGGTGACACCAACATCGGCACCATAGATATGATACAGTTGAGAGATAGGTTGAAAGGGGGTCAGTCCTCTATGACAAAGAAGATCTACAAGTGTGGAATTGTGCAAGCTGCCGCCTTCCCTCCTACCTTGCCTTGTCCGGAGTTGGTGATGGAGTGTGCTTCTCGGCTAGACATTGTGACCAAGTCCATCATCTTTGATAAAGAAGAGTGGGTGTTGGCTAACATCAGCGGGCAGGTGGTAGAGGAAGTGTTCAATATACCCCAGCAGAAGGGAATGATAGTAATGTTGATGGATCAAGCTGCCAGGTTCTTTCAAGACAGTCAGGATGCTTACCTCGCCCTACTAAAGCAGAATTGGTTGCACGAAGGCAAGAAGGGGGTCACCAAGTCATCAAAGCTCACCAGGTCAGATTTCAAATCAGAGTATGGCAATCTTATTGTGCTTCTCAACCGAGTCATGGGCTCCGCTCAAGGTATGCAGTTTGAAACTTGGATGTACTATTTTATTGAAGGAATCGAAAATGGAAAAAGAAAGTTTGATTGGGCTAGAATTATAAGTGAAAATTTAGAGTTGCAACTTAGGACAGTACAAAATCAGAAACAATTCTACATGGGGTCCTACCTTTTCTATTTAATTGCAAGACTGTATGAACATCCTGGACTTAAGGCTAGAGGGGTGATTGGCAATGGGCCCAGACAATGCTTGGTGCATGAGTGCTATCCACAACTTCATTTGCACAACACCAAGGACTACAAGATATTTTATGATGCCTTTGCCATGAGGATAGTAAGGGTATTGCAAGGGACACCCGCAAGGAGGCTCTCATCGGAAGCAGAGACAAAAGTCAAGAAGTTTGGGAGTTGGTTCATCCAATTTCCGCAATTCACTTATATCAGAGTGGCTGAATGCACGACTTGTCCCAAGAGGCTTTCAAGGTACCCACCCGATAGGATAGTTTTGATGGAGTTGGCTAGGCAACTTGAGCAATATGACAAAATGACGAAGCTCAAGGGTGAGACAGGGGTTACCTTCTCACTCATGATAGGCAATGATAGTTGTCCCAATCCTGTCGCCTTTGCAGCTGTGGAGAAAGAGTTAGAACAATATCATCTAGGATGGTATAGGGCAAGGCAAGGATTCGATCCTAATGGTCTAATCAAGGCATCTCATGGGGATCCATTCAAGCATATTCCTACTTTGGAGGATTTTTGGGCCAATGCGCAGGATGACTTTCATGTGAGGAAGTTGGCTTTCTCAAGGTTATCGGTGGGCATGATGAGGGCAATTAGATGGAGAAATCTTGATATTCCGAACCAACCAGAAGAGGATGAAGATGTGCTAATGGAAGATTACAATACAGTAGAGGGAACAGAGTTGCGTCCAGTGGATTGGGATGATCCTCAGGATCCTTCCTTAGATGCAGTAACAAGAACAGTCGAGCTACACACTGAGTGGTGGTATAATAGGAAGTTCAGGCAATTACAAGGTTGGAAGGTACACCTTACCTATGAGAAGATGAAACCAGAGGAGGAGATTCCAACAGAGTCAATCAGACAACAAGGTGGGGGCAGTAGCCAGCAGCAGCAGCAAGCAGTTAAGAGTAAGAAAAGGAGCTTGGAGGTTGAGAAAGATAGAGAACATCAAGAGCCTCCAGCAAAGAAACAGAGTAAAGTACCATCAAGAGAGAGCATAGTTGAGGCTAGGAGCCAAGAGGTTGGTACGAGTGAGAAAAGGGCAGTGGTAGAGGTGAGCTCTGGTTCATAATCAAGTGGTTATAGTAACAATACAGGGTACTCTCCTCTTTCGGAGAACCAAGTTGAAGAGGATATGACAGTCAGTGATGAAGAAAATAAGCTAGTTGACATTGAGGCTCTATCAGTTGAGGAAGGAAGCCAAGCGCCTAAGGCCGTTGGTGATGCGGTGCTAGTCGAACCAAATCCAGATTTAGGGAGATGCATTGCACCACTATGGTTGAGACAGATGCTTATGCCAAGGGGCAAGGTTGTGGCCATCCAGACAGTTGAGGATATTCAAGTGTTAGTGGAAAAGGAAGAAAATGTCGGACAGAAACAAATTGCAAGAACAGTGGCAAAGGTAATCAGGAATGATAGGGACGGTCACCGAAAGGTTCAGATTGCTGTACCAAAGGTTAGCAAGGCAGTAGACAAGATTGTGGCCCAGGATTATGAGATAGTAGAGCATGACATGGGAAGAATCACAGATGACATGGAGTGTGTGGAGGTTCAGGAAGGCATAGCTTCAATCAGAGAAAGGTTGAGAAAGGCAAACAAAAGGATTGTGGAGTTGGAAAACGAAAATGAGTATTGGAGAGATAGCTATCATGGTGTATGTCAACCTATCCAACAGTTACATCAGGCAGCCCTTCCACAAAATAGTGGGAGCAATCTGGAAGAGATATTAGCTCGAGAGCAAGAAACTAAAAATTGGATCAGTAATACAATTCAAGAAGGGCGAAAGTTCTTGCCTGCCTTTATCTCGACATTCAGGTCATTTGTGTCTCTTAGGGACAAATTCAGAGCATTTGAAGGGGAGTGGAAGGATTTCCTTCCAATCCACGACTTAGCCATTCCCAGGCTACAAGCGGCCATAAAGCTATCAGAGGAACTTTGGTGAAGGCCAAGTTGGTCAGTGAAGGAGGAAAGAATATTATTGAGTCTTGGTATGTTACCTTGACTGCCAGATCGAAGGTACTCGAAGAGAAACAGGATGAGATTGCACAATACAGTCCAAGCATCGACACTTTCATTTCAAACATGTTGAGCGATGCGAGGATTGCACTTGATTTTGAAGGAATCAAAGAGGAGAATTTTAATGAGACAGAGTTTGGATTGAGATTGGATGAGTTGGGGAAGGTTGTCGTCAAAGAGAAACAATTGGGCATCCTTGCCAATCTCAGGGCCCTTATCGAGTTTGCAAGAGATGATGAGGAGAGTGAGAAGACACTGCAAGCAGCAAAGAACATGATGAACACAGTTGAGCTCAGGATGAGGCATACACCTTGCCCTCCCATGGAGGAAATCAACATGTTAGCTAAATTCATTGCTCATGCTAAGAAAATGAAAGAAAAGGGTAGAATTGTATTAGAAGATCATTTGATGTAAGCCTAAGTGGCAAATTCTCCTTTCTTCTTGGGTAGGATAGGTGTCTGATTCTGATTGGCTACCATTTTGGTGCCTTCTCATTGGTTGCCACTTTTCTTTTTTTTCATTGGTCCATTGATGAGGTAGCATCTTCTCATTGGCTGATGGGGTGGCAACCCTAATTAAAGTTTTTGGGATTTAATCTGGATCGTTGATTTTGCCTCTTAATCTCTACCATTGGTTGTAATTTTGAGCCTCTATATTAGGCCAAGTACTCTCATTTGTAAAGGGTTGAAGAAAATTGTTGCTAATATAATACCAAAATTGCTTCTCTTGTCATTGTTGTGTCTTGCATGGTGATTAAGAACACTTGGTGTTATTGCATGGTTTCTACTTCCAATAGTTAAAGTTAGATTTCATTGAGTTGTTAAAGTAGATTTCATTTCAAGAAAGTGTTAAAGTAAAAATACAAGTAGATGGCTAGTTGTATGGTGATATTGGTAAATGTTTGATAGGGATCTATATACTAGGCCACTAGCATCTTAGCGGCTTGTTAAGGAGTCTTGTGTGGTAATCTAGTCTCATTCCCCTTGAATCATTGCATCTATGGAGGTAGCGCCGCTGGCAAGCTTTCATTAGGTTGATCCCCGTCCATTTGCCAATCTTTCCATTCTATAGGAGTAGCAGTAAAGTAGCAGGTAGTTTAGTAGTTAGAGTTTTGAAGAGCAAAGTTGGAAGTGATATAAATTTGAGTATACATTGCAAAGCTAGATCCTATCATCATCATAGCAAGAGTTTGATATCCTTGAAAGAACAACGTAAGCCCACCTACATGATTAACCAGCAAATCACATTAATATAACTGAGTTAGTATCCACAGGTGTAAGGAACCTTGGAGTTTTCTCATGTCCTTCATGAGTATATACTTTTCAAGAGAGGGTTGAGTGTTTGGTATGCTATATCAAGTATTCAATTGCTATATGTTATGTAGTAGTACAAAACTGGCATCAACAATACCTTTGGACATAACAATGTTTATATCAAAGTGGCGCAACAGAGGCTTGGAGGCGGTATACTCGTCTCGACTGAATCCAGTTATGCACATGTGATCCTGAAGCACCATGGAACTTTCAACGGATATAGGCCATTTTTATTATTGTTATCCATAGGTGTTTGTCATGTTGATGTTCTTTTGTAAACCCTTAGGAGTTTCTCCGAAAGGGTATTTATCACCGACATGTAGGAAGTTATTATGCGATTTGGAATATTTTAATTGTATTGCGAATTCGAGGGTGAGTTCTATTGTCTGCCATTTCGGAGGTAAAAGATCCTCCCTATTTGGTTTGTTGCAATTTCGGTGGTTCACAACCACCCTAGTCTACCGTTGGAAATATCATTTTGATATTTCACTGTGCACTCCAAATTTGTGAAGTCTTCCTTCGAAGACAGATTTGTAATAAGTAGTGATATCTGATATTCGTTGGTCCACAATTGTTGTATGGAAGATCTATTCAGTATAATCTGAAGTGCTATCATTATTAATGCAATTGTCTATTGCCTTGGCGAATATCATCTTTTATTTTGGTACATTGTATGTCTATTCAATATATGTGTGCATCCACATAATCGAAGGGAAGCCAATCAAGGTCGTACATCCTCTAATGCTTGCACTGAGTAGAATACAGTGACCGTACGGTCATCAACTTAGCAAGTCGTACTGACTATCTTCCACCCGTCAACTATCTCTACATTGTATGGGTTGTGCCAAGAGGCTGCACCCATCATTGTACGACAATCATCATCATCGTATAGTACACATCCCCAGCGTACCGCATAGTTTGACTACCTAAGATTGGAGGAAGTAGCGTACATTACAAACAACAGGTGACTGAAGCTATCACCGTACTATGACTATTTGTTGTACAACAAAAGATCATACGCCTACATCGTCATCGCGTACGGAGGAGGGGGATCTAAAGCACCATACGGATTGTTTGTGCTCACCATATGGACAGTGTGTGCCAATTTTGACATTCTGCATAACACTTCTGATCTAAGACAAAGAACTTCCCTATTAGTGTGGCTCACATTGGCACCGGAACATTACAGTCAAAGAAAGCAGAGATCCTGGTGTATATTCATAGCTCGCTTCGTTTCTCTCTCGTGTAGATCCTGAATACGAGGGTCCTTTAACAAAATGGGATCAAATTTCACCTAATGGAGAAGTTGCAGCCATTGTGGATGAAGTGGTTGAAGCAGATGGCCTTACTGATTTACCCCCTATTAATATACCAACAGAGGAACTTGAGTTTGAGAGTGATGACTATTTGGAGGAGCATCATAGCTAAGGACCTTGATATGAAAAATCAAGGTGTAGAAGACTAGATGATAGATAAAGGTTTCTGATTTTTGTTTTAGTTTTTTGTTTCCACATCAGCTTGCTGTTTATCAAGCTTATTTCAATATGTAATCAGTATGAAACTTTGATACAATGATAATATGATTGTATGACATTTTGATTTGAGTACTTAATCTTCAAAGTTATTGTTTAAAAGTAAATTTGATCATCATTCTTGGTTTGAAAATTCAATGTCATTATATTTTCAGTTTTTCTATAAATATTAAAATATTAAATTATATTAAAAAAAAATTGGCATCTCCAAGTACCTGTCTGCTATTTTGAAAAAATAGCCGTACCAGTACCTGTCTCTGAAGTACCCAAGTACCCTCGTCTCTGTGCAACCTTGATGGATAATTTGAACTACAAGTAAGAGAAAGTGTTTGTGTCTATGTGATGTACACCATCTTGAGTTATCAAGCGTATCATTTCTCATCTAGGGTCGAGGTCAAGGGGTTTTCTCTAAGTCCACTTGATGTTTAGCTTTGTCAAAGGTTTTCTTTTATGCAGACAAGATGAATAAGTTGTGTCAGTCATTGACAAAATTAACAGTCATACATGCAAAGATATCAGCAGTTTTGTCAAATATGCATATCCCAGGCTAAATTTGTACTAAAAAAAGACTTATGATTATATCGTATTTGAACATGAGGATTTAATTGTGTCCAATTTTTAAATTCAGTGCTTCTTTCATCCTTAACTTGGAGGCTGCTAACCATTTGAAGAATGCAGAGACAGCTCACCTTCAATGTGAAAATGTCTTATGTTCAGGTCCTGACATACCTACAGACATGTCTTGAGAGCCATGGCTTACACCCAAATGTTCGATTTTGATACCAATGGATTGGCAGAGAGGTGCAACTTGTCCTTGGTGATCACATATAATGCCCTCGTGCCTGCTTTAAGTGGATTCATTCTGGGTGATCCGTCAAGTTAAGTTTGTATAAGGGACGGAGATCCCAAATTGTAGTAGGAATAGACAGCCACTGATATTTGAATCAATTAATAATGTTGCAGTCTCTACCTTGAAAAAGACCATCCATCCAGGAGGCAGAAAACTGTGACAGGGTAGTTCAAATGTTGATGAGCCCGATATTTGATTTTATTTTGATTCTTGAATCATTCAAAGCAGTCTTTGACATCTATTTCCTTGTTTTCAAATAAGTAATTAATCGGATCAATGTTTTTGAGATATTGTTTATTTGTGTCCATTCTTGTCCATTTGCCAAAAATGTTTTGATATACCATTGGACTCTAAGTTACCGGGATCCTTGGAAAAGGCCTGGAATCTAGTCCCGGTATGGTTCTAGTTCCGGTTGTGAGCTGGTCCTCCTTGGGTTCCGTCTGGGTCCTTCCAAGGAGCCCAGGTTCTCTGTGGGTTCCCAGGCTCACTAGGAAGACCCAAGCGGAACCCAAGAAGAATCCACAGGAACCCACAGGGACCCACAGCTGTGCGTGCTAAAAAATGGGCCCCACATGCCATAAAACAAAATGTTTTAGACCTAAAAACTTAAAAAGTCGACAAAAACTCTTATTTGACCTCTAAAGCATGCCTTCGCTCATTTTATGTTATTTCCTTCTTCTCTAAAGCATATTTCACCATTTTTGCTTTGTTCTACAGCTATAGCATTTTTCTTCAAAGTGAACGCTACATACAACTAAGACAAGCATCAAAGGCTTAGGAATCATTTATTTAAATTTTATGAGTATCACAATTCTAACTTCCTAGTATCAAGGTTGAAAAACGCAGACTCCGCAATAACTCGGCTGACCCGAAAATTTTGAAAACCTTGGAATCGCCAAAAACTCGGCAAAAAAATTGTCAATAAATTGGCACTTTTATCGAACATTTGAACATATATATCTTTTTAAAATATTCTATATAATTATTAATATAAATATATATATATGTGTGTGTGTGTGTGTCATTTGAAATGCACTGAATTTTATATTTTAAATGCAATGTAAAATTTAAATAATAAATATATTTTATAAATAGTAAAACTAAATACACTGTAACTGTAAATATATTTTATAAATTCAAATGATAAATATTAAATTTAAAAATATTAAATACAATCATATTTCGAAAACAAACAAATGTTTGAAATCAAATTGCAAATGCAAGTTGTCGGTTTTTGGCTTCCAATCACTTGCTCACCTGCTGTCGTTTATGCCTATGGCTTCCAATCATCGGCTGAGACTTGAGTTTCGTGGGTGGGCTTCAGAAGGTGCAGATATGAATAGACAAAAAGCCCTCCAAAAAATGTTATAAAGCGTCACCAAAAAAGCCCCCGAAACCCTACTTTTAGTGGTAATTATTTTAATTTAAATTGTCACTTTCTGCACTGATTTTTTCCCATTTTAGCCACAAGATTTGGTGATTTTTTGCAGAAAATATTGTTGCGCGAAAAACATTATCGCGGAGCCAATTTTATGGGCAATTAAATCACTGAGGCTGAGGACAGGTGATATATCGCGCGATTTATGATATACCGCAGGGTTTTTCAATTATGCCTAGTATTATTATAGGTTTAAAGCATAGTTCAAAGTATTGCAGATATATCTGCGATATTTGAACTTATCATGATAAGTTTCATGGGCCGACAAATTGTGTCAAGTTCGCACGGCAAAGAAGTTTTAAAATATCGCTGATATGTTTGGAAGTTCTCGGCAATAAATTGACAACTTATTGCCCGCAGTGCCAGTATATACTGTGACGGCCCAGTAAAGGGGCAAAACACATTACTTTGTTTGGAAGAGAAAGTTTGGAGAGGAGAGAAAAGGTTTGGAGCAGAAAGGTCATTTGCATGTGTAAATATGAGTATGTATGTCAGTTTACAGTGTGAACTAACATACATACGCATTACTTGTGCCTATAAGAATAATCATTCTAAATGTTTTACCATTATCCTTATATATGATAGAAATACTATACAGGTTTAATAATCTGTGTAATTAGATTCTTTTCATCTTCTCTTGCCATGTATCGAGCAATGAACATTGATGGCTGCATTCTACAGATCATATATCATCTATATTAAGGATCGTGAAATGATCCGATACTATGCACAGCAATATAGTAAACAATGATTATAGTGTAATGTTTATCACTTGTATTGGAAAGTGCGTCATCTTACAATAACTTGACCTTCTATTGAGATGATAGAACTTGTGGATAAAATCGTCAATGGATAGAATCATGTAATATATATTGTTTACATCATGAGGATGGTGCTTCAATTGCTTTCATCTTAAGGTTGATGCTATCAAGTGTCATAAGTGTTGACATTGGATTGATTTATCCTCCCTAGCTAAGAGGGAGTGTTGATGTATATAGCATCGGTCAGATAAATAAAACTGACTATATGATTATTACAAGAAATAATTTATTATATATACATATATATTAATATATATAATAATTGATATTATTTATATATTAATATGCACATATATATATATAAAGTTAATCTATATTTATTCTTATAATAACTATATAGTTAAATTAATAAATTAGATTAATGAATAGACATGTCCCATGAAGGGACATGTCTCTTCTTGTCTTTGCCATGTATATATACAAGAGATCGATGCATTTGGAAAACACATACTTTTACAGCAGTGCTATTACATTTGCAGCGATCTTAAACTTAACAGAGGCTATCAGACCTGAAATTAGTTTTCTATCTTATGTCAGTAGGTCATGTGAGATGATTTTTTAACTGCTCCAATCCTTCAAGAAAAATCTTTGCCATTCCAAACAGAGTGAATCTGATTAAAGATTATAGGGGTTATAGAATGAATCCCAATGGTCTATTGATGACTTCCAATAGAGGAAATTCTAAATAGATCATGGGCAATTTCCTCTCCTTGAGTTATAGCAATTGGACATTTTCTTCTTTTCTTCTGATAACATATTTTTGTGCACTTATTGGATGTCCAGAAGCTTGCTGGTAAGCATCTAGGATTTTTTCTAATTATTGATTTCTCAAAGGATAACTAAGTAGAATATAAAAGTATTGTCACTATAGTGAAATTTTGTGAATCTTTGCACTCAAGTCATCTGCCAAAAGACCCTATATTCTTCCCTTTCCTTTTAGGCTTTTTGCATTGGCAAGTGGTCTAGTCAATGATTCTCTGACTACGATAAATATGTAGGAATTAAGGGCATCTGCTTGTTTAAGTCACCTAGAGGTTGCACAAGTTGACATTGATGGGAAATTGGATGTTTTGGTAACACATCATGCTCAAACAATTACTTGATGAGAATCCTATTTTGATGAGCACTCCAAAATTTTCTAGGTTTTGTGAGAGAGTATTTCTTAGGCACCTGTGATGATTTCCAGAAGCAGAGGTTTTATTCCTTGTGCTATGATTTTTAAAACAATTTTAGAAGATGCATTACATCATACAATCAGCCTATATAAGTCCAGCTCTTCAGCTTTCCCACATCCAATGGATTGTCATTGAGGACCGCAGGTATTTTTTTGTTCTGTTTTCTTCATTGAAATCCTTTGGATTATGTTTTATAAGCTCCTAGAATTCCTCATAAAAGAGAAATAAATAAATCAGACCCAAGGGCCATTCGTTTTTGCTGAGTGAAAGTATAATATGCCTGACTTTAGCTTTTGTTACCAGCAGAATAAGCCTACTATAGTAATCTATGTACTTCCAGCAGTTTCGATTAAGATTTATTCATTTAGCTATTAGATGGTTCTTCAGTCAATAGGCTTGAGAAGCAACAAAGTCATAATGTAGCATATGTTCATTGTTAATTGTGTACATCTTTAAACCTATTTTGATCTACAGTATTGATTTTTTGTTTCCTGTTCTTAACGAACTTATGAAAGTATTCGGTACTCATGTCTTATTGGCTGCATTTCTATAAGACATTTAAATTCAGAATGCAATCTCTTGTTGTATTCTCGAGAAACTTCACTTATCAGCTATTATTTAGTATTCAAGAACTCTTCTGTAAGGCCTTGTTCATAGAGTTAGACCTGTATGCCAACCAGTTACTGTTGTTTTCCAGTTGTTTTATTGGTAGAATATTTTTACATAAAATGATTGATGGTTACAGATAAATCACCTTGCATTACAAAGGACAGGTTGTGTTTACAAAAGATGAAAGTCAAATTTTAGAAAACATAGAATGAAGGATCAACTCCTTATCTGACAGCACCTAACATAGGTAGCAAGGGATTGACTAATGCTTCCTTGAAGAGTAGACAAACATAGGATTATCAAGGCATACATAATACATATACAACAAAAAGACTACAGCTTGTAATGAAACTAGCAAGATGTCTAAGGATAACATTCTCCTTGCAAATTATTGATGTACCAAGTAATAGAAGAAAAAGCATGAGGTTTATATAGTTTTTAGTTCTTGCTCCTTGCACAATCACCTCAGACGTGCTGTCAGCCTGTTTGGTCATTATCATGGCAGCAAGTAAAATATAGCATATTCCTTAACGAAGTCTGCAATTTGCCACTTTTCATATTTGGGCAGTAGCATTCTATTGATAGCTTCAAAAGATTCTTTAGTTTTTCTATTTTGTTCCAGAATTTTGATAAATTTTTCCATCAAATTATCCATACTTTTAAATCTTCCAAATAGTTTAAAGAACAAGGTGAATAAATCTAGATAAAATTATCTCCAGGTAAGGGTTATGTGATGCAGGTGCATCCCAGGGCATTGTGAAAATGCAGTATCGTGTATAAGAAAGCTGAAATTATGGTCTAGTTTCACAGTCTATATATGTGTAAGTTTGTGGTAGAAGTCAGCGCATTTCACCAAATTGAAGAATTAGCTCCACTGGTTGTGGTAGTAGTTATGTTAGTAGTCTTTGTATCTTTTGTTGATGATCAAGGTCAATTGGATGAGAAAAAGTTGGTGACTTTCTTTGTGATGTGTCTATGGGTTGACTGTGTATTCAGTTAGAGTTGTTCCTGTTTGCAGCAAGGTATGAGCACCATTGGACTGTTGAAATTGATAAGTTTGTTATTGACTTTTGTACCACTTCTTGGGCAAAGCCTTGTTCACGGAGTTGGAGCTATATGTCTCCCGATGGCTGTTGTTTTCCTGTTGTGTATAGGTGTATATTCTTATCACGTTAAATGATTGATGTTCATATAAAACTAAAAGTTGTCTTGCATTACAAAGAAGTTGTGTTTACAAAAGATGAAAGCCAAATTTTAGAAAAGGTAGAATGAAAGATCACCTTCTTTACCTAGCAAATTATATAGAAAGTTGCTTTACCCAACATAAGCAGCAAGGGATTCACTAGTCTTTCCTTTAAGAGTAAATAGACTTAGGATATTGAGGCGTATGTATACAACAAAAAGACAACAGCTTGTAATGAAACTAGCAAGTTGGCTAAGGACCACTTTCTCCCTACAGATTATTGACGTAACAAGTAATGGAAGCAGAGGCATGAGGTTCATTTAGTGTTTTAGTTCTTGTTCCTTGCAACTTCGCCTCAATTGAGTTGTTAGCCTATGTGGCCATTTTCATGGCAGCAAGTAAACAAATAACAAGATCCTTGGTGATATCAGCGACTTACCTTTTTGCACAATTGGGCAGCTGCATTCCATTGATAGTTTCAAAAGATTCTCTAATTTTTTCTGTTGTTCCAAAACTTTTTTGATTTTTTCCATCAAATTATCCATAGTTTCTATTTTTCCAGATTGTTTAAGAGTACATTAAATAAATCTAGATGACATACTCTCTAAGTAAAGGTTATAAGATGTGAGTGTATCCCTAGGCATCGTGGAAATGTTGTATCATGTCTAAGAAAGTGAAAACTGTAGTTTAGTTTAATATTCTATATATGTGGTAGAAGTCAAAGCATTTCACTGCATTGAGGCATTAGCTCTTGTGGTTGTGGTCAATATAATGACAAGAAAACTTTTTGAGGCTGGGTTTTCCCCTCAAGGATTTTCATAGGATAATCTTGTGTTTTGTTTGAATTTTCCATTGTTTGTTTTTTTCTTTTGTGGGCTGCATAGTTGAACAAACCTTCATTGGACCCTCTATCTGTGACTGCATTACACATCACCTTTTCCTCAACCATTTTACACAACACCTTCAATTCCTCGGAGATATCCCTTATGGTGTCAAGAACTGAGTGCCACAAAGAATTTTGACGTGAATGAGCATTAAAATCCACTAGAGGACAAGTATAACGCTGATTTACAAGGCAATGATGCAATACACTAGAGGTAAAAGACCAAGAGTGACAAGGTAAAATAAGGTTAGTAGAGGCTGACACAAGGTAGGATTCTTCCTCTTCTAAACCCTAAAATCAGCACCAGTGATATATGCACTAAGGGTTGTGGCCTAGAGGGAGCTTGAAAAAAAACCTTTGCTAGGTGTATGCAATGAGTGTTTTCCATTAAATGTGTAAGATTTAAATCCCAAGTCCAGAGATTACCTAGGTGGATTGTGTTACTAAAGTTTGTGTCCTTTGAGTTGCAATATCTTCTTATTCTAGGTTGAAGGTTTGAGATTGTTGCTCTCCTTAAATAACTTAGTCCATTCCCAAAGGTTTAGCTCCAAAATTACTAATTTGTTTCTTCCCTTTCCTTCTAAAATATGCTTTAGACTAATCCTTGCAATGCTACTAAGGGACGCTTTCCTACAATATGTTGGTATTTTCAGATTTTCACCAAGGAATATATTCAATCTGGAGATCTAACAAAACTAAGCATAGGGTATGAATAAATAAGCAAGAAGAAGGAAGATAATACCCAGATTGTAACTCAGAAATCCATCCTTGGGGTCTTTAAAATCTGATCCTTCAATCTTCTTGATCTGCCCTAAATTTGCCCAATCTAGGGCTTCTTTTATTCACCATGTAGCAGCCCCAAATCGCTGCCTAGGGTCTGTTGCGATTCGCCATGTAGCAGCCCCAATTCGCTGCCTAGGGTCTGCTGCAATTCACCATGTAGCAACCCTAAATCGCTGCCTAGGGTCTGCCATAAATTTGCCAAACTCTGCTGCAAATTCGCCCTTTAAAGTCTGCTGAAATTCGCCCAGTTGCTTCAACAATTCACCCATCTAGGGCTGCATTAATTCGCTCTAATTCTCTGCCATATATCTGCCTCATAATTCACCTATAAATCACAGACTTGGAGAGAAGCACAAAGATAGACTTGAGGTCTTCATCCTTCTAAAAACCGCCTACGTTGTTGCATCCAATGCAACTCAAAGTCAGACGTAATTCTGATTATTATTTCTTGCTTCTATCATTCTCCAAGTCACTCTTATATATGAGCAATTAAGATAAAACCCTTGGCCTCCAAGTTGGTTGACTTGGGCCCATAATAAATAATAATCTTATATTTATTATTATCTTAATTACAACTTGGGCCCTCCAAGTATTAAATCGATCTTCAAATAAATAATAAATAACTCCTTTATTTATTATTATATATTATTATTATAATGACAACTTGGGCCCTCCCAAGTATAGATTAATTAAATCATTATAGATAATAAATATCCCTTATTTATTATCATTATTTAAATCATTTATAATAAATATATCTCCATATATTTATTATATATATATATATATTTCCAATTATCCAATTGGTTGATCTTTGCCGTAAAGGCCAAAATATCAACACTCCCTCTTGGACTTGAGGAAAAGATCAACTCAATGATCTCCCTCTATCACCCTTGATAGAGAAGCTAAATATATCTATCTTCAAGATATGATAAGAACACATATGTTCTTCATCAACCATTCATCATAGCCATGTTGGATTCCTTATCCAATGGTATCATAGATTTCACATCTATGAAGGTAGATCCCTATCTACCAACCATAAGTCACATATGTATATCAACATTTGACTTCATAATGTTATCTATCCTGTTGTGGGTTGATCAGGCCCACAAGAATATCAAGCCCATGATATTCAAGATAACATTAAGTCACCAAAGTAACAACATCAAGTCCATGATGTTTTACTATCCAGATGTAGATTTCTCAGATCCACGGGTCTCATGACTCAAGAGTTTAGAATTTCAACTCTATAATATTCATGGTATCATCAAGTCCATGATGCATACCATCCAATTTTGTGGATAACTAAGTCCACGAGTCACCTTGACTCAATAGTTTAGAATATCAACTCTATGATATTTATGGTATCATCAAGTCCATGATGTTACCAAATACTCAATTGTGGATCCCTGATCCATGAGTCTCCAAGACTCAAAGGATATCAATTCCATGATATCCAGAGCATTGGTCTAACGAATATCAAGTCCATGATATTCACCAAATGCTCAGAGCAATGGTCTTTTGACATCAAATCCATGATGTGTCACCAATTGCTCGGAGTAATGGTCTTTTGACATCAAATCCATGATGTCTCACCAATTACTCAGCAATGGATCCCTGATCCATGCGAATGTGGATCCCTAATCCAAAAGATATCAAATCCATGATATCCTCGAGCATTGGTCTAACAAATATCAAATCCATGATATTCACCAAGTGCTCAGAGCAATGGTCTTTTGACATCAAATCCATGAGGTCTCACCAATTGCTCAGAGTAATGGTCTTTTGACATCAAATCCATGATGTCTCACCAATTACTCAGCAATGATCCCTGATCCATGCGAATGTGGATCCCTGATCCACAAGATATCAAATCCATGATATTCATAAGAAACAAGTTAGCCATATGCATAGATGTAATCTCATAAACACAATCTTATCTTACAATTTTTTATCATATAAACAAATCTTATCTCATGAACAAGCATAAGAGTAACAACTATGATCAAATAAAGTGTTCACGCATAGAACCATATAATCTCAATCATATGAAGTATGATCCATTCATACACAATAATCTAATAAAGTATGCTTCATCCATACATGCTAAGGTATGCAATAGGTAAATCAGGTATGTTGCTTACATACATGCTAAAGTATACAATGTGCAGTAGTTTTCTCATAGAACAAGCATAAATTTGTAAGGAAGGCATACTTAAATTAATCCAAATAGATAGCTCTTTATGTTACCACAACTGTAACTAAGACAAAATCTGTAATACATACCAGATCATATCATTTGTCCAATGCCAATGTAAAGACCAACACAAGCCAATGTTGTCAGTGTACAAAAGTACTTCCTTCACATTCATAAGCAGTTAAGCAGTTATGTATGTCATAATTATAGACTCAGTCATAACAATGAGGAAGGATATTCTATCATAAGCCAAGTGTTATGAACCAACCAATATGTAAATATAGCATATGCAAGTGCTAATCAATGCAAATGTCAATGACCCAGTCAATATGCTAAATGCAAATGTTTAATGAATCAATCATATGATGCTAATGAACTAGCTAATGATCCAATAAGCCATGATGATCTTACACATGTAAGAGGGATAAGAAAGTGAGCCCATGATCAAACTCCCTCTTAATCTAGATTCTCTCCAAGGTATTCAACCTTAACGCAAGATTTAGCCCTACTTTCATATTTACAACCAATTTAAGCCAAACCCCCGGTTGCCTTAGTTTTTGAAATAGTTAGATTGAAATTCCTAAATCTGAAATGGATCTTTCTTATACCATAGCTCTGATACCATATTGGTATTTTCAGATTTTCACCAAGGAATATTTTCAATCTAGAGATCTAACAAAACTAAGCATAGGGTATGAATAAATAAACAAGAAGAAGGAAGATAATACCCGGATTGTAACTCAGAAATCCGTCCTTGGGGTCTTTGAAATCTGATCCTTCAATCTTCTTGATCTGCCCTAAATTCGCCCAATCTAGGGCTTCTTTTATTCGCCATGTAGCAGCCCCAAATCGCTGCCTAGGGTCTGCTGCGATTCGCCATGTAGCAGCCCCAATACACTGCCTAGGGTCTGCTGCAATTCGCCATGTAGCAGCCCTAAATCGCTGCCTAGGGTCTGCCATAAATTCGCCAAACTCTGCTGCAAATTCGCCCTTTAATGTCTGCTGAAATTTGCCCAGCTGCTGCAAATTCGCCCTTTAATGTCTGCTGAAATTCGCTCAGCTGCTGCAACAATTCGCCCATCTAGGGCTGCATAAATTCGCCCTAGATCTCTACCATATATCTGCCTCATAATTCACCTATAAATCGCAGACTTGGAGAGAAGCACAAAGATAGACTTGAGGTCTTCATCCTTCTAAAAACCGCCTACATTGTTGCATCCAATGCAACTCAAAGTCAAACGTAGTTCTCATTATTATTTCTTGCTTCTATCATTCTCCAAGTCGCTCTTATATATGAGCAATTAAGATAAAACCTTTGGCCTCCAAGTTGGCCGACTTGGGCCCATAATAAATAATAATCTTATATTTATTATTATCTTAATTACAACTTGGGCCCTCCAAGTATTAAATCGATCTTCAAATAAATAATAAATAACTCCTTTATTTATTATTACATATTATTATTATAACGACAACTTGGGCCCTCCCAAGTATAGATTAAAGTATAGATTAATTAAATCATTATAGATAAACGATAGATAATAAATATCCCTTATTTATTATCATTATTTAAATCGTTTATAATAAATATATCTCCATATATTTATTATATATATATTTCCAAATATCCAATTGGTTGATCTTTGCTGTAAAGGCCAAAATATCAACACAATATTCTCTCTATAACTGAAATATTTAAATTCTAGTTGACATTTAAAGAATGTAAAAGTTGCAAAATATTCACTAAATTGCCACAAATTTCAAAGCCAGGTTCGTAGGAAGAATGAATGTAAGCGGCTTGATTTAAATAAGTGATTTGATGCTACTTCCTACAGGGATAGCATTGCATATTTCATGACACCCATCTTCTATCTCTTCCCAGCTCATCTTAGCAAAAGGGCAGCATGCAGTTGATAAATCTTTTATTATATGCTGGTTTTGTTCTATCATTTCGAATTAAAAGCTCCTGATGTTTTAAATCCACCCGAATCTGGGTATTTGCATATAGATTGATATTTTGAGGGAGAATTGGACATATTTAATACCTTGACAGGCTTGAAAAAAAAGAACTAAAAAGTAGTGTATTGAAATGGAATTGAAAGGAGTTAAGTGTTGTCACCAAGTCATGAGAGGGCTGTGGGATGACATGAAGGGGAGACATCTAGTGAAAGAGGAGTTTAGTGAGGCATGAGACATGTAAAAGATTAAGAGAAGATGAAAGGAGAATATAGATGAAAGAGTTTACAGGGCCATGAAATAGAAAGGGAGTTGCCGAATAAAAAGATATGAGAGTTCTAAAAGGGATTGTTTGTCTTATGTGAAAATGGATTGGAGGAAGGAGAGAAGGGGGCACAAGGGAGCTGGCAGCTAAAGCTATAAAGTAAAAAATGATAAAGAGGATGTGAAGTGCATTGGAACATTGGTAATTAAAGAAAAATTAAATACTCGTTGACTAAGGAGGAGGTAAGAAAAAGAAAGAATCTTGTAAAAGAATTTAAATTTACATAATCATTTAGTTTTGATTTTGGCACCTTTCTTCCTGATCATGAGTTGTATGACATTGACCAAGAGTCAAAGATGATCTAAATAAACTTGGCAAGCCATTTCTAATGGGATTGACTATAGCCCAAATCGAAAACATATCAGCCACCATGTTCACTTCTAGGACAATGTTGAATGTGAATATCCTAGATTTGTCAAATATGTTTTGGATTTGTTCAAGAAGATTTTGCACTTACAAATTAGATTGCTCTCGTAGCTAGCTATTGTCAATTTTATTATTATCTGAAATTTATTTAAAATCAATTTCTAGTCTCATTGTATCTTTGTACGATCAATTTTGAGTTGCCTAAATCATATGAAAATTTGAAATACATGAAAGGATGCCAAAAACTCAACCCCGTACCTTATATTCATGCCCAAAGATTTTTTGTATGATAAGAGCATATTTCCTTCATCATCAATAATAATTCCACCTATGTCTGCATTATTAAAGTTCCCTTTCGCAGCTCCATCAAAATTTAGTTTGATCCAATCACACGGAGGTGAATGTTATTGAGATCTTGACTTTGATTAAGACCATTTGATATGGTAGTAATGCAGTCAAGCTCGGTGGATCCAATTAAGGACTGACCGACCTTGCAGCCAAACCAATATGCAGCGGAAATACACAATAAAAACAATAGATCTGCAATGAAACAGAAGTCTTTATTCATGAAAACACTGATTACATGCAATGTGCTAGGCTGTAAGGCCTTCCCGGTTACAGCCAGATACAAAGCAGGTAACAATCTACAAGATCTCGCAAGATCCAAATCTTTTCCCAAACATCAGCATTCAGCTAACCCAGGTCTGTAACACACAGCACACTGGTAGGCACCCAGGAAAGATCTAAACTTGTACTCCAACTTCCAAGCAATCTTCCTGCTCCTAAGCTTGCAGGCTACTAACCTTCCTTCCCACAATCTAATGCCTAAACAACTACCCAAGCATCCTATAAATACTGAATCGCAGCCACAAGTCGACTGATGAAACAATAAACCCCTACAAACAAATATTAAATGCAAGAACATCAGTCGGCTCTCACATAGCCTTACAAAATAAATAAACTCTCAAAGAAGGCCCCAAACGGTCATTAGATCCGCATAGAAGAATGCAACATGCCAGATCTAGGTCCCCACACATCCAACGGTCAATCCATAACACGAGGAGCATGACCCAAATTAAATGCAACAGTCGGCCAAGCCGATCTATTCAAACAATCCAGTCAGTAAGCAAGAACACCGAGCAACAAAAGAAATAACCGAGCACCAGTCAACCGACCATGCCAAGTATGACCGAGGAACACAGTTATTGTTGAGCGCCAGTGAGCCGATGCCTTTAGTTACCGAACGTTCTTCAGAGACCAAGCACCTAGGTAACCACATAAACTGAGCAACTGGTCTCCCAGACCAAGCAAGAACTCCACCAAACCAAGATCAAAACTAACAATCTACCTTCAAAGACAAACATATTTTGGTTGATACAGGATTGTCAAGAATCCTAGGATGCTCCTGCATCAGACACCCTAGGTAAGAAAGATTTTCTCATAAGGAAATCATGAACGCCTCAAGGGAATCAGAACAGGTATGCTGAATCTGTTCTTCACCCATATCTCTTATTGTCCTTCATTCCAAGTAGTCTTCACTTCATTCACTATCTTATGCAGAAAGTCCTTATGTCTTCCACTTTGTTCCTTCTTTCGGTCGGCAACAGATAGCAACTGACTCTGACCATTACCGATCACCTTAGTGCCTCAGTAAGGTTCATCCTCTCCAGACTCTTCAATCAACTCAGTATCATCTGCATCTCTCTATGTCACAAATGTCACCATCTGTTGTACCATCTTTGCCAACAAAACCATCTGTTTCTTAATCTCAACAAACTCTTTAGAGATATCATTCTCCTTCTCCTTCAAACTAGACTTAACAGGAATAGGTTCATCAACCTTCTGCTCCTGAGGTTTGACATAAGGACAACACCTGATAACTCCACATCCCTTAACCCCTGTCTCCTGTAAAGGTATCAACTTATGCCAAGCTCCTTCATGCCTAACCACATAGGTATTAGCACGACCATCAAACAAAACACTCCTGTCAAACTGCCAGGGTCTACCGAGCAACAGATGACAAGCATCCATAGGCAATATATCACACAATATCTCATCATGGTAAGATCCAATCTGAAACTTAACCAAGCATTGTTCTTCAACTCTAACCTTAGAAACATCTTGTATCCAACTTATCTGATAAGGATTAGGATGTTTCCTTCTTTCCAAATTCAACTTACTAACCATTTCATCTGAAACAAAGTTTTCAAAACTGCCACCATCAACTATGACATTACATACCTTATCCTTGCATTTACATCTGGTTCTGAACAAATTTCTTCTCTGCACTAGTTCAAGAACACATGCAGCTAATCTCCTAGTGACAAGACATTCACCTTTCTCTGGAACATTCTCAATGCCTTCATCAGCAACTAATGCAACTCTTTTCTTAGGACACTGCCAACTTCTATGACCAGCTTCACCACAGTTATAACAAGTGCCGGTGAACGCATTCTTCCACCTTCCTCTCTGTCCAACATTCTTAGTAACTTGACCACTGCCAGATCCCACATCAGACTTAAGGTTCTCTGTCACATTAATCTAGTAACTGTCTCACCAGTTTTACCACCTCGGTTCCTACTGTTTTGTTTACCTTCATACTTCTTATTCAGTTTCTCTTCAATCTTCAATGCCATATGATAAGCATCACCGATTGTTGTCATCCGCACAGTAAGTAATTCTTCTTGAATACTAGGTCTCAAACCATAGACATACCTAGCAACCTTCTCTTTATCAGCTTCAAAATGACCAGTCCTAATCCGGATTCTATAAAACTCCTCGGTATACTCCTGTACCGATTTGTTAGTCTGCTTCAAAGCTTGCATCTTCTTAAACATGTCCAATTCATAATCCACCGGAATGAATTGCTTCTTCAACTTGTCAACCATTCGGTTCCACTTAGTGATCTTTTCTTTCCCTCTTCTACCTCTTTCCAACTGAACTTCTCTCCACCAAATATTTGCATGACCTTTCAACTGAGTCTTTGCAAATCTAACCCTATCAGGATCTTCTATTTCTTCATACTCAAAGTATTCATCAATCTCATTGATCCAATCAATCAAATCTTCTAGCCTAAGGCTGGAAGCAAATGCAGAAACTTCAATCTTAGGTCTTTTCCCAATCATAGACATAGCTTTCAGAATTCGATTCTCCTCAGAATCTCTAGCTTATTCTACAGCTTTTTCAAAATGGTCTTCCTCAGATTCATCATCACTATCCTCTTTCAAGGTAGGCTTCTTCTTTCTCAATTCCTCTTGTAGGTCTTGCACTTGTTTCTGCAAAGCCCTAAAATTATCAAGACAAAATTCACCAGTAGCTTCTTCTTCCTCAAGGATCTCACAATTTCTCCTCGAAGGCATCTTCAAATCAAGATCTAGATACACAAGATCCACTCGGCTCCAACAGGAACAGACTTTTCTCAAATAGGAACAAACTTCGCTCCAACAATAACACACTTTGCTCTGATAGCACTTAATGCAATCAAGCTTGGTGGATCCAATTAAGGACTGACCAACCTTGCAGCCAAACCAATATGCAGCGGAAATACACAATAAAAACAACAGATCTGCAATGAAACAAAAGTCTTTATTCTTGAAAACACCGACTACATGCAATGTGTCGGGCTGTAAGGCTTTCCCGGTTATGGCCAGATACAAAGCAGGTAACAGTCTACAAGATCTCACAGGATCCAAATCTTTTCCCCAACGTCAGCATTCAGCTAGCCCAAGTCTGTAGCACATAGCACACTGGTAGGCACCCAGGAGAGATCTAAACTTGTACTCAACTTCCAAGCAATCTTCCTGCTCCTAAGCTCGCATGCTACTAACTTTCCTTCCCACAATCTGATGCCTAAACAACTACCCAAGCATCCTATAAATACTGAATCCGAGCCACAAGTCTGCTGATGAAACAATAAACCCCTACAAACAAATATTAAATGCAAGAACATCACCCAACTCTCACATAGCCTTACAAAATAAATAAACTCTCAAAGATGGCCCCAAACGGTCATCATATCTGTAAACCGGTAAGCACATAAACCAAGCAACCAGTCTCCCAAACCAAGCAAGAACTCCACCAAACCAAGATCAAAACTAACAATCTACCTTCAAAGACAAACATATTTTGGTTGATACAGGATTGCCAAGAATCCTAGGATGCTCCTGCATCAGGTAGTGGCATGGGAGGTTCTATTTTCTCATATAGTTGAGGTCAAGAATATTGATTGAGTCATGGCTCTCAGACGGTCAGAAGTCAAACTCAACATAGTTGTGTGGATGTTGGTTTTAATCAATCAAAGATGTTGAGTTTGTGAGTTCATTTGATAAACAAAATTTTTGGTGTTCCTCTACATCTAAACATGCTAAGGTATATAAGTAGGAGCAACTCTTGCAAGTGTCCTACCATTTGAGATTGGCTTCAACTCAGCCATTTGCCCAACCAACTCCTCTTAGGTTAAGGCTATGTGATAGGGTGAATTTTGGTTCCATTTTGCCTAAGGACCATCCTTGTACCATTGGGTATGTAGGAGGTGATAGCCTAAGAATTATATGAATGTAGACCAGGTTTTCTGCCTTCGATGACATTAATCAGTTGTCTTCAAAAACAAGTGAAACCTTAGTACTCCAATACTTCTCACTTGTAAAGAACTAGCTTCTTGCAAGAGTAATCTTGTATTGCAATTTAGGTCCGTCACTGCAAATGGTAACACAGTATATTAACAATGTTTTTATGGTGGGCATATTGAAGAATAACAACAATCTGTCATGACCTCTTTAAACTTTCAAAGGAATTCGAACTGGATTATAGTCCCCTGTTATTGAATGTCTGTTAAAGAAGAAAGGAAGATGGTACTTTTATACATCATGTAAACAGAAGGAAGACATTCACTCAACAATATATAGAAGCAGATTCACATCATTCCCCTACAAAAAATAAGTTATTTTTTTCATAACTCTTCGTACATAAGAACTTAGCATAGCAAAGGATAGCCACATTGAAGAAAGACACTTCAACGATGGACAAATAGTTATAATTAAAGAAAGAAAAAAAAATCAACTAAGCCTTCCAATATAGTAGCTAATGAGTAATGAACCTGTCTTCACATAGGCTATAAAGAAGGCAAACAAGTGAATAAGGATTTCCTAAGTTACATCATGAGGGAAACAAACAAAATCTCCTACATCCTTAAAAGGAAACGAATCCAGGTAAACTTCTTACTTATCAACCCAGCGAAAACCAACCTAGCCTATGGGGCCTAAGGTAGATAATTTCATTCAATCAACATTTCGCTCCAATAAAAGACACTATATTGTAGCATTAGATAGAGCACAGAAAGTAGAATTAAGGAGGCATTGTGCAGGTGTTTTTTGTGATTGGATAGAAATCTGCCCTTACTGAATTCCACTTGCAACAAAACATCACTCCTGCATTTGAAATATAAGGGTACTATTTCTTAGAAAAGGTCACTACACGAATTGCCATCTATGTAAGGCTATTGAATTTAAACTACACTGAAATAACATTAATAGAAAAAGTGGATGGAACTTATTTCATACATGGAAACCCCTCGTCCAAAACCTAAGAAATAAAGTTAGCCACACAACAAATAAAAACAATATCAAAACTTTACAAATTATATTTTTACTTATACATATCGATGGATTGGATCTAATACAATCAGCAATCGTACATATTGATCCAATTCCTTCATGAACAGTCTAGATGCTAAGAATCAAAAGGGTGGAAAAATAAACAGGAACATAAAACAATCCAGATAGAAAAAATAATACTACCACATCCTTGCACTATGCCAAACATTCACAAGGCTAGTTCCTTGTCTTGTAAGTATAACATGAATAAAACATTTTGAAAGAGAGTTAATGATATGGCATTACACTCAATGTGTAAATGGAACATAAATAAGATGTTAGGAAAACAAAATCAAAGGGAAACACAATAGAAAGCATTTTCTCCAAGAAAAAAACACCTAAATTCACTATAAAAAGAGTTCCAATTAAATTCCAAAATACAAACAATATAAAATAGTTCCAATTAATTCAAAAATACAATCATATATCAAAATAACATGCAAGTTTGAAAACAACTGCCTGATTCTAGCAACTGATTCCATTCATATCTAACTGGGCTGACCCCATCTACAGGTTTCATGTTGTTCCTGAAACACAAAACTGGCAACCTTGGTCCTCTAATAGTGTGAGTCATAAAACACATCCCTAAAGAGGCTCTTAACTAAGCCTGTTGATCAATTTCGAACCAGTAAGGGGTAAATTTTGGAAGGGTGTTTTATGCATTAAAGCTTCACATTTAGCCTTCATCAACCTGGATAATCAACATTTTAATGATTTTAACGTGTTGATGATTAGGGATTTGTGCAGTTCCTCAATTTAATAATGAAAGTAGAAAGGTTATAATTTTTCTCTAGTATTTTCTTATTTCAAAAAAGTGTACAGCTGATTTCTTTGTACTTTTGATCCAGGACTATGCATGATAATGTAAAATTATTAGCATCTTGTTATTTCCCACCAGGATTGGGACTTCAACCATGTAAATAGTTTTACAATTAAATTCAATTCTTTACTTTTATCCAAAAAGTAAATAGTCATTGATATGTTATTATTCTGTCTATAAAACTGTATCTGACCACCACTTTGATTAAATAATAAATGCCTTTTGGTTGGATAGATACTGAATAATGATATGTGTCCATCATTATCGAGCTAAAGGTATAATCAATATTGCTTCGTTACACTCAAAGGTAGGCATCAGTAGACCTCTGTACCTAAATAAAATCAACAAATACAAAAACAAGCTGAGTTATAAGGAAATGAGTACCGGTGCAGTTCATTTTGGAAACGTCCATAAGCAAAATAAGAAAAGTAAACAAAAAGGATGTAGATTTCAAGGCAGGCATATTTTATAGCATAGAGAGGGGCAAGGAAGCATCAGGGTTAGACGGCTGATTTAATTTAGGTTTGAATTAATTACTTTTACTTCTTTTTCAGTTTCAGCAGGTTACAATCTACTTCTGAATGAATCAATATGTTATGAAAATCAAGCTGAGTTTCCAAAAAAAGTCTGCAATTTACAAAGTACAATGTTATAACTTAGTTGCTTCCATTCCTAGCAAATCAACCCAAAGCATATAATGAAACAAAACACTACTTTGAGAATGATATTATTTCTATCTGAAGAAAATAAATCAAAGTTAGATCTTCACAAAACATACCGCATAAGCATATAAAGAACCATCATTATTAAATGTGCTACATGGAATTGGTTGATTGCTCCTTGCCATTGCCTACAAAGAATAGTACATGTTAATCAGGAATACATCAAATACATAATTTAATAGTATTACAATGTCGATTGGATGGATTAAATTGGCCTAAACATATATTCTCAAAATAAAATTTTCAAATGTCTGAAATATTTTTAATGAACTGACACAAAAAATTAATATAATCTTCTTGAATGAGGTTCACCTACTGATATTATCAACTGAAATGAATTTCAAGGAAAATTCTTCACTTTAACAAAAATAAGCTACAGTTACCAAGAAACAGGGATTGGAGTTCCTATGCAGGATGGGGACTTGGACACAAAATTTTCTAAGCATGAGACAGACTTTTCAGAAATTTAATAAGTTACAAGATTTATAATGTAAAATTCAAACAATTAAAATAATTGATGAAAATATAACAATACATGCACGATACATATAGATGTTTAAGAAAACTACATGAATGGCCAAGTGACATCCAGAAACAACCTGATCCATGATACCGCAAATGAAATCAAATCAGAAACTTATATAGCCTTCTTAAGGTTCCCTGAGAAGTAACATTGTTGTATAGCATTCTATAGCATATACATGAAAATGTCCAAAACAATTATTACTCCCACACATACTTCTACATAAGAACCTTCTTTTTACCCATATCATCAATCACAGTTGGAATAATATTAAAACATTTTTGCAAAATCTCATGACAAGAGAGAATTCATTGTGTATAATTTATTTAGTTACAACAAAAACCCAAATCCAAATCGTATAATTTATTAGTACATGCTACTAACATGTAGTACCTTTATTTTCCCATTTCAATTAACTATCGTATCTGTACATAGATCTCTTAAATCCTTCAAATTGTATTTTCTCCTTACTGGTACCATGTTGATCTTTGATTAAAAAAAATTCAGGTACATGGATACAACTAGATGAATGGATCAGATACATAGAGAGTGACCTGGGTGGGATTGTCTAACATAGTCCCAGTCAAACTAAATTGGGTGGGATTGTATGACATAGTCCTAGTCCTAGTCCTGTAAGGTTGAGAAAATAAGGCCCTTGGCATAAGATAAGTGTGTGTTTCTCTTAAAACTTGAGAAGGGCATTCTCTAACAATAGAACGTACTTGAATTTTTTTATCTCTGTCATCCCGACTAGAAACTAATCTTTTGACTATCAAATAAGGTGGACTGTTTCACATCCCCCTCTCCATAATGGCCTAGCCAAATTCACAGGATTCCTTTTTCAATAATTATTCACATAGCTAACAAGAGGAGTTAGATACTAGAGCCAGGAAATGATGGATAATCTAGTGGCCTTATTCTCATCTTCTTTTTTCTTCTTTTTATTGAATCTTATTCTCATCTTTGGCTATCTATGGGAAGAAAAACTATAGTCAGTTATGTCAACTCTAGATAAAACTTTGGACCGTCCAAAAGAACATGGAATACTTGCCCTATATCAAATATAGCAACCACAGTAAAATGTGAGCACAGGAATACCAACATTGGAGACATAGCCTAGTTGGTACTTACAGCTAATAGTAGTTGACCCAACCTTGAGTAAATAGGCAGATCTAGGTGGGTCCATTACTTAGGCTTATTTCTGTCAACGGGTTGTTTATTTGTCATAGGCAATGTTTCTTTGTAAATGGGGGTTAACAATGCTTAACAGTGGGATCTTCATCATATGCTAATCTATAGGGCCTGAAAAGCTTCAATGACAAGGGTGCAATATCCTACTAATAAGCAAACTTAACATCACATAGCTAACAAGAGGAGTTAGATACTAGAGCCAGGAAGAATGATGGATAATCTAGTGGCCTTATTCTCATCATTTTTTTTTTCTTCTTTTTATTGAATCTTGTTCTCATCTTTAGCTACCTATGGGAAGAAAAACTAAAATAAGGTATGTCAACTATAGATAAAACTTTGAACCATCCAAAAGAACATGGAGTAGTTGCCCTATCTCAAATATGGCAACCACAGCAAAATGGGAGCATAGGAAAACGAACATTGGAGACATAACCTAGTCGGTACTTACAGCTAAGAGTAGTTGGCCCAACCTTGAGTAAATAGGCAGATCTAGGTGGGTCCATTAGTTAGGATTATTTCTGTTAATGGATCGTTTCTTTGTCATAGGAAATGTTTCTTTGTAAATGGGGATTAACAATGCTTAATGGGAGGATCTTCGTCATAGACTAATCTATAGGGCCTAACAAGCTTCAATGACAAGGGAGCAATATCCTACTAATAAGCATTCTTAACCTCCATTTACAAAGAGGGGATCAAGTGCCTTAATCTCTGAAAACCAACCAAGAGTAACCCAGTTCACTATCACTCACTCCTTTCATTAGCACACATCCTCACAATGGATGATTAGCTTACTTGAAATATTTGGTATGAACAAAGTCGATATTATTATTTAGTAGATTTATCTTTTCATCTATTCTTGGTAAAAATAGGTACGCCAAATAGATAGGGTGGGATTGAAATGACAAGGTGGAAACTCGAGACAGATGGGAAAAAAAAATTAGTTCGATACAAATGCTTGCTCTAGCTAACTCAAGTAAATGAGCCCCATCCTTCCCTATCAATGCATAATCGATCCTTGCCCAAGTTTCTTTGCTTCAATGATTTGAAAAAGAAAAGGAAAATAAAGATGAGCTACTATACATGCATACTAAAAAGGTGCATTCTATGCCTTATTTGCTATACCCTTAAGGCTTAATCATATTGTGTGGTTGTGACTAGTCAACTTGTGGCTATCTTCAACTCTATTTTATGTTATATGAGCATTACTATATTTTTGTCTACATAAAAGGTAGTCTTAGGTGTTATATTTAGGTATTTAAGTCAGCTTGGGTGACATCCAAGGCATGAGTAAGCTATATAGGAGGTAGAAGTTAACTATTATCATCATTGAACATTGGGTTCTTATAGAAGACTACAGTTTTTTTGAAGATTACCCTTCGAAGAGGACTAGGAGGTTGACACCTTAAAGTAGCATATTATTATCAAATATTTGCATTATATTTCCTATTAAATTATTTTATTATGCAAGTTGTTTCATTACATTATCTTGCTTACTTCGATCGGTGCATTTAATTGTTGATATTATGGCCTTTCGGCAAATGTATCATGCATTGGATAAAGATATTTTCAATAGATAAATAGTAATATTAAATATGAGAGATAGTTAATATTTATTGTTTATTAGTAAATTGAATTATTTGTCTAACTTAAGTATGGGCCCAAGGTCGGCCTCCTTAAGGGAAAATATTATATCCAAGCCAGCCTCTTGTGGAGGCAATCCAATTGCATATATAAGGCAGTTTGAACCTTGGGGAGAACGCATCAAAAACATAACATGAGTTCTCTCCTTGTGGATTCAACAAGCAGTTTCAAGACAGCGAATTGGAGCAGCAGCAAATTCATGAAGAGTGCAAACTATAACTAGGGCAGAGATCTTGCAGCCCTAGAGGAGCGAACTAGGGCAGTATTGTGCAGACCTAGAAGAACCATATGACCAATATTGCAGCCCTAGCTCTGAGAAATATGGATCTAATAGAAGGCCAAAATCATGGCAAATTGGTGACATATTGAAGGGCAAGATTGAAGATCTCAAGGTTCAGATTTGAAGTCTGATTCAAAGATATAATCCGGGTATTATCTCTCCTTGTTCTTTGTAATTTCTTATCATATCCTGTGCTTAGTTTTGTTAGACCTCTATAGACTGATATATTCTTTAGTAGAATCTGAAATATACTAACATGGTATCAAAGCGAGGTTGAGTATAAGATCCATTTCAGATTTAGTAATTCAGTCTAACAACTTTCAAAACTAAGGAAGAAATACTATGGTAACCGGGGGTTTGACCTAAACATAATAAATTTGGTTTCATATATGAAGAGCATAAAAATAGGTCTAAATTTTGTATTGAGGTTGAATTTGCAAATTGCCTTAGTTCAAACCACCCTAAGAGGGAGTCTAAGCTTAAGAGGAGTAAGATCATCCCTTATTGGCATGGCTTAGCTTAATAGCATATTATTGGCTGGTTCATTAACTTATTAGCATTGGCATATTATTATCAGCTGGGTCATTAATATTTACATTGATTTAATTGACCGGCTCATGATTTGATTCATGCACTTGACTAGCTCATGATTTGGTTCATGCACTTGACCAGTTCATTGGTATTAGTACTTGCTCATTGGCTGGTTTGTAAGTATTGGCATTTTTCATATTTATATATGTCATTTATGTGTGAGCACATCTCTTTTGCATAACACTTGGCTTGTGTTAGCATACCCTTCTTCATTGTTATGGCTAAGTCTATATTTGTGACATATAGTTGAGACTATATTGTTTTTGGTATAGCTGGATAACTGTTTCATGTATTTTATATATGTGGAGACATACATAACTAATTGTCAATGACTGTTTATTAATGTAAAGGAAGTACTTTGGTACATTGACAACATTGGTTTGTGTTGGCCTTTACATTGGCATTAAACAATAATATAATCTAGTATGTATGAAGGAACTTACCTTCCTTTGTAAGCTGAGTCTAGTGCATATTGAAGGGAGTTTTTCTGTTATATGCGCTGACATATTTCTGTCTTGGACTTATTTACGACTGATTATCTAATTCATGTATGAATGACAACATACTTGGCATACATTACGGGAAGCATACATTGGCTATGTATATATGGATTCAGGTTCACAAGATCTTATTGGCATTATCCTTCCTTTACTGGTTGAGGGAGTTTTAACCTTGTTAGAGGGTGAAGACAAGATCATCCAGAGGAAGTAGATCTCCTTGAGTAATATATACCCTGGGGTAACTTAATTGTGGGTATGTGGTTTATGAGGGAGTTCAATTATGGGCTCACTTACACCTCATTTTGTGTTATGAACTCCTTCCTTATGTCTTGTTGATCATATGTATGGGTAGGATTATACCTCATTGGCTTGATCATCATAACTGGTTAGTTTTGATATATGATTGTATGTGTGGAACATGCATAGCTGATTGGATCAGCTGGTTAGGAATGTCTTATTAGCATAACTGATTATATGTTTAGCGGATTGGCATAACTGACATTTCATTATGTACATAATGCATGAATGGATGCATACTTCAGGCTGGCATATGGAACATACACTACATTGGCATCTGTTATGCTTATGTCATGTATGAGAAGTATACCTTACATTTACATTGACATCTATTTCTGTTATGTGGGTACATACTTTACCTTGACATATGTTATATCTAACACTGTTCTGGGAACATTCACAGTTGATTGTTAGTATAACTGATTAACTGTTTGATGCATGGGTGCATACATTATTGGTTAATGAATTGGCATATGTTGTATATATTACATTTTACAATTGGCATATTTCTTGGGAACATACATTATGAAACTTAGAGATAATGTTGTTGTATGCATGGGAGAATATTTTGTCGACATATGTTATCCCTTATATGTCTTGCTATTGATCATATATATGTATGGATACACTTCTTTTTAGAGAGAACTATATTGCATCTTGTTGTGATCACATTGCACCTAGTTATATGTTGGTTACCTTTAGGTGGTGAAGACTTATGTGATTACTCTTATGCTTGTGGCTAAGACTTGTCTATAGATGCTGGATGAATTATGCTGGTTCTATGAGAGAACTGCATTTGGATATTGATTACTTAATATGATTGTATGGAGCATACGTCATTTGTATGCTTTAGCTTGTGAAGCATACTTTAGTGGATTATTGTGTATGAATGGATCATACTTTCTTTCATAGTTGAGTCTATATTTACTGATTATAGCTGAGACTATATTACATATGGTTCTATGAGTGAACTTTACATTTAACTTGAATATTATGATCATATTGGTTACTCTTACATTTATGTGGATTCATGAGATAAGATTTTGATTATGAGATACATTTGGTCATTCATTTGGTTACACTTATGCATATGGCTAAGTTGTTTCTTATGAATTGGATACTTGGAGAATATCATGGATTTGATATTCTTCTCA
The DNA here is from genome assembly GCA_027943335.1 of Chamaecyparis obtusa. Lineage (NCBI taxonomy): Eukaryota > Viridiplantae > Streptophyta > Pinopsida > Cupressales > Cupressaceae > Chamaecyparis > Chamaecyparis obtusa. The sequence goes on from BSBK01001190.1 coordinate 2,046,854, forward strand.
TGGATCAGGGATCCATTGTTGAGCATATGGTGACATCATGAACTTGATGTTGGGAGACCATTACTCCGAGCATTTGGTGAATATCATGGACTTGATATTCGTTAGGCCAATGCTCGAGGATATCATGGATTTGATATCTCGTGGATCAGGGATCCACTTTTTAGCATATGGTGGACATCATGGACTTGATGTCTGGAGGCCATTACTCCGAGCACTTGGTGAATATCATGGACTTGATATTTATTAGACCAATGCTCGAGGATATCATGGATTTGATATCTCATGGATCAGGGATCCACATCTGAGTAATTGATGGACATCATGGACTTGATGTCAATAGGCCATTACTTCGAGCACTTGATGAATATCATGGACTTGATATTCGTTAGAACAATGCTCTTAACATCATGGACTTGATGTTGTTTTGATGTCATGGACTTGACATTTTTTGAGTCTTGGTGACTCGTGGATTTAGTTATCCACAAATTGGATGGTATACATCATGCACTTGATGATACCATGAATATCATGGACTTGATATTCTATTGGCTGAATCAAGAGGACTCGTGGATCTAGTTATCCACAAATTGGATAGAAACATCATGAATTTGATGACAACTTGTATTCAAAAAGTATCATGGACTTGATACTACCTTGAATATCATGGACTTGATATTCAAAATAGTCAAGGTGACTAGTGGATCTAGGAAATTCACAAATAGATTGGAAATATCTAATATCATGGACTTGATATCACTTTTGGTTGATAAACATCATGGACTTGATATTATCATGAATATCATGGACTTGATATTCTTGGGTCGTGGAGACGAAAGGATCTAGCAGATCCACATTTGGATGGTAAGCATCATAATCATATGATATGATGTTTCTCATATGAATATGAGATATATGGTCTATGAAGAACAGTTGTGTTCTCATTATATCTTGTAGATAGAGATCTACTATCATGGATGAGAAATCTATGGCACCATTGGATAAGGAATCCATTTCTGTTATGTTTTATGCTTTGAGTCTCAGAGACCTAAATCTACATCCGGTTGGTAAACATCTTGTGATTTGATGTTACCATGATTTTCATATGGATATGAAATCTATGGTTGGAAATGATAATGAACATGTGTGTTCTTATCAAAATTGGTAGAATGGAGATCTACCTTCATAGATGAGAGATCTATGAAATCCATTTTGGTTATGTTTTTGTGACAAAGAATCCATGAGTGGATCTTTGCCTCAAGTCCAAGAGGGAGTGTTGATATTATGGTCTTTCGGCAAATATATCATGCATTGGATAAAGATATTTTCGATAGATAAATAATAATATTAAATATGAGAGATATTTAATATTTATTGTTTATCAGTAAATCGAATTATTTGTCTAACTTAAGTCTGAGACCAAGGTCGGCCTCCTTAAGGGAAAATATTATATCCAAGTCAGCCTCTTGTGGAAGCAATTCAATTGCATATATAAGGCAGTTCGAACCTTGGGGAGAACACATCAAAAACATAACATGAGTTCTCTCCTTGTGGATTCGACAAGCAGTTTCAAGACAGCGAATTGGAGCAGCAGCAGCAAATTCATGAAGAGTGTGAATTATAACTAGGGTAGAGATCTTGCAGCCCTAGAGGAGCGAACTAGGGCAGAGATATCATGCAGCCCTAGAGAAGCGAACTAGGGCAGTATTGTGCAGACCTAGAAGAACCATATGAGGGCCAATATTGCAGCCCTAGATCTAAGAAATATGGATCTAATAGAAGGCCAAAATCAGGGCAGATTGGCGACATATTGAAGGGCGAGATTGAAGATCTCAAGGTTCAGATTTGAAGTCTGATTTAGAGATATAATCCAGGTATTATCTCTCCTTGTTCTTTGTAATTTCTTATCATATCCTGTGCTTAGTTTTGTTAAGACCTCTATAGACTGATATATTCCATGGTAGAATCTGAAATATACTAGCATTAATGTCATTAGGAAGGGAAGGGTATACTATAATGTCCACATAGATGGCTAATTTATTATTTAAAACTACCAACTCCCATCTAAGCTGAAATTTCAAGACTAACATGAATTTAAAGCAGTAGCATGAAGAAAAGGAAAACAATTCTACTGTTACATCAAAAAGGAGCTCTCACACTATGTGTTTCATGGGTAATCTTATCTCACCTCAAATAAAACTAAGGATTCTCATCACCTCAAGGAACAATTATCGATTCCATGCACAACAATATGGCAATCAAGCTTTTCTTCCGTGATTATTGATTCCACACTGCAGCTTATGCCTGAAAATGGAAGCATGTCAAACCTCTTAAAAATGAAATCGAGCAGAATAAGGCTTATTCCTTTTCTGATGTATCCATTTAAGTTCGAAGGGTGTTTATTGCAAAAGAGTTGGTAATCGGGCTCATGGTAAATAGATTTGGGTAACTATGTAACATAATTTCAAACTGGCTTTCCCAGAGTGCCTCTCCTCTTCTCTTACAATGATTTTGAGTGTTTAGATAAGATTTAGCAATTACTATTACATCTAGAATAGATGATTTTACAAATAGTAAACTCTCTACATGCTTCACAAAAGGAGAAGATGCTCACTCTCTTCTAAATTATATGAAGGCATATGCTAAAGTAAACAGATGTTTTTTTTATTTAACTCTTCTGTTCTAGATGATGCAATACGAGGTGTGTGATTTAAACTTTAATATGTGCTTCACATGTGCTTTTGTTGGCTGAAGGTGTGACATGCCTGAGTTTATTTCTTATAGAATATGTTGCAATTAGAAAGATGATTATTTTAGAAAGGAAGACTACGAAATTGATTTTACACTTTATATGCACTTCAAATAATTGCTCGTGTAAGATTTCAATGGATATAAAGCAATAATTATTATCATTTATAAAAATGCTCTCCAATTTTTTTTTCATAAATAAAGCAATATGCATATTAAATTAATCTCAGCTCTCCTATATCTCACATATCATCTGTACTTAGTAGCTATATTACAAACAATAAAACTAACAACAAAAGAGTCCATGTTTCTTCTATATCATGACAGCAGTATAAGAGCAATAAAATTAATAATGACAGCATTGACAGTAGTGACAGTAGCATAAATGCAATAAATATATCATAATCCAGATTCATAGCTAATGATATACGTTATATAACAGTTTGATAATATTTTTCAATATCATAAAGGAATTTTTTAACAGTTAACAATTATATAAGTTCTTTAGATTCATGAAGGCATTTAAAAGAGTACTTTTTTTTTTGTCATGAAGAAAATAAAATTAAATATTATAAAATATTGCCTTTCCCTCAGAGACATCAGACCATTGCCGGGACAGTCAAGGGGTGTTTCAGATGTCTCAGGATGCCATAAGGATGGCCAAACATCCCCACAGTGTTTCCTGTTCTGCAACACATTTCTGAAACATTTTGGAATTTTGAAAATAAAATTGGGACAGCCAAGGGATGTACCCTACTATCCTGCAACACTTGAAACACCATTGGGGATGGAAACGAGGACAGGGTTTTGACTCTTGAGAGCCAGCACAGAGTTTACATAAACATTGCTTATGACTAAAATAGGAATAATTTTATTTTGTAAATACAAATGTATGTGAACCTCTTTTGGTCAAAACCAAGTTTATGATAACAGATTACCTTTAGCCTTTGTTTACTGTCTTTATCCCAGAAATTGAAGGCTCCATCAGATCCTGCTGTTGCAAACGTTTGATGAATCTGCACTTAACAAAAAAACAATATATCAAAATTTATAAAGATACCAAAAGTACAGCACAATACATCTTATGAAAGAACTGCGGGAGAAATTTCTTTTCCAACCTACAAATAATATACGTTCAAAATAGCCCCTCTTCACTGATTCCAAAAACACAGATAGGTATAGAATGCAGAAAGGCAGCAAGAGAATATTTCATCTATATACAATATTTAATTATAACACTCTAATCGGATGAGCTCAAGTTGTAAATGCAAAAGGGCTTCCAAAGTCAAACATGATAAAGTGTTTAGAGTTGGATTTTATTAAAAATTTAAAAGAATGAATCCAACTGGCTTGGTACATCACACCACAACAGACTAGGCCAGGCACAAATAAATGTTACCTTTGACCCAAGAGACAGCCTTGTGTTAGCATTTAAACCTAAGGTTACCCCAAAAGAGGAGGCTACCTATTGTGACCTTTTCACACCATCACCCCATTGCAAATGGGGACCCCCTCTTTTCACTTGGTAGTGGGGTGGATGTTTTAGCTTGGCTTTAGTGTGGTGGCAATTTTGGAGTCTCTGAATCAATGAGGTATGTTTGAGTAACTTAGGTGCAAGTCACACCCGCTTAAGAGTCAAGTCGTGAGGAATGATGAATTCATGAGCAAAGCATCTGACACTTAGTCAAGAGTCAAAGTAGGTTTGAGTCTAAGGAGCCAGGGATCTAGTTTAGAGTCCAAGTTCTCATCTTTGGGAGAGAAAGGAAATAGAATTTGAAGAAAATTGATGAATGGAGTGAAGATAATATGGGATGAGAATCAAGATGCAATGACACCACAAGATCAAAGCATAAGACATGAAGCCTTGAAGCCTTACAATATGATCCAGGATAAGTATGAAAGACATGAGGAGAAACTTGATTTGGAAATGATAAGCTTGAAGGGAACGACTTGGAAAAGCATGGAGCTCAACGATTAAGATGCTGGCATTAAAATCTAGTTGGACCACCTCTCAGAACTCCAATTCCGAGAGACCCCACATTTCCGCTCTCTTGCATATGCGAAATTCAGACAAGCCCATCATTTCCACCCAAGACTAGGGGCAGTCCAAACAAGTATAAGGAGAAATCCAATCTCAGATTGATGAATGAAACCAAATTGAATGAATAAGAGGGTGAATCAATTGAAGTTCTAACACTAACAATCAGATTTCAAAGAGCAGATCTTTTGCAAATTCAACAAAAAATCTGATCAAAAGCAAGTACAACATGGAGAATTCATCCACCAGCAAGATTTCAAAGACAATCATCAAGTCATCAAAACAGAATTCAAAGAACAAATTGTGCAAAAGTCTACAAGCGAAGGAGATCATCAACACTTGAATTTCTGAAGGAAATTCAAGTTCAATCGAAGGATTCAACTATATTAAGCACCCCATCTTTTCTGCAACGACAAGTCAAGAATCATAACCAATACAAGCAAGTCCAAGCCAAGTTAGTGAGAAGATTTCCAAGAGGATGGGGAAAATTTGTGAAGATGAAGCAATTTGGGAATATGAGCCATCATAATCAACGAAGGGCTTGAAAATGTTGAGTATCAAGAGATATTGCTAGAGATGCAAAGACTTCATTATCATGATGGAGAAGTGCAATTGATGAAATTTATGGGAGAAGCATAATGAGATGGTGCCCACTCATCTTCAACCAATCAAAAAATTCCAACTCCACGTGCCCAAGATCATCCAATCAAATCATTCAAAGTGTACATGTGGATTCCACTTAATGTTTCTACCTATGTTACTTGAAAACACGTTTCCACCCCTAATGGGCAAGTTTCAGAAATGGGGAGAGGGGGGCAGCCAGGGACATTTCCAAGCTGTCCCCGGTTGGTCAAAAAAATTGGAAAACATTTCCGAAACCCGGAAATGCCATTGACTGTCCGACTTGCGTTGACCGTCCCCTGCACAATCGGGGACGCCAAGCCGTCCCCCGACTATCTTGGGGACAGATTGGAGTTTCCGACGTCAATTAAAAATAATTTGCAATTTTTTTAATATTTTTGTGGACCCCACATAATGCAACCCTAATAAAATATATTAAAATATACTATAAGCTTATAACTCATAAGTTATAAGGCAAAAACATAAAGTTTTTAACTTTTAAAACATTGCATGTTGTCGCTAGTTTTGTTGTCACAGGTTGAGCTGAGAAAACACAGGTGGTGGTGTGCTGCCTTCGGAGAGACAGGGTAACTGTGGTTGCAACGATAATTGAATCTTGATATATGATATGATACTTTAAGTCTTTAACTTTTCATTTTGTTGAAACTAGAAACTTGCAGCCTTTGCGCATTTTGATATATGATATGAATCTATGATACTTTTCAATCTCGCATTTGATTCATTTGATGTCATCCTATGTTCCTATTTGTATTCTATGATGATTTGATTTGATGCTATGTTTTATGATGATTTGATGAATGGCATTGATAATTATGTTGCTACGATGAATGTTACAAAGTTATGTAATTCTGAAATTCATGAATAAATTTGAAAATCTCTCTCTCTCTCTCTCTCTCTATATATATATATATATATATATATAGCCATCCCCTGCTCCAGCAAAAAAAAACTGTCCCCGAAACCCATTTCCCTGTCCCCATCCCCAAAACTCAGGGTAACATAGGTTTCTACCCAACCAATGTTTTCATTGGTCTACAAAAGCAATGTAATTTTTTCATTGGCCCACAAGGTGGTGCTCGTATGTAATTGGATAAGCATTTAATGTTTGTAGCTGTTAGTTGAATTAGGGTTGTGTTGACATAATCTCGACCATTGATCTCAATTATTCTTAGACATCCATTGTACTTGGAGCAACTATATAAGCCTTGATCAAATCATATGTAGAGGGAGATATTGGAGAAATTGCTGCCTAAATGCTACCAAAACAATTGCATGTTCATCGTTGATTTCATGGTGGATTGCTCAAGAATATTTTGGAGTATTGCATGGTTTCTTAATTCCTCAGTTAAATTTGCTTAAGTTGATTACAAGTTTAAAATAGATAGTTGGATAGTTTAATGGAAGATGTTGTTATTGGCATCATGGTGAAACTAGTGTCCATACCTTTTGGTGTTTTTTGATTGCAAACAACAATGCAAGGTTAGTCTGGGCCTCTTTGCAAGCACTTCACTTCAATTACTTCTTGTTCATTGATTTGCATTATTTATGGTTTTGATGAGCAAAAGTAATTTGAAAATCATACTTGCACCCTTAGAAGATTGCATCCTCCCATGCGTAGTTGACTCGGCGAAGCAGGGACTGGTTTGGTCTCACCACAACATCAACAGCATCTTGCATTAGGAGTTAGGAGTAAAAGTAGTTTAGCTCTCTAAACCCTCATTCTATTTGCACTTTATTTCAAACCATTGTTAGGAGTAGTTTGCAGAGCTTAATTACAATATCATTCATATTCAAGAAGTTGATAGATCCTCCACAAAGAAGCTAACGTAAGTCCCCAAGTGATTGCCATCGAATCACATAACAAAATTGAGCTGAGTCCAACATTAGAAGGAACCTTAAGTTTGTCTTAGTTGACCACACATTGCCACATGTTTATCATCTTAGCTTCCTTATTAAAGAGAGGGTTCAATATTTGGTGTTCTATCCTAGGATAGTAAGTGTTTTATCCTACATGTTGGCGTAGTCACAAAACTCACATCAACACAACCAAATCAAAAATAAAAAATAAAAAAATCATGACAGAAATTGAATAAGGATAGGAATCAAGATAAAGCATTAAGTATGTTTATATCTTAACTTCTTTTTATGTAACACATGCAACACTTGTGTGAGACCTCTAGATATCAAAGTGTTGAGCATATTTATGGAAAAATATCACAGTTCAAACATATGCATACAAGTTTTGATAATTTGGTAATATGAAGGAAAAGAATATATACAAAAATATGTTATATTATAATGAATTGTATATTCTAATATGTAAGGCACAATAATACAGCAATATATAGCATCCTTAAATGAATGTGTGTGTGTGTGTGTGTGTATGTTATGGGTCATGCCCTTTCAATTTTGGTTAGAATGGTTAATTAGTTAATAAATAGGTTCAATACAAGTCCCCTTTTTTCTTTGTCCTTATATGTAACACATGCAACACCTCTGCAAGTCCTCTAGACCTTAGTTGTCATACTCAGCAAGTACTCGCTAGATTCTTTGATTGGTTGGTAACTTGCCAAAAAAATTGCACAGATTTTTCCCAAGTTTTTGGCAAGCGTTTCTCAAAACAATTGGCAAGTCACAAAACTAAGAGAGTCCTTGCCCAAACAAAAAAAATAAAAGCATTTTTGTAATCAAAAAAGTGCCAAAATCCTAGTTTTTATAAACACTGCCCCTCAATCCCATTGAAGCTTCCACTCGTTGACTCCTAGTAGTTATTGGGATCTCTTCTCATTTGAGAAATTTGATTTCAATGAGAGACTTTGGGAGGAGAGACCAAAATCAACAACTTGGACAATTATCTTTGTCACTATCATAGTATTATTGGCCAATGATGAAGTATGATACTTTCAATATCAAAGATTCAGTTGCCATTATTATTATAAAATACAATACAACCTTCAGCTTTGGACAAGAAAGGTAGATAATTAGACTTCGTTGATTTTGTTGAGTCATAGCCACAAACATAGCCTTCATTGTTGAGCAAGGAGCAGCAATGGAATGCAAGGATTATAACTTCTCTCCAAGTTTTCACTAGGCTAGAGAAGAGGAAGATGTAAAATATTGTAATATGTGATTTATGAATTATAATGATGGTTTTCAAAGACAATCATCATAAATTCATAATAGTTGCCAACTAATTGTTGTATCAAGAATCAAGATTCTGCATGATGATGCAATTTTGTTCTCAATTTGTATTCAAATGAATCAAATTTAATAGAAAACACTTTTGTACTTATTTGTGAACTCATTGTAGATGTTTTGTCATTGAATTTTCCAAAAAAAAATCCTAAAACAAATGTAAACAATTTTTTAAGTTGTCGAGATTTTGCGGAGGCAAATTTTGGGTCTGTGGTGTTTTCGCTAAAAGTCTGCCAATTACCTAGACATCAAACTGCTGAGCATATTTACTGAAAAAGAGAGCAACAGATCAAAGTTCAAACATATGCATACCAATTTTGATAACTTAGTAAAGAGAATGGAAAGAATATATACAAAAACATATTATATTATGTTGAATTAAATACTCAAATATGTAAAGCGTAATATAACAGAAATACATATGATATTCTTATATGGATGCTCAAGAAATGTATGTTCAAGGGGTCACACCCTTTTCGTTAAAATAGTTTTTTAGACAATTAATAGATTCATTGCAACTTCCCTTCTGCTTGACATGCATTGTCCTCAAAAGAAGGGAAGAATTGGACAAGTCCATGAAAGATTTTAAAATAACACAACTAGCCATTATTTCAATTAGGTTAGAGAAACAAATTTGTGATAGATACAATGAGAATTTTCTATGTACTAAATATTTGATAATCTTAAGCAGTCAAAGAGTTAAAACACAATAAAAAATTAAATTTAAGGGCAAAACTTGTTAGGTTATTTGATAAGTTGTAACAGCTAACAAGGTTGCAACAGGAAACATTAAAACCAGCTTAACCACCCAAGTTCATGAATATAGAACAAACCTATTGAAGATTCAAAAGACAGAAAACATGTACAAAATGCTCTATTTGTTGAGAGAGAGAGAGAGAGAGAGAGAGAGAGATTTTGCCAGATTTCCTGAATGACAGTGTCTATGTTAACAGGACATATAGGGAATCTAAAAGAGCTTTAAGGTTGCAGTGGGCTAATAGTTTAAGGAGTGTTGACCATCTTTAAATGTCATTAGCTTTGTGCTGAGTTCCTAAATGCGGCACAGAAAAGAAATGCAGAAAATATTGAACAAGTAAATAGCAAAGACAGAAAGCACATGCCCAGAGGAATATAGAATCACCTCTTGAAGATTCAGAAAACAGAGAGGCATGCAGAATACTGTCTGTTAACAAGATAAACATTGATAATGACTACAGACATTTTTGCCACATTGTCTGATGTAAAATGTTTGTGCCAATATTGCAAATTGGTACTCTGAAAGAGCCTTTACAGTGAGGCTACGAGTCAAAAAAGGTAGTAAGCAGATTTGAATGTCAGAATTTTTCCTGTAGTTCTAACAAAAGCTAAAAAGAAAAAGAAAAGTGCACACAAATATTGAATAAAGATGGAAGCACCTGCTCTCACACAAGATGGACAGCACAAGTGATTACTCCCTACGGGGTATATGCTTAAATACTCAGATTAAACAGAAATATGAATATAACACATTTAACATAGCAACTCAAATATAACACATAGGAATGACAGAAATAGGTAACTTTATTTCCAATGTAATGTCTATACAATCATATTATCCCGATACAAGCCTGAAATATAAAGCCTTTAACAGTTGGTTAGGAGTACCAACTGTCAGCATCCAACAACTACCACCTAGGAATTAGATTTATTACATTGCCATTTACTAAGAAAACATGATTTATTCTAATTTATTCTAGTAAGCAAAACTGCTGCCAATATCAGTCCCCTGAAAAAGTAGTTGTCTTCCAAACAACAAAAAAAAATGGACTGATGTACTACAACAATATTTACTGGGAAGTAGGGTGAAAGGACATCCCTAGAGTGCAAAATTGAAGTGCACACGAAAGGCAATTGTCCTGAAATGATGTTCTGTGAGATTTGCCAAGTAATGGGTCATTCAATAAAGGAGTGTCCATATAATTTGAAGACTAGAAGTTAGCAAGTACTCTTCACACAGTGTAATGTTCCGACTCAGACTGGACAAGTATATGATCGGCGTACGATGAATGGCACCCATACACTTTGCCAAGAGCACATGTACAGTCAACCAATCGCCCCTCCTTCCGTACGGTCTACCTATCGTACGGCAAAATTGCAACTGTCTGTATGCACACGGGAATTGGTCTTCGGCAATTGAGTACGAGAATTGTCCTTCAACGGTTTGTGTGTACAATGATGTTCACCCATACAACTACTATCCCCATACGGCAACTCAGACTTCATACAACCAACTTATGTCGTACGATGTGCTCGCAAGGTGACCCAAAGCACCCATACAATGAGTATGGTGGTTCTCTTCCACCCATATGGTGTTAATAATAATCGTTCATGGTCCCCACTAAGTATGTCGCAGCGTTTGGAGGATAATATCGCTGCACATATGATCCTACTGTACTATACCGATCGAGTTATTGCCACCACAGGATGTAGGGACATCAGACTTCAATGCAAACTAGTCTATGAATGCCAGAATGTATCGCAGACCAATACAATAGAGATGAAGATTTATGCATGCAAGAGGAATTCGTACTTAATAATGGTAGCACTTCATATTACAGATCTTTAATACACAACCTCGAACAAATATTAGATATCACTATTTATTACAAATTTGGAGCACACAGTGAAATATCATAATGATATTTTTAACGGCAAACCAGGGTGGCTATGAACCACCAAAACTGCAATCATAGAATAGGGAGGATCTTCCACCTCTGAAACTACAAGCAAACCACCTTCAGCCTTCAGCTTCCGTAAATACAAAGAAGAGTCTCATACCATCCAAGAAGAGTCTCCTTATAAAGGCCTCCAAGAAGCATCTAGAGATTTACAACAAGCCGACATTATTAATTTATTTTATTATTTGGGCCCCTTTATTTAATAATTAAATTAATTAATTAAATAAGTCCTTTGATATTATTTTAATTTTTGGACCACTTAATTAATTAACCTAATTAAGACACTTATGAAAATTGGGGACATTACAAGCAGGGAGAGTCTACTGCATCGAAACAACAAAATGTATCACCATGCAGTTACGGAAATCAACGACGGAACCAAATACAGTACAAATCTAGAGGACGTCCTATCATAGAGTGTTGCAGGTGCACAGAGTGGGGTCACTTCGAGCGAGACTGTGAGAGAAGGCAGAACAATGGGAGTTTGTTGTGCAAGTGGTGTGGTCTTGGGAACCATGAAGACACCGACATCCCAAAATAGAAGGGAGTGAACATGCTAGGCATAAAGGAGCTAGACGAGGAAGTACTAGCAATCACCAAACTCCAAACTAAGAAGGCAATGTAACCAAACCGCTATATGAAGAAGGAAAGGCTTCAGGAAGCAAAGGTTGACGTTGAACAAGCAATGGTGGAGAAGAGAAGGGCCTCAAAAGATATCGCCAGTACTCCATTGTGCTTGAAGTCGAAGAAAACAATCATGAGACAAATGTTGCAAGCCACCATACCTGTACACTTATCTGACCTTTTGCAAACCATGCCACAATTGCAGATGGCCATTACCAACATAGTCATGATGACGCAGTCAGCCAAGAGCATGGAAAGTTGACAAAGAAGTCAACAGACACCCTGGCCACTAACCTGATGTTGCTGACGATGGGCATTGGAAGGAAGCCAACCATCATCGAGATGGAGATAATGGGATGGAAGTTGACAAACACCATCGTCGACGAATGCTTGGGTGTGAATATACTACCAGAGGAGACATGGAAGGGACTCGACAAGCCAACACTCTGGCCACCAACTTTCCATTTAGTAGGTGTTGACCATCACATCATCAAAACACTTGGAACACTCATGGGACAGAAGATCACCAATGGCACTCGGTATTTCTTTCTAGACTTTGTTGCCATCCCACTGGAAAAGAAGGCATACAACACCCTTCTCAGAAGGGGCTTCGTTGATCATGAAGGCAAACCACAATTGGAATCAGAACAGACACTTAACAGAGAGTGAAGTGAGGAAGTATGTCATTGACCCGAGGAATCACACAGTAAGGAGCTAGCATCCTTCGAGTCAAAGTCTGAAGATGGAGAATGGGCTATGGATGAAGGAACGAAAGGCATGAAACCAAACGATGAAGGGGTGCTCGAACTACAAGATTGTTCTGAAGATAAGACGAGTTCCCTGAATGGTCCATTCCACTAGCAAATGGAGGACTTTGAGGTATTTCTGCCAACATGTAGTTTTCTTGAAGCTACAATTCCTGGTGAAGAGAAAATGATGAAAGTGTGTAAAATTATGGACGATACATCTGTCAATACGGTCCAAGAAGGATTGCAAGGTCCATACACGGGGATTCTATATGCATCGTACAGTTGAAAGACACCCAATGCACAACAAAGTAAAAATCATCTCTACCGAAGCAAGTCGTATGCAGCTAGAAAGAGACTGTACGTCTCAAGAAAGAAGTCACATCCGTACAAACATGGGTTGTACATCACAGAGAAGTCACAACTGTATGGGCATGGACCATACGCCACAGAGGAAACAATATCATGTGTCAACAAACTGTACAACAAAGTCATACCATACGTCAAAAGAAGAAACACACGGTCGGGGCCATATGTAGACTGACCAAGCCATACGAAGGAGGAAAAGTGAACTTGTACCCAATGCCAAGACGATCATATGGGGAGCCACATGAGGAGAAGGATATGAAGCCATACAACAAGCATCATATCATGTCATACAGTAGAGTGACAACGTCATACAGAGGAAGAAAAGTGACCTTGTACACGGTGCCCAAAAGGCCCTATGAGGAGCCACACAAGGAGAATGATATTGACCCATACAGTAAGCAAAATACAATTTTTGAAGTGCAGCGACTGCACAATACAAGGTCGCATATAGGGAGTACACCGTAAGGACAAGTGGGGAGGAGATCATACACAGAGAAAATAACTGTCGTATGTGAATTCTAGGCTGTACATGGGGAAAAGTTGCAAGCCATACATGGAGGTGCCAGCTACGCTGTATGGGATAGATCCTTAGCATAAGGTACCAACTTTTGGGTCGTACGTTGTACATTCATCTCAATACCATCGTTTTGCACGACTTAAGTGTATATAGGAGCAACATGTCTTAAATCTAATGGGAGAGTACGACTTGATCATAATTTTGACATGAAATCTCTATGGTTTGGCTCCTTCAACATTATTTTTGGCTGCCCCTTGACCCTGTTGGGGGCATTGCCCCTAGACCCTCATTTGATTTTTGAAGTACAATACAATGTTGACTTTGCATAGTACAAGTCATTGTCTACACTCTTGCCATCAGTCTTTCTGAACATTACTTGATGTATACTTGTCATCTAGAAGACAATTTTTTCTTTTGGGGAGATGATGTAATCAACATACAATGCCCATTGTTAGGTTTGATTATATTGGTTATCCATCAATATATTAATTGTCGTTCCATCAATATATTAATTGTCGTCAATGTATTAGCTGTTTGTTGGTTGTTACTATCAAGTAGTTGTGTCGGTTGGTTGATATTTGTGTTTCTCTTGGCAACCGTCAGGTCCTTTAAATATGTTGTGTACCACCAAGGAAGTAGAGTAGAGTGGGATGAATTGAAATCCTTGGCCCACCATCTTTTCTCGTCTTCTTTGTAATGAATTAATGAGCTAATAAAGATATATTTTACTCCTTTATCTAGTACGCACTATCATTTGTATTATTATTTCATGTATGTAACTTACTAGGTATAGCAGTAAGCAACAAGCAAATCTCACAATTACACAAGTTCTCACACATAGCCACTCTCGATATTGTAGATAAAGTTAAGAGATGCATCATCTAGGGTTTCTCCTCATTATACACTCAATGGGAAAGGAAACCTTAAACACCCCATGACTTAATCCCAGGAAGACAAAACATTAGTTTAACACTAGTACAGAGTACATAGACTATGCACTAAAAATATGAGGATGATAACATGTACCTAGTTACACAACATATCCTCCCCCTTTAAAAAGCTATGGTCTCGAAGCTAGTAAAAGCAAAAATTGGACACTATCTTTACATATGAATGGTGTAGATGATGAGAAATAAACCCAACCATTGAGTACAAAACATAACCCAAACCGAGGTCCACACCATGCCTTCCCCCCTAAAAAACTATGCTCCCAAAGCTAGTAAATGACAAAATTGGAAGATACTCTTACAAATGAATGGTGTAGATGCTCAGAAATGGACCCAATTATTACATGCAAAATATAACCAAAACCAATATAACAATACCAATGGATGAGAAAATCAACTTCTATTTTCTAACTCCTTGAGGCCCCTTGGACTTTGCTGGCACATTTCAATGTTAGGTTGCAATTGTATGGTCGCCTCTTGAACCCAGAGTACGGGGACTCACCGAAACCTGGCGAGTCTTGGCGAGTCCCGAGCCGAGCCAGGCTCACCGAGGCCTGGTGACCCGGGTCAAGGACTCAACCGAGTCCTAGGCGAGTCCTAAGGACTCGCCTAGACTCGGTACGTCTAGCCACATTAAAAAATGTGAAAGTTAAAAAATTAAAAAGTTTTAATGATTTATTTTTGCATATATGCCTTCTATTTGACCTAAAAAGGTCATTCTATCATTTTCAAAGGCTTGGAAAAGAGGAAAAAGGCTTGGGAGAAGAATATAGAGGTTTTAGACAAAAAATCAGCAAATCGATTGGCTCTCATATGTTGATTGCTGGTTGCTTGTGCTAGTGACGGATCTGAGGATGATGATGATTATGAGGAGGGTGAAGATGATGAGGATGCTATGGAGAGGGTGTTAGGAATGAATGTGAATGCAAAGTGTTTTGGTAGTCATTCTGTAGCAGTTGTTGTTGCATTCATGACTTGGATTGTCATTGATGTCAACACAATGATATTCTGGATATTAGCAGGAAAGCAGGTACAGTTTTGTTTTGCGCACATGTTGTATTGCAGATTGGCTTTTGCGCAGTTGATGGTGTGTTATTAACCTATGGTTAACAGCGCAAAAAGAAATTCATTTATTTGTGAGAGTTATGAGCATTTTGGTGAAAGCGGTGTTTAGACAGTGTTTCTGTGTAGCGATGTTCGGAAATCGGAGGATATCTCTTAGCTGGGATGGAATCTGATTTTGCGCAGTTAAAGGGATGTTGGAGACTCATTAATGATGACGTGGTTCATAGCGCAAACTTCGAGGATATGTTTGGAGAAAGTTACAGTAACTGGAAGCTGACAGTTTTATGTGAATTCTGTGTGTAGCGTGTAGAATTTATTATTTTGTAATTGAGGACCGACTCATTTGTAATTATTTGAGTTTGGTATATAAGAAGGAATGTTTTCCTTATTGTAATGTGTACTATGAAGAGTGAGATGCGAATATATGCATGAAGTGAAGAAAAGAGCTAATTCAGTGATGAAGGAAGACTTGTGAGTACAGAGATCTAGAATTGTGATCTTGTGTAACAGAGAGTGCAGTTTTGGCACAGTGTGATGGAGGTAATATATTTCATATTATTCTGTTGAATAATTCTAAGATCTTTTGGACAGTGGGTTCAGAGATCTTGCCTTGAAGTTGTTTGGGCAGTGGGTCCTTCTGTCTTCCATAAACTCTTAACCGGGTTAGAATCTTTTAACAGGGATTCAAAATCTCCTAACAGGGATTTATATGTACTGAATGTATTTCATAAGACTCCTACCAGGGTCCATCCTCTAACAAGGAACTTTCATATTAGTGCATCATTTTGTGGGCATCATTCCCACCGGGGTTTACTCTTTTCAAGAGGTTCCCTAGTTAACATATCTTGTGTTATTGTGCAATTGTGTATGATTATCTTTCTATGGTTGATCAGTACATTGATTATATTGTTTAAAGCTGTTGAATGGATAAATTATCAGATAACTGATTCACCCCCCCCCCCTCTCAGTTATCTTGGGGATCTTTACTTTCTAACAGAGGGTTTTAAAAAAAAAAGACGACAAATCAAAACATTTCAAAGAGAATAACGTATGGTACCAAAGGGAAGGACATAAGCAGGTAGTGAAGAAAACATAAGCGGTTGACAAAAAGAGTATGGCCCATGGAGTTCTATGTGGGTTTGAAGGTGCTAATTTGCTCTGCCCCAGGACCCCGCGGGGGCGCTGCCCCTCAACCCCGCTGGGGGCGTTGCCCCCTAGACCCCCATTTTCCTTGTGAGTTGGGGTATCGAAAACGGCAGGAGGAAATTATAATTTGTAATGATGTATTTCCTTCTAGTTTTCTAGAACTAGAAACTATTTAACTTTATTATTTTGCTTCCAGTCATCAGCATTCCACATGAGAATGCGATTTTGTACCCACTATGCATTTATATATATCTAAACTTAGCTTGTTTCTTTTGTTTTCTCATTAATTAACTCATTGGATGCATCTTCTCATAGAATTTTGCAAAAAAAATGCATTTTTAATTAAATTTTTTATAATTAACTTATTTCCTTCAGTAATTCGCTTCGCATGTATACTTATGAGATCGATGTAAACTTGTCTATGTATGCAAAGTAGCTTCTATTTATGTCAATTATTGTGTTCTTGATGTTAATTGATTGAATGATGCTTGAAAAAAGATTTAAATCCTTAAAAATCTTTGAATTTCTTGGGTTTTTCGATTTGCCGAGTCCGAGTCCAAGCCTGAATCCACCTTGCCGAGTCCGAGGCGAGTCCGAGTCACTATACACTGCAGTTGAATCTTCACTTCCACTCTCTATTCTTCTTTCATTGTTTTCTCCATAGTTGCCAAGAGACTAGTACTAGTACGGGAGACAATTATTAGTACTGATATGTCAGTTTTTGAAAAAAGTAGGAGACAAGCACTTCATGATGCCAGATTTTATTTTTGTGTATGTGCGTGTATTATAAAGTAATATATATTATTAATTACAATAAATACATTACTATCATAATCAATATATTATAAATATAAAATATATAATATAATAACAAATATAGTGTTTAAACTTGGAAGTTCAATATTTTGAAAATATAGACTAATTGGTGAGTATTGACTGTCTAAATGCATCTATAAAACAATCTCAAGCTCTCAATAAACCAATCTAAACATTTTAACTCATGGGAATCCCCATAAGTTTTACTCTATTCGCAAATTTCTTAGTAGGATATTTCGATTCCATGAAAAATGTGAATTAACAAATTGTGAACTGCAAAAGTCAATTTTGTGATGTGGTACCCTCAGCTTTCGCTGCTCCTGTCAACTTCCCATGTTTGCTATGAAATGCACAACAATAATGATAATTTAAGGGATTTTATTTCATTTATAATTTTTTGGAGTTTTTATGCAGGAGTCACATGCAAGATGTTTTCTGCAACTAGAAACGTCTTTGTATTTATCTCCAATACAAGAAATTAATCTCACTACTTAGATGCATTCTAAGGGATCAGAATGCATCTCCGTACTACCCTCCTAGAATTTTCCCTTTTTCCATTGTTTGGCTCCTTGCATGGGGCCTCATTTCCAAAGAAAGTAGCATGTAGGGCTACCTTAAGAATCAACATTTTCCAAGGTTGAATCTTCTAAAGGGAGATCTCTCCACTTCACCTTGTACATTCAAATCATCCGATTTAATATCATCTTCAACTCTTTCTGAATAATGCACTTCAATTCCAATAGAAGCTTTCTTTCCATATGGGAATATCAAATTGCATGACAACACTTCACCTCAACTTCTTCAAAAAAAACATGGAACACATCATGCACTATGCCATTATTTCAAACATCCAGTGAACATGCCATTATGATACCTTTTCATGGATCTTAAATGGCCAATAGTATCTAAAATACAGCTTTTTATGCTTTATTGTTTTAAAGTGACATGCTTTTATGGTTAAATATGGACAAAGACTATATCACCAACTACAAAGGCATAATGTCATACATTGGTCAATTTTAGTTTCATATTGTTTGCACATATTTTTTAGGCACCTTCCCTCTATGAACTACCTAGTCCAAAGGTAATGGGGGCTCTTAATGTAATGTCCCCTATGGGAGCCCTACTTAATTTCCCTAAATTTCCCTGATTAAGGTTTGGATGTTGTTTGTGAATGTGTACTGACTGTATCTTAGTATTGAACCTCCAAGCAAGTTAGTATCACAAATATATAAATATGAAATTTAACTAATGCATATATATAGAACTACCATTTCAAGATATTCTATAGATGCCTTTGGATGTTCATCGCCATTATGAAGTACCGTGGGAGATCATGTAAGGCATTTTTGAGCCTATCCAACAGGTTTAGGGGTCCATACATACAACTGCAATATTGCCTCCTGCTTAACTCTCTAGAGTTCAGGGACACAGAAGCACATCCATCATTTGACCTCCTGCTTAACCCAGACAAACCCTTGGCTACTTACCCTCCTTGCACATACAATATCTCCCCTGCAAAGTGGGATTACTTCTTGGGTAGAATCCTAAAGAAGTCATTAATCTATCCTATATTATATGCAGATTAAATATATAAAATATTAACAATAACATCATATTCTGTAATATCAACAGTAACATTGAATGTAATATTAACAGTAATATTATATTATATCACCATTATAAGTATGGTATTTCCAGGCCTGCTGGAATGAGTTTAATATCTGGCTGTGTAGATGTTATTCCTTAATTTCCTGTTGGTTTGTATTTATTTCTGCTTATTCAATGCCTCTAATGAGTGGATAGGAGTATCTTTTATCTTACAGCTGGATTGCTGAGTCACTTTCCAAGTGATGTATCCCATGACCATACAACTCTTTGCCATTACTAAACACGCCCTTTTGTTACTTGTAATCATTGATTTGACTAATTGCATCCCTTCACCAATGAATTGTCGTCTTACAACATGCGCCTTGATTCATTCAAATCGCATCTTTACTCCATCCGTCACCTTCAATAGAAATCGCACTTCCTAATTAAGTACGTGGCAGTTACCTTGCTGACTTGTCTCTCCTCAATGTTGACTTTGACTTCTCAATTGTTATCACAGCCTTTCCAACACAGTATTAGGGTTCTGAGTCGGGATCATGACACATAACCGTGCACCATTTTGATAGGAGTCATGGAAATTGTAGAGTGGTAGGTGGTATTGTACCAATATTCATGACATAGAAATGGGGATATGTAAAGTGACATGGCCTATAGCACAAATTGCTTTGCCTATGGAACAAATGAATCAGTTCTGGACTGCAACAATATCAATAATTTGTCTTCCTTTAACAAAATGTCAACTGGTTGATTGACATCAGCGTGCCAAGCAAACACTAGAGTCCCAGTTATGACTTCGGTTATTATTTTATAAACCACGATGCATAAAGCAATAGGTTGAAAATGCTCCAACAGGCATGCACTATAGATTTTGAGTGTCAATGTCAACATGGTGACGTTGATCTTGAGATCTCCATAGATTGGAGTAGCACTTGACAAAATTGAAGTGAAATCCATCACAATTGGCACTTTATCTCGAGGAAACAAAAATTCACATTCTAATGCTTATCCTCAGTCATTCATTTCATGCATTTCACATTTTCTACCTGTGAAATCAGCCTTGCAATATTTTTGTGTAACTGACCTTGAGTTGGACTTCAATCTTCGCAAGTTTCTATGAGATGTTATAAAAAGAAAATTAAGTCACATCTACCATATATATCCTCAAATTTGTCATATATCCTGTCATCTGATTCCTAAAATAATTGATAAAGTTGGTTTCTGTTTATAGCACTGATTTGTGGAAGAATGTGGTAAGATCTCCTTTAAGAAAGCATGTAATCCTATATTTCTGGAGCCAATAAACCTTTTCCTTGCTTAAAAGTC
Organism: Chamaecyparis obtusa; assembly: GCA_027943335.1. NCBI lineage: Eukaryota > Viridiplantae > Streptophyta > Pinopsida > Cupressales > Cupressaceae > Chamaecyparis > Chamaecyparis obtusa. Next base: position 2,067,355 of record BSBK01001190.1, read on the forward strand.
GGTCCATAACAATCCAACAAGCTATGATCAATAATGATCCATGAAGGGATAGAACATCCCACTAGTCTTTCATTTGCCCAACAAGGGATGGAACATCCCACTTGTCTTTCATTTCCATAAGAAGGGATTGAACACCCGACTTTATCACTTCCACAAAACAAGACAAAATGCTCCAAACATGACTCTTCAGAATCTGTACAAGTCTTCATGACTCCACTCCATGCTCCACACATGACCTTTCATGTTCCCCCCTTCCCCTATGAATGTTCATATTCGTCTATATGTGTTACACACATCCCTTTGTTTACCAAAGCAAGATGAGCTATTTAAAGACAAGTAGAGGTTGAATTAGTCAATGTATCATCAAAGGAAGCAAGCTGGGTGTTAAAGTAGAATCAACTAGAAGTTGCATTTCTTATTTTGCACCTGTTTTCTTTGGACAGTAACAATCACGTAGATATATAATTGCCGCTACCAATTGGTTTTTCCCCACACCAGGGTTTTCCTTGATAAAAAGAGTATCATTTAGCAAATATTTTTTGTTCTTTAGTTCTTATTTCTAGACATCCTTTGTTGTTTAATTTTTATTTCCAGACTAAAAAGAAAATCAGTCCTCTAATTAACTATCATTTGATCTTTTCAAGCAACACATTATTATATGCTGTTTGGTTTGTAAGTTTCTTCTATAAATTTGAGAAATTATCACTCAGAATATTTGAAGTTAAGTTATTGATCTTTGTTCTTGGTGTTCCAGAACTCAATCACGGCCAACTCTGCAGATATATTTCTGAATCACGTCTAGTTGTAACTGAGCATCTCCTTTTGGTTGAAAATATTTATACAGATTTCCTTATTCCAATAATCCATCTTTGAAAAATATGGTCTCTACATGAAAATATTATGGCATTAACTTTGGGTGTGGTGGAATCTCCAAAAGCTCTCAGATTTCCTTTATCCAACTTTGGGAGTTGATTAAATTACACCCATAGCCTCCAACAATAAAGGAAGATGTAGGACCATGATTGAAAACAAAATGAGTGTCTTGTTGAAAATGTTGTCATTGATGTCAAAGGTTGACAATCAAGGTCATTAAAATTTCGGAGGATTATTCTAAATAATAGAGAATTGGAATGAGCTGACTGGTTGTCTACTTGAGCTGGTTGAGCTACCTGGTTGCATGTTCGAGCTGCTTGGCTATCTAGTTGAGCTACTTCGGTGTCTGCTTGAGCTGCCTACCTGTCTACTTCACCTGCTGACATGTGCCAAGTCAGGATGCCATGTCACCTGCTTTGTCACCAGTTTAATATCCTTGAAGCGCGATTTAATTAAAAAGGGGGAATCAAATTAATGTTTCAGAGTTGAGCAGCTTTTGTAACGCCTTGGATTAAATAGTGACTTGTGTGATTTATTCCTTTTAACGGAGGCAGTTCCTTTATATATCTGTGGGTTTGAAACTTCATATTGTATTTGTTTAAAAATGACGTGCGTATGAATGAGGATGTGCAGATGTAATTTATTTATTGGCTGGGCAGTAATATGTGTGATGCGGCCCAGCTGTGTGAAAAATGGCATATTCTTCTAATGGTATCGTCTATGGCTAAGCTACCGATTCGGGCGCAGATGCGGATGCGGGTGCAAGAATCAAGTTTGTGGATATGCATGAAATCAGGTTTATTTGACAAAGAATTACCATAGAAACAAATCTCTAGCAACCAGGGAAAGTCGTGGATAAAGCGAAAAGTGTCAAGGACTTATCAATGACCACCAATAAAAAGATCTAATTATTAATAAAAACATGGGTTCATGCATAAATTAACAATTGCAAGCAAATCAATATCAAAAGAAACCTGAAATTGGAACCCATGGAACAATTCAATGGAAAAAAGCAATACATAGTTGAAACGGGAATCTGATTATCAGAGAAGCTCAGGTATTGGAAAGAAAAAGATCAAGGCTCAAGATTATGCTGTCGCAAGCTAACTGAACCAAACTTGTGCTTACCTTTAAGAAAACAAAGCACAGAATGTGTTCATTATGGGTTGAATTTAAAAAATTTCAGAAGGCATGGCATATAGCTAAATTATAGAAGTTTTCCTAAGTGTATTGCATAAATAATATAAAAATGTGTAGAAAATGAGACCTGTCAATCAAGTTTATCAATTAAATACCATGCAAGCATGCCCGCATAGAGTAATTATACCAATCTTTGCAAGAGTAAGCATGCAAGAGTTTACAACATCCAAGAAAATCAAAGGAATCCACATTTTCGATACTAGTTAGCTGCATATAGTAAGAGTTAAATGGGAAAAATTTACAGAAAAAATAAGTGATAAGGACTAGATTGCCAGGTATAATGAAAATCTTATGCCCTTTGTACACTGTCAACAAAACTTCTAAGCAAAGTTAATATTAGTAAAAGATCAAGATTAGTATTTTGTTCAGGCTAAGTTGTGATTCATGTTACTGACTAAATTCTTCAGACTTTGGCAGTACATCTCCAATGCCAAGTTTTTCATTTGGACCTAACAATAACCCTCTTAGGGTGCTTTGTAATAATAAACATTGAAAGCAGTCAACACATTTAAATTTCAGTAATTTGAGATTCAGTAATACAATCAACTCTATTATTCAAATGAGAGAAAATAATTTGCATGCAAAACAAATAACAATTGTGATCTTACAGGATGGAAGTTCAAAGAATTCACTGAATAGATGTCATTCTGATCCCTGTGACACTTGAAAGTGAAGTTCTTACTTTGCTGTGCATCCTCTATGTGATGAACACCAACTCTTCCTTCAATGGATCCCACCTATAGACAATGCAGTTAAAAAGGTGTTCTAAAATATAGAATAGTTCAATTAAATAATGCTCAAAAAATAAGATGTCTTAAGAACTATTCACAAACCCAAAGGCATAGCAATTGTCTAAATCAAGAAATGGTAACTTATAAAAAATTTCCCCAAGAACCATTGCTTTATTTGATGAAGGAAAATAGTCATAACAGAGCAGTTTTACTTCACTTACTGCATAGAACTGGATCATAACAGAACTAGGTGGAATAAAATGCAAACATCTTTATAAAGAAAACATCCTTATAAACCAGAAATCCAAGTATTTCATACTAGTAATTGCTTCAGCATTGAACAAACCAATAAGTACACTCGAAGCTTGTCCAACAACAACATAAAATCTTCACTTTGAGGTCACTTGAACTCAAATAGTCTGTCCTACAATTAACATAATCAGATATGTGTAGGTCATGAATTTTATGCAAAATATGATAGAAGAAATTAAGAGTCAACACTATTATGGAATGTCTTATTTATATTCAAAATAAATGACAATCAGGAAGAAAAAAATGCTATGAAAGGGAAGCGAACAAAAAATTTATTACTAGAATTATCAGCCGTGGTAGTGGCAGATACATTGCCATTGAATTAGTACTAGAAGCTAGAAATATATAAGAAGTTGTAGAAATGTGGAATGCAAGGCATTCTTTGCTCCACTTGGTTACATACACACCATTTGGTGGCATGATAAAAATAAAAAATTCTACTTCTCAATATTCTACAACACTCAAATCTACCTCTCATGATAAGTGTTAGGATGTTGTCTTTGTGAACTATAAGGAGAAACATCAAACTGTTTGCTTCAGATTCTGTCTACTAAAATTGGAAAAAACTCCCAAGCCAGCAGTTTCATAAGTGCCCCATGTTGGAAACCAATAGTTTTACTATATCCTGCTTATCATTTTTGAGAGTTGTTTCAAATGAAAGTGATATCTTTAATAATTTTTTAATTTTCCCTACGTACCCTATGAACTCATCCATTGCAAAATTGGATCAGTTCCCTATAGGGGGCATTTCAAGGACTAGTAGAAAATTTTAAAGATGAAAAATTAGGCGAGGGATGGCTGGCCGTCCTCTAAGACCTAGTGAACAAAACACTCAACTCTTTTTTCTTGGGTAGGTGAGGCAAGCAATCCATAACAAGGAGCCTAATTTGGGATTTTATGAGGAGCATATTAGGCACATTACAAAATGGCAATAGAAAATAATGAACACCCCACTTTATATGTAAGCCTACATTTTAAATCTCAAATGGTATTCAGCAAGGCTTGGGAGAGTGCCTCCATCTAAGGATGAAAAGGAGAAAGAAGGGCTCTAAAAGATGTATGCTGATGAGGACCCTAGATTTCTTAAAACAAAGTGGCTCATCTTCATCAATCTTTGTGGTTCAAAATTCAGCAAACCAAAGACGAGGACAAATTAAGCTGCATTAACTAAAACCAACCCTATTGGATGCTACACATGGCATGGCAAGGATGCACTAGAGTCCAAGATACTTGTCATTCATAACCCTTCATAGGTCACTAGTTCGTCTACTACAAATAAAGATTGGGCAATATAAACATCCTCCAATCAATCAAGAGGAACATGCTTACCACACGACAATCAAAAAGCTAGTGAATGTGCATAGTGCTTTGCGGCTTCATAATTGACACTCTTAAGTATCATCCATCTCCAACCACACATAGGGATGTTGATTCTAAAGATTCATCACAAGTTGATTAGGCTAAGTATAAGAGGGATTGATTGGAATTCCATTGGATGTGGTGTAGTCTACAAGTAATAAAATAAAACAACTGTAATTAATTTTTTGTTACTAACAACTGTTGGTTAACTAGCGATTACTAACAATTGACATTCTCAACCAACATTGGCCTGCTTATATATTTTATATTGTACATGTAGTCGAGGACTACACTTATGAGATCCTGTATACACTTCACATCTAACAAATGAGAATAAAGCTATATCTTTCTAAACATGCTCACAATTAATTTATATAATTATGGTCTATAATTCTAGTTATTAACAATTGGCAGTCTCAACCAACATAGGCCTGCCTATATATTTCTTACTGTACATGTAGTCAAGGACCGCACTTATGAGACCCTGTATACACTGCATATCTTCAAATGAGAATAAAGCTATGTTAAATATGATTAAATTTCTTTCAGATTTGAGCTATTTATGGCTTTTATATTCTCAGAATATGAATATTACAAATTTACAATCACTGTAGTTTCTTGCAGATTATAATCAGAGTATTGAACTTGATAAATATGAAGTTGATGCCAAATCAATATTGAGAAATACTGATAATGAATTTAAAAGTCTGAATTTTTTCCTTAATGGCATTCGATCCACAAGAGCAGAACATTTATTGATTTCGATGTCTCCAATTGTGGATCGGATCTGCAGTAAATATATAAGGAAGAGACACATCCCATGAGCAGACATGTCTCCACAAAGTGGAGGCATGTCCGTTCATGAGATGTCTCATGAATTGTGCCTTTTCATCTTAACTAAACACCCGATCTCTAATCGTGGTTTGTTACTTAATAACATAAATACTTACCAAGTTCGATCTGTATTTATCTTGCACAAATAAATAATATCCAATCTGGAAATGATCACCGATAATGATGCTCGATCGGGATCCTAAATGAAACATGAAATGCCAATAATCTGTAAGTAATAACCTCTAAATGCAGATTGATAATATACTTGGAATATAGTAGATTTCGATCAGTTATATAAGCAATCATCGATTTCCAGAATTTATTGCAAATGATGACATGAATATATATACAATTAAATATATATGTGTGTATACATATGTCAGTACATACTGACATATATACACACACACATATTATCAAATCGATCATCATTTCTATATCTGACCAAAGCTACCATATTTCAACAAGCTATATATTTCTAAATATGTTCACAATTAATTTATATTATTATGTTCTATAAGTCTGCTTCAATTTACTCTATAACTTTGTTAAGTAGAATACATGAGTAAACATTTTGCATTATTACCAATTCCAACTTTGGCAAAGAATAATCAAGTACACAAATAATGGCAATCTAATGGGACAACTTGTCAATGAGCCTATACAAGCCAATGAAGAACGAGAATAGAAATTGACACAAAACAAAATAAATATGTATGACATCTCATTAAGAGAGTATGTTTAGAGGGAAGCTCTCACCAGGGAAAATCCCTCAAGATGCCATCTTGAAAAATCTCACCATTAGTGAAGATGTTAATGTCCATTGCACAGACTACCAAGGCTTATTACATGTAATGTCCCCATTACTAAAATAGGATTTTAATAATGGAAAAAAATAAAATTAATAAATAATATAATCCATTTAATATTTAATATAATTGACAATAATATATTATTTATTAATATAATAATAAATAAACAATATATAATAATAATATATTATTAATTAATATAATAATATATAACAATATATAATTTAATAAATAACAATGTTAAAATATTAGATAATTAAAATATAAATATAAATATAAATAAAAGAATAAACAATAATACGACACTTTACGTAAGTACTTACCATATCATGAATTTATTAACTCAATTAGTAATATAGCACTATGAATCACATACTAGATCGACTTCTTTATTATACATTATAAAGTGTTCAATAATCTCGTTTCACAGAAAAAGCTTAATCCACGTTAGTAAACATGTACAATGTTTTTGGAAGAAAGACATCCACGTCAAGCAATATATGTCAGCGGTGATTATAAGGTAAGGACTAATTGATTATTATAAACGACAATCCAACAAAGGGATGCTTGGTCGGGCTAAGAACTGATTATATTAATATAGATAAAGACGTTAATGAATAAGAAAATAAACAGAGACTATCGTAGCCAGCAAGAATAATATTAACGTGTTTAAATTAGTGGCCGGGTTAAAAAGAGGTTAATAATTAAGGAATATCGATAAATTACAAGGAGATCATTTATAAGCCTTAAGAAATTATAGTTAAACAATTAATGATATGGATTGCTAAGAGGTGCGATTTGAATAAGATAGCTAACAACTATGGAAAGGTGTCGTGTCTGGGAGAGAGGTGTGTAAGGGAGAGATGTATCGTTGCCTATGGATGCAACTACTAGTTCATATATTAAAAACTCCTCTCTCACCAATTGGGGGCATGGAAGAAGAATACAGGTCTATCTCTCATCAGTATTTTCTACTCCATATTGTCATTCACATTGGGAGATACAACATCCTTTCAGCACTCCACATTTACGGACAGCATTCATAATCATAAGGTAGTTCGGCAGCGATACCTTACAGCTGCAACAGATACAAACTGAAATACAAATGTGAATTGATAGGAGTTCAAAACAATATACTGTCGGCATATATGGCTATTTGGGTGCTGTCAGGAAACTAGTGCAAAACTACAACAGATAGGGATAGGAACATTACTCTGTATCCAATAAGTCATTATCAGCCTGAGAATCATACCAGACATATTATTGAATAATGAAACCCCTGCAAATCAGTCTTCATTAATGGCTAATTACATTTATCAGTTTCTCCATTTGTATAACTCATCAAACTAAAAATATTAACACCATACACATCTACAAATTGTTTTCAAGACATAAAGTTATAAATAAAGGAATTTTATGCAAGTTTGGACAGGAAGAAGCCTCTAATAATTGAATTTAAAAAGAAATTAGTCTTTAGCCTGAAAGGTCCTAGAAGGGACATTACATTACATGTCACTTCATCATCCTTCAAGGCCTTCGGGAAGAGAAGGATCGAGAGCAGAGAAGGCAACAAATATTGTAATAGTACAAGTATAGAAACATAGGGAAGAGGAGTCGTACCCTAGAGAATTAATGCCCATGCAACCAAACAAAGATAGAACACAAATTCCGAGTGATCATGAAGAGACAAGAGGCTTAATGGCATAATCCCTTCAACTGAGAGAACAAATAGAACGATGTAGATAATTGAGTGGAATTGTCCAAGAAACCAAAGGATTCTTAACAGAAAGCCCCATCCCACCAAGAAGTAAAAGTCGAAGTGTCAACTAGAAACAAAGTTGGGAACAAAGGAGAACCTTTAGTGAAGAATGTACATAAAGTGAGTAGGAGGAAATAGTCAACAACAATTGAAGAGGATGAAGAAAGAAACAACGAACTAACAGAGACATTTGAGAATAATATACGTCGTATCGAGAGGCTATTCATCTCAGATGAATAGAGAATTGGAGGAACAGAACCAAAGATCCCTGGAGGAAGGGAGTACAGGAATGAGTCTAAAGATATACAGAGTCCAAGGACACTAAAGGCTGATGCGTAGAGGACTTGTATGTGGCTGAGAGTGCAAGACAAGCACCGAAATGTAGAGGTCAAGACAATCCACTAAGGTCCAATGCAAAAGGACAAAATCAAGCAAGGGAAATTGTGACTCCCCCAGTGAATCCATATCTAGAAATATGTAAACTCCCAAAGTTCACAAGAATAGGCCTGGAAATCTAGTGAAACACGACAAAACAGGCAAAACCATCTAGATAGCTAGGGACGAGGAAGACAAAGACTCTTGGCTGAGAGTGTTTCCAACGGCACTACGAGGTACAACTATAGATTGGTTTCTGAAACAGATGATGACCAAAGAAAGAACCTCTAACGAAACGGCAAGTACCTCATAGCAGTTAGAATTAGAGAAAAACATTGTATGTCAGAGGCTACAGACAACCATACTGATTAATATGACTAACCTCCTCCAAACTATGTTGCTATTGTGAGTGGCAATCACTAATATAGCTATTGAAGACCAAACTCGATGATAGCAAGGCCCAAGTAAAAATACACTAGTAGAGACGCTACCAGAGAGCAAACAAGTAAATGATCCAATGCTATTGACAGTTAACATCAGAGAAGAAGTGACAGTCATTCAAACGGAAATCATAGAGAACCTAACAAACACCTTCATTTATGGAGCCTCAAGTTTCAACAATCAACATACTAAGCAACAACACATCGAAGTGCCTCGAGAAACCAACCATCTCGTCACAAACATTTCACTTAGTAGGCATTGACCAACATGGTATCGAGCCCTTAGGAAGGTTGATGGTGCAATAGATGATAATCGAGAAATAGCAATTTCTACTAAACTCTATGGGCATTCCACTGCAGAAAAAAGTGTGTGATGCCTTGCTTGGGAGAGGATGGCTAATTGTAGCCAAGGCAAACCATAAGTGGAAATGGAAAACATTGTGCATAGAAAACAATGGGAAAAAGTATGTCATTGATTTGAGAAATCAAGCAATGAGTGGAAAAATGGCATCTTCTGACTCGAAGTCAAAAGGAGGAGAATTCGGAGAAAGAGAAAAATGAAGAGGCAAGGAACCAAATGATGAAGGTGTCTTGGACCTCCAAAATTGCTCTAAAGACAAGAGAATCTCTCTTAATGGGCCCTTCAATTAGAAAATGGAAGACTAGGAAGTGTTCCAACACAACTACAACATGCTACAGATTGCAGAGATTAAAGAATATAATAAAGCCACAACTAGTCGAACATTTCCTGTGGAGTACAAAGAATACAAGGAGGGTGTAGCAAAGCTGCATGACACACCTGCTCATAATTGCCAACAAAAAAAAGTGATTAAAAATTAGGAGTCATTCACGAAGATGGTGAACTTGGGAAGATGAAGGCAATTGGTGAACAATAATGGTTGGTGATGATCGGGAGCCAATGATATAGGTTATAGCACTAAAATCTTCATTAAGCATAAAGACACATTCTTCTAGATGTACAAAGACCTCAACACAATACTTCCATATCTATGTGTGCATTGAATTCCCCTCATACTAGGAGCACAACCCATACAAAACATGCCCTACAGAATTAATAAAATCTATGCTGCCAAAGTCTAGAAGGAGATAGAGAAAATGATCAAAGTAAGCATCATTTTCAAGGTCAAGACTACCGAATGACTCTCTCTATTAGTCATTTCTCTACAAAAAGAGTCAGAGGAGATCCAAATTTGTGTAGACTTCAGAACTCTAAATGTTGTAACTCTCAAGGACCCCTTCTTGATCCCCTTCACAAACTCAAGGTCACAGGTCATGAGATTACTCGTTCATGGACAGGTCTTATGGGTATAATCAGATAAGAATGGCTGCAAAATTTAAGTTGAAGACTACATTTGTCGTAAAAGACAAGGTGAATGCATACAACCGAATATCATTCCATTGGGGCAACACTCCAAAAAATTTACAAAGAATTATCCTTCATATCTTTGATAAAATTTCAACTGGCAACTTCAAAGCATTTCTGGATCATTGGTCAATCTATAGTGATCTACAGACTAACCTAAAGTACACAAGGAATGTATTAGACATTTTAGAACAGGAATGGTGGACCCAATGAAGTGTCAATTCCTGGTACCACAGGGAAAAATTTTAGGCCAAAGAGTCTATAAAAACAAACTAAAGACTAACCGTGATAAGGTAAGGGTAATTGTACAAATGGTAGCCCCTCAAAACATCTTTGGAGTACAATCATTTCTTGGCCATGCTGGTTACTATAAAAGATTCATCAAAAACTTTGCCCATATATCTTAATCCCTAGATGTGTCAACAAAAAAGGGTCAACCATTTGCATTAGTTGAGGACTAGGACAAGGCATTCAACAAATTAAAGGTACCATGAATAAGCTCACCAACCCTAGCATACCCCAACTGAAGTAAGGAATTCCATGTAAATGTAGACACATCAAATCATGCAATTGGAGCAAAAATTGCACAAATAGGACCCAAGGGCTTAGGTCATCCAATCTTCTTTGCCAGTTTTTTGTTGTTGAAGGTACAGAAGAATTGCAATACGACAAAAAGAGAAGCACTAGGGATGGTGTATTTGGTGCAAAAGTTCAAACAATGTTTTTTGGAAACATCGTTCACCTTCTATGTTAACCACCAAGCCTTAATGCACTTGGTAAACAAGTCAGCCTTGATGTACTTTGTAAACTAGTCAATCACCCAAGGTTATGTTACTACCACCACCATTATACCCAGTACAAGCAAAATTTGGCATGTAGTTCATAACCCGACAAGTAACCCGAGCCCAAGAATACAAGGGTAAACAATCACCTAGTATCGGCAATATGGAGGAAGAATTTTGAACATAGTAACGAGAATCGCCCAGAAATTGCGTGAATCACCCGTTTGGCGATTTGATTCGAGCTTCCCGATTTTTTTTGAATCGTTGAACCAGATCGCCAATTTCATTGCCATGAATCACCGATTCAGCGATTCATCCAAAAAATCGCCAAAATCGCCAACATGAATCACAAATAATAGGCACACCCAGCTTGATAAAAAGTCAAGTCAATTTTTTAAAAAAACACATCTTTTTTTAATGTTTTTTTTGCCTTCTCCAATTAATCTAGAGGAGATTGATCTAGAATCAGAGTGGCTCACAGAGGTTGTGGATCCAGTCTTCACTGAGGCAAATCATGAGTGGGTTGACTAGGTAGATAGAGAAGTTGAGGCTGTGGCCATGGCAGAGGAGGCAATTAGAGCACGTTCAAGAACTGGCAGACACACATGCGCACACATAGACACAGACCCTAGTGATGTTGTTCGTGAGCCCATCTTATATGCGGGGGCGATGGCTCAGCAATCCTTGTAATGTCCCCATTATTAAATAAATAAAATAAACTTTGTAATTTGGGGTTCCGATTGATTTTTGCATCTTGGGCCCATTTTTATTTTAGCATAGGTGTTAGTTGTGTCGTGTCGGCTAAATTTTGTACACCCTCGGGAGTTGTCCGATCGGTATTTAAGAACAGTTGTTGGTAGTCATTTGGCATGCATGTTGAATTCTTACTTTGTATTGCAAATTCCGGTTGGAGTTCTGGTGTGCACCATTTCGGAAGTGAAAGACCTTCCCTATTTGGCCTGTTGCAGTTTCGATGGGATTCAGCCCTCACCCTACTCTGCTTTGTTCTGCTTGTATCGGATCTAGCAAATCCAAAGTACTTCATTACTCATAATATAACCTCCTGGCAATTGTTCCATATTTGGTATTTCATTGTTCTGTGCATCTGTTAACATCTGGTGAATTGCTAAGTAATTGCGTTGTAGCAAAGAAGAAAACCCGAGGGGCAAACATAGCACGTACGGACTTCCAAACCACCGTAGGGACTGCCCGGTCTAACCATAGGGACTTCCAAACTATCGTAGGGACTGCCAAGTTCAACCGTAGGGACTGCCAAACCACCGTAAGGACTTCCAAACCACCATAGGGGCTGCCAGGTTCTATAGGGAACTGCCAGACCATCGTAGGGACTACCAGGTTCCACCATAGGGATTGCCAGACCACCGTAGGGACAACCAGATCCAACCGTAGGGACTGCCAGACCACCGTAGGGGCCGCCAGGTCTAACCATACGGTCACCCGTCACACCGTACGACCTTCAATCTTCATTTGTTGCTAAGGAAATTGGATCAGGGGTGCCGTGGGTACATTACCATGGTATCAGAGCTGGTGATTCTGCCAACTTGTGGGTTGTGAATGCAAGTATATACCAGGAAAAGAAGAAGATATCATTCGGTTGATAGAATGGCAGATCAACGGGATCCTGTCGCTCAAGTCATGGCATTGCTAAGAGAGCTCACCAGAAACCAAGTGCAGATCAATGACACTCAGCGACTCATGGAGGAGACATTATGAAAATTGGCTAAAGACAATGCATCCATAAAGCAAAATGGGCAAAGTGACAATTATGTTTCAGGTAGGGCAAACTCCGAACCAACACACTCTCGACTGTCGACGCCCACCTTGCCTCCTTGAACGGAAGCACAACATAGAGAACAACCAACATTCCAAGATATGCAAGATCAACTTCGGGAGGACTGGAAGAATGCATATCTGGAAGGGGATATAACCTACAAGGATTACGTAGATCTGAGAATGAGATATTCAAATTGCAACAATCGGGGTGGCTACTATAACGACGATCTTAGGAGAAAGATCAGTAAAGTTAATCTGTCAACTTTTGATGGTTTTGGTTCCACCACAGCTAGGGCATGGGTGTCAAAGGCCGACACCTATTTCCAACTCAACCCTATGCCGGAGGACGAAGCTATAAAATTTGCGGCCCTACATCTGGAAGGGTTAGCTCACGAATGGTGGCATCATGGCATGGTCACTCTGAGCACGACCGGATAACTTCCTATGCTGATTTCACTAAGAGATTAATGGATCGTTTTAATGGAAGAGATCCAGAGCTTAATTTCAAAGATTTGGCTCAGCTGAAACAAACGGGTATAGTGGACAGTTTCATTACAGAATTTCAAAGATTATCAGTCCTAATAATTGATATTTCGGAGAGACGATTAATCGTGTTATTCATGGATGGGTTGGCAGAACCTTTGAGAGGTTGGGTGAAGGGGTTCAGTCCCATCACACTCACGAAGGCAATCAAGAAGGCACAAGACATGTCAACATCTTCCTCTTCCTCCTCCAACAGTTATGCACAGTCCAAACCACCCCTTATTCCAAAAGAAAAAGACAACAGACCTCTGCCAAAGAGACCTTTACTGGATGAAGCTACTCGACGGGAGCTCAAGAGGAGGAAGTCATGCTTCAATTGTAGGGAGTCATGGAAACCTGGACATCATTGCTTAGGCAAGGAAAAAATCCACTATATTGAAGTAATATCAGATGATGAAGAGGAAGAACACGCACCGGAAGCTGAGGAAGACGAACAGTCAGCCACCCGAGAGGTTAACCTAAACCGTGCGGAAAGAATTGCCACATTGTTGAAAAGAGGCGGGTCCATTGTTGCTTTAGTCGGAACTCCAAGATGCACTATCTTCCGGGTACGGGGTACTCTCCAGGGACAGAGGGTTGTGGTCACGCTAGACAACAGAGCTACCCTCAACTTCATCAACTCCTCGTTGGTCAAACGAAGGGGTTTACAAACGGAGGCACACCAAGGATTCGACGTCAAGGTGGCAGGAGGAAACATTTTGTCTTGCATCCATCTGGTCCCACAACTAAGCATTACTATGGGTAACCACATGGTGACAGATGACTTCTTCGCAGTTGATTTGGATGACATGGAGGTCATCCTCGGCATTCAGTGGATGAAAACCTTGGATGAATACACACAGAGTTGCAAATGGATGGAATTTTCATTCAAGGTAGATGGCAAGAAGGTTGTTTTGAGGGGAATGTCCAATGGAGGACCGAGGGAAATTTCTACCTGACAGATGGAGGCCATCCTTAGGCACGATGATGTGGTATGGGCCGCACACTGTTTTATCTCATCAGAACTTGTACATGGACATCCTACCTTCTATTAGGATGAGGAGCTTCAGAGTGTGTTGGATAAGCATCATTTGGCCATTACTAACATACCACCAGGCGTACCACCGCACCGTGGGTTTGAAAACACTATTGAGATGGAGGTTGGCGCCAAACCTATCATCAACACACTGTACCATCATCCTAAAAAGTTTAAGGATGAGATTGAAAAGACAATACAGGAACTTCTCGACAAGGGATGGATCAAGCCCAGTTCCAACCCTTTTGCATCATTTGTCGCACTGGTCAAGATGAAGGACGGAACTCTGAGGATGTGCGTGGACTACCGTGCATTAAATAAGAAAACCATCAAGAACAGGTACCCTATTCCCAGGATCAATGTGCTGCTGGATGAACTGCATGGTGCAGTCTATTTTTCGAAAATAGATCTCCGATCTGGGTATCATCAAATCCGCATGAGAGGAAAAGATGTGGAGAAAACAACCTTCCGCTACCACTATGGGAATTACGAGTTCCTGGTCATGCCATTTGGATTGACCAATGCTCCCGCCACATTCCAGTCCTGTATGAATCACATCTTCAACAAGCAAATGTGTAAGTTTCTATTGGTATTTTTTGATGACATAGTCATATACAATAAGACATGGGAGGAACATCTAAAGCATTTGGATGAAATACTAGAGATTATGGAATCACAGTCCTTGTTTGCCAAAAGGTCAAAATGTGAGTTTGGGATGACAGAGATATTGTACCTCGGGCACATTGTCAGTGGGCGAGGGGTTCAAGTGCATCAGGAAAAGATTCAAGCCATTCTGGATTGGCCGTTGCCGAAGACTCTCTAAAACCTACGCGGATTCTTCGGGTTGTACAGTTATTATAAGCAGTTCGTCAAGGGATTCTCATAGCTCAGTGCACCATTGACGGATCTAACAAAGAAAGGATCATTCCAATGCTGCAAACAGGCACAACAAACTTTTGAAAGGCTCAAGGAAGTTATGAGCTCTTGCCCGGTGCTGGCACTTCCAGATTTCACCCGACCTTTCATTTTGGAGTGTGATGCCTCTGGAGAGGGTATTGGGGCCTTACTGATGCAGGACCGTCACCTGATTGCTTTTGAGAGTCGGAAGCTCTCGGGAGCTGAGAAATTGTATTCCATCTATGACAAGGAGATGCTCACCATCATGCACGCCTTGACAAAATTTCAACAGTACCCCGTCGGAGCCAAGTTCACCATGCATGCAGATCATAACAGCCTTCGACACTTTCTGGAACAACAAGAACTCAATGAACGGCAGCAGAAGTGGGTAAGTAAAGTACAGGCTTTTGATTTTGACATTGAATATGTAAAGGGAAAAAAAATGTGGTAGTTGACGCTTTGTCGAGACGGTCGGCGATATGCTCTTTATCTCAAATCTCAACTGATTGGAGAGTACACCTGCTGGTTGAGTATTCCAAGAATACTTCCGCATGTCAGCTACTGGATGGCGAAGTACAAGATGACAGATACAAGGTGGTTGATGATATTATATACTACAAAGGCAAAATATACTTGGTGCCTGAATCCAAATTGAAGGAGAAGATTCTGAAGGAGATGCACGACTCACCTCTGGCCGGGGCATCAAGGATATTTGAAGACTTACAGGCAGATCAGGGAAAGGTTCTCCTGGAAGGGTTTAAAGAATGATGTCCTCTGATATGTTCGGGAATGTCCGACCTATCAGTAGAACAAATCAGAACACACTATGCCAATAGGTTTACTTCAACCACTGCTGATTCCTGAGCAGAAATGGAATAGCATTTCAATGGATTTCATTACTGGGCTTCCGAAGGTGCAAGGAAGAGATTGCATCTTTGTGGTGGTTGACAGATTGACCAAGTATGCGCACTTCTTTGCTATTTCAGGGGAATACCAGGCCGCACAGGTGGCAGACTTGTTCTTCCGGGAGGTGTTCCGCCTACACGGACTCCATCGGAACATAGTGAGCGACAGAGATAGTCATTTTCTCAGTACTTTCTGGAAAGAACTATTTCGGCTGGCAAGAATAGAGTTGTCACCCAGCACAAACTACCAGCCACAGACTACGGACAGACAGAGATCATGAACAACACCACCTATCACATGTCCATCTGAATGACTCCCTTCAAAGCCTTGTACGGTTATGAACCACCTTCATTCGTGGACATGGCGTTGGGAGATAGTCACACGCCAAAAGCAAAAGATTGGCTGCAGGAAGGAATAGATTTCCTAAGATCATTCCAAGAGAATCTCCTACTAGCTCAGAATCGACAGAAAATATATGCTGGTAGGCATCGCATTGAGAAGAGTTTTGAAGTGGGAGACTTGGTATACCTTCGACTTCAGCCATATAGGCAGTCGTCCCTGAAGGCATCCGGGAAGGAGAAATTGAGGCCACGTTTCTACGGGCCTTACCGTGTTTCCAAATGGGTGAGGTTGCCTAGGAACTGGATCTACCCCATAGAAGCAGGATTCACAATGTATTTCACGTGTCTTGCCTCAAGAAAGCGGTGGGGCAACATGTCACTGTGTCTGAAGATTTACCACCCCTTGACGAAGAAGGGAAGTTAGTTCTAGAGCCAATTGAAGTCATTGCCATCCAAGAGAAAAAGTTGAGGACTCGCATGGTCAAAGAATTTTTGGTGCGCTGGAAGAACCTTCTATTGGAGGATGCTACCTGGGAGGGCGAGAAAATTATGAATCATCTGAATTCGCCATTGCTTGAGGACAAGCAATCTTTGTGATGGAAGGACTGTAATGTCCCCATTATTAAATAAATAAAATAAACTTTGTAATTTGGGGTTCCGATTGATTTTTGCACCTCGGGCCCATTTTTATTTTAGTGTAGGTGTTAGTTGTGCCGTGTCAGCTAAATTTTGTACACCCTCAGGAGTTGTCCAATGGGTATTTAAGAACAGTTGTTGGTAGTCATTTGGCATGCATGTTGAATTATTACTTTGTATTGTGAATTCCGGTTGGAGTTCTGGTGTGCGCCATTTCGGAAGTGAAAGACCTTCCCTATTTGGCCTGTTGCAGTTTCGGTGG
The DNA here is from genome assembly GCA_027943335.1 of Chamaecyparis obtusa. Taxonomy (NCBI): domain Eukaryota; kingdom Viridiplantae; phylum Streptophyta; class Pinopsida; order Cupressales; family Cupressaceae; genus Chamaecyparis; species Chamaecyparis obtusa. The sequence goes on from BSBK01001190.1 coordinate 2,084,610, forward strand.
GATTCAACCCTCACCCTACTCTGCTTTGTTCTGCTTGTATCGGATCTGGCAAATCCAAAGTACGTCATTATTCATAATATAACCTCCTGGCAATTGTTCCATATCGGGTACTTCATTGTTCCGTGCATCTATTAACATCTAGTGAATTGCTAAGTAATTGCATTGTAGCGAAGAAGCAAACCCGAGGGGCAAACATAGCACGTACGGACTTCCAAACCACCATAGGGACTGCCCGGTCTAACCGTAGGGATTTCCAGACCACCGTAGGGGCTGCCAGGTTCAATCGTAGGGACTGCGAGACCAACGTAGGGACTACCAGGTTCCACTGTAGGGACTTCCAAACCACCGCAGGGGCTGCTAGGTTCAACTGTAGGGACTGCCAGACCATCGTAGGGACTACTAGGTTCCACCAAAGGGACTACCAGACCACCATAGGGACTACCAGATCCAACCGTAGGGCCTGCCAAACCACTGTAGGGGCTGCCAAGTCTAACCATACAAACCAGTCACACCGTACAGCCTTCAATCTTCGTCTGTTGCTGAGGAAATTGGATCAGGGGTGCCATGGGTACATTACAGTCCTCTAGGACCTACCTTAGACGCCTTTGAAGAAGGCAGACAGGATACTCAGAGGCTGAGGCTAAGGCTAAGGCTACGGTCGAGCTTGAGGATGATGATGACTATGATGATGAGGCTTGAGCTAGAACCTTGTTTTTTCATTTTGTTTATAGATACTAATAGACATACATTTCATGGATCTTCATCTTACATACATTTATAATTTGATGTTTTATAGATCTTCATCTTACATACATTCTATGATTTGACTCCTTATGATCCTATGATTTCTATTTACTTCAGCTACAATTTACATTTTACATGTAACGTATGTGATGGATTTATCATTTATGTTCCTTGTTTATGTATGTTAGCTTCTATTTGATGATGTTATAGTGTGTTTAAGTTATATTCAATAAAGGGTGCATGAAGTAAGTTTTAAATTGTTAAAATCTCTAAATTTCAAGGGTTTTTTAAATTTGCCGATTTGTGGCCGATTCATGACCGATTCACGATTCAATTCGGCCTTGCCGATTCCAATCCAATTTTGATTATCGTTACTTTGCTTTTGAATACCTGTCAAAAAATACAAAAGGTATGACATTGCCACCAATAGTAAAAAATAATTTGATCTAGAATATATTGGCACATGTGAAAATGAGTACTATCACAACCATATCGCTTGTCTCTAGAGGCAGAATAAGGAAATAAAAAAATAAGTACACAAATTCAGAAGAGAAAATTTGAAAGTGGGATGGAAAATGAAAAGAAGCTAAGGGGGTCCAAAAATATTATGGGGAATATGAAGTTGGCCAATATTAATAATTTAAAAAGCGAAGGTATTAAAATGGTGATAAATTAAAAAGGGAAAAAGAAGAAGGGAGGAAGAAAAAGAAAAAATTTATTAAGTGATTAAGTTAAAAAACATTAAAATAGTCAACGCCAAAACTATTAAAATATTCCTGCCACAGCCAAACAATATCAAAAACAAGGAATAGGGCTAGGCACCTAGCTCGATTGGCAAGAGCTTCCTATGGTAAAGCACAAGGTCACGAGGTCTAGTCTCCCCCCAACCCCATAGTACCAGAGGACATGTGCCAACATCACCAGTCACATTAAAAAGTTTACCCAACGCACTGCAGTTTATAGGGGGTGTTATTCCTGTTTCCTGCAGTCTAAAGAATACATAGATATAGATATCAAAAAGGAATATTAATTTGACAAAGGTGGTGATTATTTAATTATGGATGATAAAAAATTTAAAGTATGAGCTTATACTAGTTCAAATAAAATAAAAAGAAAAAAAACAAATGTATGGCCCAAATAGAAAAAAGGAAATGTATGGCCCAAAAATACACGGAATAATTAATTTGTCAAAGGTGGTGATTATTAAATTATGAATGACTAAAATTATAAGTACAAAATTAGATCAGTTAAAAAGGTTGATTATAAAATAAAAATGAAAAAAGGAAATGACCCAAACATTATAAAAGGTTTCAATATAAAGTATTGGCATCCCACTTGTAATACCACCAACAATTTGGAAAAATATATCTTAGAGAAGGCAACCTTGGCGAACACTCTAGACAGGTTTTCATCTGTGGTCTCTTGCTTTCATCATATGGCCTTCCAACCACATCAATGTACAACACCCCTTGGAAAAAGCTTTCAGCATATTGTCTTGGTACTTCAACAACATACAAGCTTGGAGTGTGGTGGTGTTTAGGCGTATGCCCCCTAATTTTTGCTACATCCCTTAACATGCAGTCTTTATGCTTGGGCTTACAGACTCCTTACAACATACAATCTCATCACTACACCATACAAAATCCATTCGACTTAAGCATACAACAACATTCGATATCGAGTGATCCTTCTAGTGTATGACAACAAATTTTCATCAACACCGTGCACCTTACAAGACTATCTTACACTATGTGGTCACTCTATAGGCATAGGACTCTTTCGTCCATTCAAAGAATTTCACTTGTATTACCAGCAATACAAACTTATCCTTGCCATCAACCTCATATTTGGTAGTTCAATGCAATACTAAAATTTGCAAATCTTCTCCACACTGTAGTCTTTGTATCATTTCAAAGTACGGCTTACATTCCTCATCTTGGTTATATGGCCATCACTTCAGCAATTTCACAATTATAAAGTACGACACCCTTTTCAAAACTAGCAATTTGGTGATGTTGTGAGGTTTTCACACCATCGCCCCATTACAAATGGGGAACCCCTCTTTTGTTTATAGGTTTAGGTAGTAGAGTCAGTTTGGCAACAATCCAGGATTTAGAGGGCCTTCTCGGAATAGCAAGCGTGAAAATTGAGCAAAAATAGCAAGATTTGGCCAAGTATGAAAAACTTGAAAATTTTGCAAAATTTGGCTAAGTGTAAAAAATGGAAAAAATGGCAATGTTTTGCCAAGTGCCAAAAATTTGAAAAATTGATAAAATTTGGCTAAGTCTGGAAGTGAGAAATTAAAGCAATTTTTGGACCCAAAGATTTACAAATTTGCCTAAGTAATTTGCCTTAAAACAAATCCCTACGAATCATAAATCTCAGAGATGAAACAAATTCACGCAACATTCTAGTAGGAGATGACTGGAATCCTATGTTGAAGGCCGCGGCATTCAAGGATTTTTTGGAGTATAAGGATGTATTCGTGTGGACCTACAAAGACCTCAAGGGTGTACAACTGGAGTTGTGCGTACAATGCATTCCCCTGGTACCTGGAACCGTACTCGTGTGGAAAAGGCCTTATAGGATGAATAAAAATTATGCAGCGAGGGTGAACGAGGAGATTGAGCGTATGCTTGAGGCAGGGATCATCTTCAAGGTACAGACAAGCGAATGGGTGTCCCCGATTGTGATATCATTGAAAAAGGAGGCCAACCAAATCAGAATTTGTGTCGACTTCAGGTGCCTTAATGTCGTCACTGTGAAGGATCCCTTCCCCATCCCATTTACGAATACGATCCTAGAGGAGGTTGTCGGACACGAGATGTACTCATTTATGGATAGGTTCTCTAGCTACAACCAAATATCCATCACGGAGGACAAGTTGACGACAACGTTCGTGGTGGAGGACATAGTGTAGGCATATAACCGGATGCCCTTCGGTCTATGCAACGCACCAGCAACCTTCCAACGGATAATCCTGCACATCTTTGACAAGATGTCGGTAGGAAATTTCAGGGCCTTCCTCGACGACTGGTCGATCTTTAGTGGGTAGGACGCACATTTAGCATTTCTTCGGGAATGTATGGAGAGGTGTCGGAGAGCAAGGCTGGCACTCAACCCAAAGAAATGTAGGTTTATGGTCCCACAAGGGAAGCTGTTCGGTCATATCATTTGCAAGGCCGGATTAAAGACAAACCCCGACAAGGTCAGAGTGATCGTGGAGATGGAGCCTCCCACGGATGTCACAGGGGTGAAGTCATTGCTGGGCCACATTGGCTACTACAGGCGGTTTATAAAGAACTTTGCTCAAGTCTCCTACCCTCTAGACAGGTTGACGCAAAAAGGAGAACCCAAAGTTTGGGGCACAGGACAAGATGCCTCATTTGAAGAATTGAAGACAAGACTAATCAGAGCAACAATTCTGGCATATCCAAATTGGGACAAGGAGTTCCACGTCCATGTGGATGTTTATAATTTTGCAATTGGTGCAACTTTGGCTTAGGTGGGCGATCACAGCTTAGATCGCCCCATTTATTTCGCTAGCAGGCTGTTGTCAAGGATGGAGAAGAACTAGAGCACGACGGAGCGAGAGGCTCTCAGAATGTTGTATGTCGTTCAAATATTTCAGCACTACCTATTGGCGACACCATTCACTTTTTATGTGGACCATCAGGTGTTGGTGTATTTGGTCAACAAACCTATAATCCAAGGGAGAGTGAGTAGATGGTTATTGTTGCTACAAGAATTTACCTTCACAATCATCATGCGGCCAGGGAAGAGCCATGTGATCGCAGATCTGCTCTCACGGATTAAGTCTAGAGAGCCGCCAAAGGGAGTTAATAATGACTTTCCTGACGCACACTTGTTCCACATTGCAGTTTTGTCGGAATGGTACAGGAGTATTGGGGAGTACTTGTCCATGTCGCAATTTCCAAGGGATATGCCACTCGACGAGAGGAGGAAACTGGTGCTCAGAAGTAGAACCTTCCGGCTAATCAATGGGGTACTATATATAATGGGACCAAACCAGGTGCTCCAGAGGTGCGTCATGGAGGAAGAAGTCCCTAGTGTCCTTTGGGAGGCACATGAAGGTCTGACTGGCAGACACATGGGCCTTGACACTACCACGACGAAAGTACTACTCGCAAGTCTGTGGTGGCCCACATTGTACACAAACGCCAGGGAGTGGGTCGTAGGATGTGATACCTGTCAGAGGGCAGGCAAACCATTGAAGAGAGACTTCATGCCTCTAAATCCTTCTCACGCATAAGAACTCTTTGAACGTTGGGGCTTGGACTTTATTGGACCCCTGAAGGCAAGTCGGGCCCGGAGGAGCCGATACATAGTGGTAGCAATGGAGTATTTAACAAAGTGGATCGAAGTAAAGGCTCTGTCGGACAATTCAGCATTAAGTATACCCAAGTTTATCTATGACCAATTATAACAAGGTACGGCATACTTATCTAGTTGACGAGTGACAAAGGAGGCTATTTTGTGAACCCGTCGTCAGGTTGTTGACTACAGAATTCAAGATTTTTTATTCTTTGTCAAGCCCGTACTACCCCAGGGCCAATGGGCAGGCTGAGGCGACAAACAAGATCTTGGTATCTGTCATTTACAAATCATGTGGAGTGGAACAAGAGGAATGGGAAGAAAAGTTGTCTTCAGTCTTGTGGGCATACCGTACTACCTATAAGGTGACAACTGGTCAAACGCCCTTCCAGCTAATGTACGGCCAGGAAGTCGTTGTGCCAATGGATTTTAAGGTACCAAGTCTCAGAATAGCAATTGAAAACAAGTTGGGTGATATGAAGAGTCTGAGGGAATGTTTGTACGTGCTCAATAAGCTGGATGACCCCAAATTGGCACAATGGGCGACGGATGTAGCCCAGCTGAGGCGCAAGGCATGGCTTGACGAACACTAAAGGCAGGTGCGGTTCACTCCAGGACAACTAATACTGAAATATAACTGGAGGAATGAAATCAAACCGGGAAAGTTCAAAGTCAAGTGGCTTGGTCCATACAAGGTGCAAGAAGTGGGAGAAAATGGTGCCATTAAGTTAAGGACACTTGATGGGCGGGAGATCTCAGACGCGATAAACAGATCGAAGTTGAAGCCCTACCATGAAAGGCGGAGGCGGAAGGAAGGGCAACCCGAGCCAGTAGACGGCATCGCGCAAGGTAAAATAGATTAGAAAAAATAAATTAATTAATTTAAAAAATGAGAAAAGTAAAAACAAATTTTGAAAAAAAAAAGGTAATAGGTCATATAGTGCTCCACCATACGACAAAGATAGCACCGTACGGTGGTGTCTCCATCCATTGGCCCCATCGTACGGTGGGTCCCGTGCGGCGTTGCCACCGTATGGTGGGACACCGACGATGGTGGTCGTACGAGAGGTATGCCACCGTACGACCCACCCCACCCTGTGCAGACATAAAAAGGTTGTATAGCCGCGTCAAAGGAAAACGTGTTGGATCTCGTACACACAGACTTGTGTGGACCTATGAGGACGAAGAGCTACTATGGAAACAGGTACTTCATGCTCTTTGTAGATGATTTTTCAAAAATGATGTGGACACTCTTTCTTAGAGAAAAATCAGAGGTCTTTCGCATGTTCAAAATCTATAAGGCTCGAGTGGAGGAGACCGGTAAAAGCTTGAAGTGTCTGAGATCAGACAGAAGAGGTGAGTACACCTCTCAAGAGTTGACTCACTACTTTGAGGAACAAGGGATAAAAGGCAGTTGTTTGCACCAAGAACCCCGCAACAAAATGGAGTCGCTGAAAGAAGAAACAAGACTCTGATTGATTGTGCTAGAACTCTAATGATTCAGAAGGATCTTCCCCATCACTTCTGGAGAGAGGCTATCAGCACTGCAGCATATACACTGAACCAAGTTCAAGTTAAGAAAGGAACTGGTAAGACTCCCTACGAGTTGTTGTTTGGTCACACTCCCAGTGTAGGTTATTTCATAATTTTTGGCAGCAACTGTTACATCAAAAGAGATGTTTACTCTAGCAAGTTTGAGCCAAAAAGTGATGAAGGCATATTTCTGGTTTATTCCCCAAAAAGTAAAGCATACCGGTGTCTGAATAAGAGGACTGGAAAAATAGTGGAAAGTATCAATGTAAAGATTGATGATTATTCAGAACCAAAGGAAAAGATCAGAAATGATAAATCAGACTGTCACCAGGAACATGTTGTTGATAATCAGTTGGACTTCAATGAAATAATTGTTGCTGATGAAGAAGAAGAACAGGTAAACATACCCTTGGAGCAGGGTAATGTACCTAAGCCGGGAAGGGATCAGAACTTAAGACCAATTCAAGATGATGAACAGGAAATTGTTCAAGACCTTGCTGGAGATATTGCTCAACCGGAAGATATAGACCGGGAACACTGATCGGTTCTGCCAAGGTATGTCACATATCACTCCATTGATAACATTATTGGTGACAAACATGCTAATATTTTGACCGGGAGAAAGGCTAGAGAAAGTATCTGCTTACTTTCGAGTATAGAGCCCAAAACCACCAAAGAGGCTTTGGAGGATGAGAACTGGGTCAAGGCAATGGAAGAAGAGATTGAGCAAATTGAGAAGAATGAAACATGGACTCTTGTTCCAAGACCACAAGACAAGAATGTCATTGGGACCAAGTGGGTGTACAGAAACAAATTAAATGAAAGACAAGTGGCAAGGAACAAAACAAGACTAGTCTGCAAAGGATATGCAAAGGAGGCAGGACTAGATTATGGAGAAACCTTTGCACCTGTGGCCAAAGTAGGAGTAAGAATTCTACTCGCTTATGTTGCTCATAAAAGGTTCAAAGTATACCAGATGGATGTAAAGTCTGCAATCCTGAATGGTATATTGGAGGAAGAAGTTTACATAGAACAACTAGAAGGCTTCTCATCCACAGAGAAAAGTGGTATGATCTGTAAACTGAAATAGGCACTTTATGGGCTGAAACAAGCCCCAAGGGCCTGGTATGAAAGGTTACACTCATACCTCCTGACCATAGGATTCACAAGAACAGGAGATAACAGCATTATGTATCTCAAGACTGGCAAAGAAGGGAACCTGATTGTTGAAATATTTGTGGATGACATCATCTTTGGAGGAAATGACAAAATGAGCAAAGACTTCGCTGAGGAAATGAAGAAAGAATTTGAAATGTTCATGATTGGAGCAATAAAATTCTTCATTGGATTGCAAGTCCATCAGCTAAAAGAAGGAATTTTTATTTCTCAATCCAAGTATGTTAAAGAAATTCTTAAATCCTTTGGGCTAGAAGAATCCAAACCGGTTAGCACACCAATGATAACTAACCTCAAGTTATCAAAAGAGGATGATGCAAAAGATGTAAATGAGACATTGTATCAGTCAATGATTGGCAAGTTACAGTATGTTGTGCATTGTAGACCTGATATTGCATATGCAGTAGGCATTCTAGCCAGATTCTCTGCTAACCCAAAAGAAACACATTTAATAGCAGTGAAGAGAATTTTCAGATACCTAAAGGATACTGAGGAGTATGGCCTATGGTTTCCTCACAAAGGAGGTTTCGAGATAAAGGTATTCACTGATGCAAATTGGGCTGATGATATTGATGACCAGAAAGAGCACAAGTGGAGGTGCATTTTTTCTTGGAGAGAGGATTGTGTCGTGGACGAGTAAGAAGCAGAACTGCATTTCATAGTCCACAGCAGAAGTTGAGTATGTTGCTGCTGCAATCAATTGCACACAGGAGATCTGGATCAAACAAATATTGGAAGGAATCCAAGAACAGATACTTGAACCGATTGCAATTTACTGTGATAGTACAAATGCAATAAATATATCTATAAATCCTGTCATGCACTCTAAAACAAAGCACATTGCTATAAAGTACCACTATCTGAGAGAGCAGGTGCAAAATAAACAGCTAAAATTGGAATATGTTCCTACAAAAGAACAAGTTGCTGACATATTCACAAAGTCTTTACCGAAGAGTACCTTTGAGTATCTCAGAGGTAAATTAGGGATAATGTCCCTTCCTGATCTTCAGTAACAAGACAAAGGTGTTCATCAATCCATTGTGCATCAACAGAGGATTCAGCCTTATCCTAACAGGATTGGTGATAAAGGATTGCTGCTCAAAGGGAGAGCAGATTTCATGAAGATAGTATTTTGACTAGCCTTTGGCATTATTGTCAAAGGGGGAGATTATGTTACCATTGAAGATGAAGACCCTATTGGTAAGTTATGTAAGTTGTGTTTTGCCATCAATGCCAAAGGGGGAGATTGTTGGCATTAACCGATAAAGGATGTAACCGGTACATGGCAAAGAGGTATTGTCATTGATTGGCACAGAGGTGTTGTCATTTATCACTACGGATGCCTACAGTGTTCAATCAGGAATCAAGGGCAGGTCAGGTACAACTAACAATAATAAGTGCAAGGAGAGACTAGTTTGGAGACCGGTGACATGTAGTGAGCTAGAAGAGGCACTGTCTCAATTACTGTTAAAGCTCTAACTGGTCATCAGAGCAACCGGTAACCAAGGAAGGCGCAACCAGTAATCAAGGTTTCAGTACTATGACCGATAAAGTGTATAACTGGAACCGAGGATCCAACCGATACAGACAAAGAAAGAAATGGTGACAGGTGAAAGTTTTTATCTGTGCACAACCTAGGGATATAAACCGATCAGTGAAGATATCATCAAGATTGATGAACCGGGGAAAGTCACAGTCGACAAACAATTGTGACTCTTTGACCAGGATTTGTTGCACAAAATCCAGACGACTTTGTGTTATCAAAAGATCGGTGCAAGGCGCAATTGAAGGTTTTAATGCCGAAGTTTGTGGCTTAAAACATGTAGAAATCTCTAGTGAAGGAAAGCTTTCGGCACGCATCTGTCGTTTCCTTCATAAAGCAGAAAAATCACATGGCATGCATCGGATGTTTCCTCAATGAAATGAGACTCCACTGGGTGATGGATCCAAAGGAGATCTTTAAACAAGTCGTGCATGTAAAAAGCGGAAAGGGAAAGAAGACTATATATTCTTCAGCCTGTGAAGAATAATGTTTGCCTTCATTCTGCCAAAGAAAAAGAGTGAACCTGTAAGCTGAAAGAAGCTATGAAAAGGTGAAGAGAAGAAGAAAAGAAGAGTGTGCAAGGAAGCACAACAGCCAAGGACAACATACCTGTGGTGACTGGTGATGATTCTCAATTGAGAAGCACAACGATCTTATCAGGCTCAGCAAATCCATTTCTAAAAGATCAAACCCTCTATTGCTCTCTGACAACTGCAATAGCAAAATCTCAGTATTTTGGGTGGACATTAACAGGTCCCTTGTATAAATCCCTTAATCGGGTGACATTTCTAGAGATGTTTTAAGTCCTCTAACCAGGCAAGCTCTAACAAGCCTTATTTCCTAAATCCCTTAACCGGGTCGCATCTAACAATGTGTTTGTAATCCTTTAACAGGGAAGGCTCCTTACAGGGCGCACTTTAGAAGAGTGCAAAATTTGTGAGGTTTCCTCACCGTGGTTTTCTCCCGATTTGGGTTTCCACGTGATAAGTTTGGTGTTGTTTACTGCTTGATTGTGTGATAGCTATTTCTGTGATAGAATCCATTTTGCTTACAATTTTAGTTAGAATATATCAAATTTTGTTACTTTAGTTTTAGTGGGTGTTGATTCACCCCTCCCCTCTCAGCACCGGTTGGGAGTATCAGCAGGAGCCAGATGAGTTGTGGCCTCTGCTCGGTCACAGGTTCAGAAGGGAGTTGTTCAAGACTTGGAGTGGTTATTGGCTTTTGTACGCGGCGGTTGTGCTCAAGCATTTGCAACATGTTATGAATCTCGAGGATGGCTGACTACGGAGTCCCTGACTATGTTGGAGGATTGGGCTCTCCGAGAGAGAGTAGGAGAGAGTCGGGTGGATGCTCTGATTCGGGAGATCAAGCAGACCTTCCGCGAGGAGTATTATACACCTTGGTGGACAAGGCACCTCTCTACCACTCATGAGTCAGCTCAAAAGGAGCAGGCTACCTAGTTGGAGAGAGTTTAGGGAGAGTTGGCCCAGCTCAGGATAGATGTGGCTAGGGAGTAGGAGGCATGGGCAACAAAGAGGATAGCCATGAGGTTGCATTTGGAGGCAAGACAAATGGAGAGGGATGCATTGTTGGCACAGTTAGAGGAGGCCCGCGAAGATAGAGCTATGTTGGAGTCCCGCCTGGCCAGCTCTATGGAGACGGTGGACGCTAAGGAGAAGAAGCTCTTGGGGCAACGAAGATGGTGAAGCACACTATGGAACAGAAGATGGTAGTTGATTGAGACTTGTAGCTGAGAACGTAGCAGGTGTACGAGTTACGGGCTCGCCTGGCAGCAGTCAAACCACCACCTGAGCCTACATCCTCAGGCACGCATTCTCAACCTTCTCGATCTTGATTTCTTTTTGTCTTGTATAGTTGTTGGGTTGGCATCATTCCATTTTCTTGTACGTCATCGAAGACTACTTTTTGGGGGGGGGGGATGATGTTGTCGGGAAATAATAATACATGTTGTTAAGGTGTCGTTATGTTTGTTAGTGTAACCGAGGGGTAGGTAGTTATGGGTTGCGACGGTTCACCTCACATTCCCTTGAGTCTATATTTGTACTCTCTCAGATGGAATAGGAGAGGATTATTATGTCTGGAGTAATAAGTGTCTAGTAGAGTTTGAATACTATATGTAAGCTTATCTGGCATTAATGAAGAAGTTGGCAGTTCTCTAATATTGCATTGTTTTATATTGTGTTACATTCCTTGCTATCTGTATTATGTATTAACTCACTTTATCCAAAGCGGTAAACAGTAATAGAGCCCCTATATAAAGGCTTGCCCATATCATTTGTAGGAGAGTTATGTTGGAGAATTGTTGCCAAAGTACTACCAAAATTGTTCTCTATTCATTGTTGGTCTTCATGGTTGATATATATGATTATTTTGGAGTATTGCATGGTTCTTTGCATCTCTCACTTGGATTAGGATTTCGTTTCATGTTAAGTAGAAGTAGAAGTAGACAAATGGAAGATATTGTTGAATGGTGATTTATGGTAGAGCTAGTGTCCATACCTTTTGGTACTTGCTAATTGTAAGTAACAGTGCAAGGTTAGTATGGTCCTAAATTGCAAGTATTTAACTTCTCTTAGAGATATTCATTTGGATTGCGGCTTCATAAGGTATTTGGATGAATATTGACAATGTGAAAACCATTCCTGCATCCATAGAAGATCACACCCTTCTATGCCTTGTTGAAATAGCAAAGCAAGGATTGGTTAGAGTTAGAATTTCTAAACCCTTTCCCTTGCAGTTTATTTGGTTGGAAGTGATTGAAGTAGTTGAAGTAGTTGCTATCCATTAAATGAATAGTGTAAGTCCCTTTGTGATAACGAATATATCACATCATAAAACTGAGTGAAAGTCCACAATTAAGAAAGATCCTTGAGGTTGTCTCATTTGATCACACAATTCATGCACATTGTTTAGCATAAAAGCATCATTATTCAAGAGAGAGTTAGAGATTTGGTGTTTCATCTTAGAATACTAAGTATTTGATTTTGTATGTTGTAGTGGAACAAAACTCACATCAACAGGCGGTAGCGACTTTATCACTAGGCAACATCATTTTTCTTGCCCATGCAATTTACTGTAAGACAATTATCAAAACTGATTTCCTGTGAGTTATCAAGTATGTGCAATTAATTATATATTCCTAGATTATATTTTCCACAAGCACCTTTTCCAATCATGGATGTCGGTTGTAGCAAGTTGAAGAGAACAACACACCGGTATATACCTTGCACTGCATCAGCAAAGATCAATAAAGGAAAAGATGACAACACCTATATAGATACAATATCCTAGGAAGGTTTAATTGGCAATGAATGTAGGACATGATGGAAGAATTACTCCACACACACAATCTGAAGATAGCTCAATAGCACGCATAAGTGGACAAAGCCGTACAACTCCCTTTTTTCAATTCTAGGCAGTTTGAACCATACTATTAGAATAATGTCTTTATTATTTATTAATGATCAATATTGTAACTTAATGTACAAATTAGATTATTTCTATTTTAACAATTGTTTTGTTAAAGAAACATTTGCTTTGTAATCTCTATAAATGATCACTTGATCATCCTTTCAATTCATTCAATATTTTACCAATTACTTGTCTAATATGGTATCAAAACAAAATTTTAAAAAAATCAAAAATTTTGAAATTATGTCTTCAAATTTTTTTGAATTTTTTTTTTAGGAATGGATTTCTCGAAACTCATTTTGCAAAGTCTAGGGCATGCGACCCGATTTATATTCGTGTTTTTTCTACTAATCGTGTCTTTCAAAACGAAGGAGTTCTTTGCCTGCCATTGGAAGCTTTTCTCCAACCACAAATATTATTGTGTGTTTCTCTTCTATTCATGATTTCGTGGGTTGTTTTCCTGGTCGCGACAAGATTGTTTGTGTTTGCCAGCCTGTCTCATCTCTGCGATGGCTTTTAAGGGCCAGTGACGGCACTATTTTTCCCCACGACCCTTTCTGGGTTGATTGTCTGCAGAACGAAGGGATTTTTTCCATGATTTCTCTCTTTGCAACTCAGTCTTTTTTCACGTTTTTCGCAACGTCTATTCTCTCTATGTCGGGTATATTTTCCTGAGCAACAAAGGTTCTCGCTCACAATTTAAGTTTTTGTTATTGTCTTTTGCTCAACTTGTGCTTTCAGAAATTGATTTGCTTCCAACTTTCATGGCGGGTTTTCTACAATCCGTGGCGGGTTTTTTTGTGTTTGCATATCTCTGATTATTGCAAGCTAGGGTTTCATTCTAGCGACGGCTCCTTGTTTTTCTCATTTTCTTAGTGATTACAGACCAAGTTTCTTAGCTGACTAGGGTTTCAATGAAACTCAAATTTTTTGGGCAAAACATTTTTGACCTACATATTCTTTGTGGTTTTTTGCAAAGATTTATGGGTCTTCAACAACATTTTTTGGGTCTATCAAAAATCTATACATTGGGATTTGTGCCAGTTGTATTTCATCTTTCTTGAAGTTTGTACCTAAATCTGCACTTGTTTGTACATTGGGATTCATGGCTTAGGTTTCACACAATTTTACCTCTTCAAAACTTCTCGTTTTTCATCCCTCAGAAAGCGTGCCAATGGCGTCTTTGACCAACATAATGTTGGCAAGCAATCGACGATTCAATGGCAAAAATTACAACACAAGGAAGCAAAGGATGATGACTATCTTTGAGTATCGTCACCTTGATGAGCTTGTTTTGGGAAAAGAGTCTCATCCTGCCAGAGTTGGACAAGATCAAGATAAGTTTGACGAGCACAACCGAGAAGCAGTCATGCTTATCAAGCTTTCAGTTACTAATGATCAGCTGCCACAAGTGCTATCCGACAAGACAGTTGCAGAGATCTGGACTATTCTAAAGGATCTCCATGAGACATCAAATAAGAGTTGTGCGTTCTTCATGAAAAACCAACTATTTTCTATCATGGTGGATGAGAATATGTCCTTGCAGGAGCATCTAACAAAGATAAAGACATTTGAGATCAGCTTGAGGCCATTGGTCAAAAAAAGGAGGAAGAGGATATGGTAATCATAACTCTAAAAAGTCTACCTAAATCCTATCAACACTCCATAGAAACGCTCAACATTACTGCAACTAATGTTAACTTAAAGTTTTCAGACTTATGCACCAAACTTCTGCACCAGGATCCTTGGAAACGACAATTTGGTAGTAGTGCAACTTTATCCTCCTCAAAACAAGCTTTTGTAGCCAAATCCTTTCACAAGGATAAAGGCAAAGCTCAATCCTCTCAGTAGAAAGGCTCCAACTAGCCTTAGGATAGCATGAAGAAGAAGAAAGTTCATTGTAACTACTGCCACAAATTTGGTCACTTGATAAAGGACTATCAAAGTCGGATTGCTTCTAACCAATGGAAGGAGTGAGGGTCTCAACCTAAGGCCAATGTGACAGAACATTCAGAGCAAAAAGAACCTGCATTTTATGCTTTCATGGCAAAGCAACCTACAGATCATGTGAAATCTTCTGCTTGGTACATAGACTCCGATGCTTCTCGACACTTCGCTCATTGGCGTGATTGGTTCACAAACTTCTCACATTTCACCAATTCAGTCATTTTTGGTGGAGGGTATACAGTTGTCAGCAAGGGCAACGTCTAGATACAATCTAGTGGGAGGAATCTCATATTCCTCAATGTATACTATGTTCTTGGTATGGAACTGAATCTTCTCTCAGTGTGCCAAATTATGTGGCATTCTCCTCAGCTTGATGTGGTATTCACTTCACACAAGTGTTTGATTGTTGATCGTGCGACTCGCACTACTATGGTTGTTGGCACACCCTTCAAATTTTTGCAGAAGAGCACAACGCCCCAAAATAGACTACAAAAAGTCACGATTTCAGAGGAAAAAAACACCAAACCCAAGATTACAAATATTTTTTTTTTTTCAAAAAAAAATAGTAAAACCCACGAAGGAATCCCATGCAACTTTGCAAATTACAAAATCTAGAAACAATTTTTGAGGATAAAATTGAAAAACCAAATAGATAGCTGGCACAAAATTCAAGACATGGATCAGCATACAAAAACATTGTTTTAAAGGAAAAAAACACTAAAACCTTTCTAGAAACTAAAGACCCCTCCCTAACAAGAGCAAACCCTTAATTTTTGAAGAAAAAATTAAAAACCCAAAATAATTTTTTTCAAGAGACCAAATTATTAAAACCCAACAAAAACTTTTTAGATGGAAAAATTTATGAAAACCCATCAAAACAATTCAAGGAGAAAATTATGAAAACTCATCAAAAATTTTTGAAGGGGAAAATTTATGAAAACCCATCAAAGGAACCTTCATGCAACAAAACATGAGACTTCGCATGGTAAACAACATATGCAAGCAACATGCAACTCACAAAAAGTACATGCAACCCTCGAAAATTAGACTTTTGTTCAAACCAGGAAATCATGCAATCAAAACCCCCAACCAAGCTTGCAATTTTCAACAAAATCCTTTGTAGGTAAACCACAAAATTTTCATAAAATACCTCAACAATTTTTATTTTAAAAAATCGAAAAAAAAATTTCTGGAAAAAAAATTCCAGATCAAAAGAGGCTCAAATTTTTCTTAAAAAATTCGCAAAATTTTATGAAATCCCATCGACCCGCTCTAATACTATGTTATGGTAATACACTATTCATAAACAAGTAATTACAAATGGAGACACGGTGTCCTTATATAGCTTTACAAAGACGAAGTTTCTAAGCAAAACAATTGGTAACTAAGACTAAAAATAGAAACTAACTAATAAACTTAAAACTAACTAAGATGACCACTAAAGAAACATTACAATATTCTAATAAATAGTTAAGAGCTATGATCGCACATGCAGTTGCACA
Organism: Chamaecyparis obtusa; assembly: GCA_027943335.1. Classification (NCBI taxonomy): domain Eukaryota; kingdom Viridiplantae; phylum Streptophyta; class Pinopsida; order Cupressales; family Cupressaceae; genus Chamaecyparis; species Chamaecyparis obtusa. Next base: position 2,100,825 of record BSBK01001190.1, read on the forward strand.
AATGGTGTAATTGACTTCAAGGGATGTGAGGTGACAATATCCTTCTAATAAAGAAGATTTTATGAGGGTATTTGGTATAATTGTCTCAACACAAGGAAGTGTCCATTCAATGAGTTTGTAGGATAGACATAATACAACAAGAACAAGATAGCATTTGTAATGCAAGCAATCGGTGGCTAAGGAAGAAATTCTTAGAGACTGCAAAATGGCAATATATTTAAGACCTAGTAAAATACAAGCTCACAAGTGCCAGTCGAGCGTCAGACGTAGCCATATGGACAATAGATTTCATGATCGGATTAAGCATTTGCAAAGGGTATATAACTAGGGATGCCTATTGTTAGAAAGTATGCAAGAGTTTTTATCACACAGAGATAAGGCACCAGGGTAAGGTGAAGAGTCACAAAGGCACATGAAGAGTCACAAAGGCACATGAAGGGTCACAAAGGGGATCCCTTGGGTGATGTGGACACGAGTTTGGGTTCTCGGGTTCTAGAAACTATTGGTGATGTCATGTATAACTCAGTTCTATAAATAAGAGGCTTGGGTTAGTGATTTCAAATATTTTGCTTTTGAAATAAGGAGGTGCTATCAGAAATCTGTTGGGTTTCAAGCATAAAGTGATAACACCTAAATTAGCATTCTCGTTGTATTTTAATCCCATTTTTCTTGTAACATAGTAAGTCATACAGATTTAATTGGAGTTTTACCCGAAAAGAGTTTTCCCGAGGTAAATTAAACTCTGTTTGCTTGCTTCTATTTCTGTTGTTGGTGATTTCCATCTATGTTTCAGAATTATGGTGATTATGAGGCTGATGTTAATCTAATATACAAGAGCAAATTAACTTCTAAAGCAGATTATGAATGTCATTGGCATGGAAAATCTCCTGACTAAAATCAAACCAACACGCCATATACTTACAACCAGTTACCTCGAGACTCAGAAATTGTGCTGAATTGGTATAAAAATAACCAAAAAGAATCAATAGCTAATCCCTAGAACCAATTACACTCAAAATCCAAAACACGAAATTCACTGTGTTTAACAAAGATCTACTAATAATGAACACCTAAAAACCAAGAAACAGATAGAGCAAGAACATCTTATACACAATAATTCTTATTGTCAATGAAGAAAAGGCCTGAATACAAATTACAGTCGAAAAAAAAGGAAAAGGAAAAGAGGAAATATGTATCACTCACCAAAAAACCGGACTTGTCTGGAAAGGCTGCGACACATCTTGTTTGATATTTAAGAGGAGACATCACCCTCTTAAACTCAGTCTGCAACCCAGGTTCATCCCCCAAGTGTTAGTAGTGAATTCAATTGAGACCCTTTAATATTTCCAAAATGGTATGTTTTTCGTTGTCCAAAAAGTAAGTTTATGCAAATCAAAAAATAAACTCAGATAAAGAAATAACCACACGGGTCGGTAAAACTGCTTTCAACATTATTCATAAGTCAACCAAATAAAAATGCAAAATAGCACCAACAAGTTTTTCTTTCTTCCTTGAACGATGGGACGTTCTTACAACCAAGGCTAGTGAAACCTACTAGTAAGATAAAGCAGTCAGTCTTAATCAACAAGAGCCAATCCAATTAAGGTAAAAGCATAATTATAATCCGCTTTTCCTACATAACATAATTAGAAAAATGTGCCCAAGCATACACCATCAACATTAAGTTGCACTAAATTTATTGATGCTGTACCAACAGCTCTACCAACAACCGAGAAGGAGTGTAGTTATGCCAAATGCAAAACCACATTAAACCTATTTTAGATGTTGGCATAGTTGCATTCAAGGATTCCAGATAAGGCACATTGCCATTGCTGCCAATATTCATTACAAGATTTTGGTAATAGTTGCATATACTGAATAATAGAAACATTAAATGTATCTATGAAGGAACAAGAAATAAATATATCCAGACTCAGATAAGCATAATTTAGCATGACATTTTCAAATAGTAGTGCAGAGCAACTCTTACTTTTATGTAAGATAAAGCATCATACTTCTGGACAAAATACTAGAATCCTGTAAAATGAAAATTTTATGACAAATTGATGCCTTCAAAAGAATAAAAAGTGGTTTATGTAATATAAAAATTTATGCATAAACAGTCAATCAAAAGAGCAGTAATACCTTGTAATTTTGCTTAGACTAGATAAAGTCTAATTAAGCTTATCTAGGATTTAAAACCAGGATGCCTAAATTTAAGGCCTGATTAAGGATTAAAGTTATCTAAAGCTATCTGGGTCATGTCACCAATATCAAGGGCAGTATGGTGATGATTAATAATTTAAATTTTAAGGGGCTATAACCATAGATAGACCAGCTAAGGATATGCAGTTATTATGGATCTATGGACTTTTGCACATGCTTTAAGAAAAATATTCAACCCAATGTCTACATCCGGTGACTTGAGGATGTTGGAAATATTGTCATTGATGTCAAATATACAAAGACGAAATTTGCTATCATTAATATCAAAGGAAGAATAAGGAGATTGTTGGAAGTTTGTCATTGATGACAAAGAGGCTCTTCAAAGGTTACCTACAATCAATGATTAAAGATTAAACAAAGTAATTAACATGGCAAAGATGAACAAAGTATGAAACCTATTAAGGATGGTGAATTGTGATTAAGATATTCACCAATCAAATAGCAATGGCAAAGGATAAAGAAAAACCTTCTTTTAACAATCGATTGAACAACTAACTTGAAAGAGTTTTGACAAAGTCAAAATCACTGCTAGAACTTAGAACAATGAGTTCCTTAACAAGTGACTTCATTAATATGTGATCAGCAAGCATGTTAAGGAAGACTTTGATGATATATGACCGATTGGAGCAAACAACATGGTGCCTTGTTAAGGAAGACTTTTATATGATAGATAAAGTGCAAGCTAGTCAGAAAAATGTTCAGCAAGAAGGCAGCAAGAAGATTCACAATTTTAATAAGGTAAGTGCTCATAAATATAATTTATATTATACATAATTTTAGTTGCGTATTATGCTTAATAATCAAGAGATAGAAGGGGTTAATACTCATTTTAAAGGCATATTAATAGAATATATAAAGCGTTAATGACTTTCAGAAGGAAAAGACAACATAACATATGAGACAAAAAAATAATAATAATAAGACAAAAACAGAAAAGAACAAAAACCAAAAAAGGACAAAAAAAGAAAATAACCAAGGTAGACAACAATTTATTTGGAAGCAGCAATTTTATTCGAAGTTGAAATGCAGCTACACATGTAAAAGGAAAGCTGGGTTTATTTAAAAGTTGTTTTAGACAGCGATCAATATTAAACAATAATCAATATGTTAATATTGGAGCAGCGGTCTTATTAAGGATTTGTTAATAAGCAACAATTATATGCTAAGATGGTGATTTATTTTAAAAAGGTAATTACAAAAGGGCAGCGATTTACTCTTGAATAGATGTGAGCCTATGGTATGCTAATATTTCACAAGTCAAAACACAATTATGCCACTCTTAAATAAGAATTTCTCTTTGGAAATAGTTCAACCCTTCATGAGAGGGTGCATGGAAGATATAAAACTGCTATGGAGTATGGTGGATAAAAGTGTCTGCGCAAGATATAAAGATATATATATATATATATATATATATATATATATATATATATATATATAGGAAATAATCTTTATTTGGGTTAATTTCCTTCGTTTGTCTCTTGTATGACTATTTTAAGTAATCCCGACAAGATGTTTGCCCTGTTATGAGTTCTCACAACTCATTTTCTTTATTCCAAACATATTTGGAATATTAGATTTCCTCCTTATGAGGTGACACATTGCACCCACATAGGATGCTAGATGGTGTGCCCAGACTTGGAAGTTACTATGTAACTCATCTCTCTATTCTTTATGTTGTAGTTGTAATGTTGTAGCATTTCAATGCTCTCTCTCTCTCTCTCTCTTATATTGTAATTTCCCTAAGCTTTTGCCATCTACATAATATAGGGGTTTTTCTTTGTTTCCCCCGCCCCTTACAAAACTCGTGTCTCCTTCTTGGATCTTGGTGTGTATGCTCTTCATTTGGGTTTCATTAATGGTAACCTTTACTTTCAAACAGTAGATCTTGATTAGTTAATTTCTCAGTTAAACAAGGGGGGTATTTTTTGGGGTACCCTTAAATTCTTGTGATTATGTCTACCTTAATTCATGAAATTTAGTTCTAACAACCATTCATGGAAAACACATATTTCATTTATTTTTCGTTTGAAGCATCTGTTAGATGTTATAGATCCAACATCTGAACCAACTTCCACTGTCCAACCAGCTAAACAAGAAAAGTGGAAAGCTCAAAATGAAGAAGCCCTTCGACTCATTGGCTTTTCAATGGTTCCCGAACTATATGCTCTCATTGGGAATTACACGAAAGCCTATGAAGTGTGGGCAATCTTAAAATCAACCTATGATAGTTTGAATGAGTCTAAAAAGATTCAACTCGAAGAACTCAGGTATATTGATTTCAAAACAATGGATGTGTTTTTTATTAAAATTTGATTCGTTAAATAGTCAATTAAAAGGTTTAGGAGAGCAACTTGCAGATCTTTGTTTGATTCATATTATTTTTTTAAAATGTCTTCCTATGCGATTTCAGCACTTCATTACAAATATTCATACTCAGCTTGTTATTCCTTCTTTAACTAGTCAATTAACGTTTGATATATTTCGTAATTTGTTACGTCAAGAGGAAGCAAAATTGATTCAATTTGGTACTTTTAAAAGTAGTGAGCATGCTTTCATGTCTAGAAATCATAATCAACATTCTAAGTCTTATAAAAATCAATTTAAATATCATTCTAATTCCAAAACTTGTCATAATAATGGTATGATCCTCAAAAGAATAATTCTAAGAGGCCTCATTGCTTTTATTGTGGTAAGGATGGTCATTGGAATAATTCATATTTTAAAAAGCAAAATGACAAAACACCAATGCATCAAAATCAAAATAATCAACAAAATAAATCTAATCCTAAAACATCTAGTAACAATGGTAATCAATCTCATTTTGCATTTACTTGCAGTTTCCATATTTCCAGTCCACTTGAATGGGTGATTGATTCCGGTGCTTCTCAGCATGATACTTCTCATAGAGAGATTTTTTATTCTATGCAGCTTGATACTTCTAATATTCCTCTTCAACTTGCAAATAATAAGTTTAAGCTATTGGTGATGTCAATGTGCCTAATGGTGAATTGCATGATGTTTTGTATGTTCCTGAATCGAAGACTAACTTGCTTTCAATTGCTAAGCTATGCCAAGATTATAAAATTGAATTCTATAAGGATATGTGTTATGGCATTGATCCTAAGAAAAATATAGTTATTGCTAATGCTAAGTTGGATCATGACAATTTGTTCAATCAAGTTTATGGATTTCTCAATCAAAATATTCCTTGCTTACTACCCTTGATTTTAATATTTAACATGAAAGGCTTGGCCATATCGGTTCTAAAAATATTGTATTGATGCAAAAGTCTAAAATGGTAGATGGATTGCCTAGCATTGTTTCTTCTAAGATTGTATGCACAGGATGTATGAGTGGTAAGATGCATAGGGAGCCCTTTCCATGAGGTCAAGCATGGAGAGCAACTCACAAGTTGCACCTTTTTCATAGTGACCTTTTGAAACCCATGGAGAATACCTCCATCCAAGGATCAAGGTATGATCTTACCTTTGTTGATGATTTAACCTCCATCCAAGGATCATGGTATGCTCTTACCTTTGTTGATGATTTTTCAAGGTATTTTTTAAGGATCTATTTTCTTCATAGCAAAAGATCAAATTCTTGATATATTTTTGAATTTCATAAGTTCATTGAAAGGCAATCTAGTTCTAAGATAAAAACTCTTAGAACTGATAATGGAAAGGAATATGTGAATAGTGCTTTTAATGGTTATTTGAATCATTTGGGATTAAGCATGAGCTTATTGTTCCCTATACACATCAACAAAATGGTGTAGTGGAAAGGAAGCATAGAACCATTGTTGAAATGGCTAGATGTATGTTGCATGCTAGGAAAATGCATTATAAATTTTGGGCTAAAGCTATGGCTTGTGCAACTTATCTTATCAGTCGGACTCCTACTAAAGCTCTAAAGGATATGACTCCCGAAGAGGCTTGGACTGGTAAGAAGCCCAATCCTCAACACTTAAGGATTTTTGGTTCCATTGCTTATGTTCATCAACCTAAAGAAAAAAGGCAAAAGTTAGATTCTAAATCTTCTTCTTATATGTTTGTTGGTTAAGCTAAACATTCAAAGGCTTATAGAGTTTACAATCCCATTACTAAAAATTTAAAAAAGTAAAAGTTGCTAGAGATGTTTGTATTTCAATCTAACTAATTTTGTAGCCATCTCCATTCTTCTTCTATGTCTCTCTTCTCTTTCCAACAATTGCTTCTAACATTTTCTTGTCATTAGGGTTGTCCATTCCTTCTTTTCTATCTTCATCAATTTTCTCTTTAATCTCTCTTAGATCTTGTTTATCTCCTTTGGCCATGCATATTTTTCATTTGGTGTTGTATTATTCCGCATGGCAGTTATCCGGTAACTTTTCATAATAGTCACATCGTTTCAAAGCTTCTCTCCCAACCTTCCCCCTTTCTAATTCCCATCCCCTAGGCGTCGAACCCCTTCTCCCAGAGTAGATGTTAAGAAGACAAAAATTTAGTCGACCATATTTCTCCCCTCGTCTAATGTCTTTTTCTTGATCTGATAAAGGGTTTGGGATTTGCAAATTTTCTCCACAAACCTCAACATAACCTAACCAAGGTCTCCGCAACAAAACCGATGTTAGCACGAAATCTGAGGGATAAATGCTAGGGTTTTGTATCCAAAGGATTTTTCTTCTTGTAGTCTTCTACCCTAAGCTCTATTGGAATATTTAATTATATTTAGTATGTTATTTTTAGTTGTTCTTTAATGTTCATCTCAGGCTTCTTTAGTTAGAACACATAGTTGCTATTTTAAGCTTCAATTAAATGGTTTGTTCTTTTTTGAACACCATCATGTAAATGGGTATATATACCTTGTATATTCATGAATAATATAATGCAATTACTTGAAAAAGCTTAGTCCTATTGAGCCAATTAGGAAATATATTCTAGATCCTATAATAGTTGTAAATCAGAATAAAATACAATGTACACAATAGATCAAAATTTGCAATTGATTATATTCATATATCAACAGGTATTGGTTACATTCCTTTTATCCCCTTATATTCATTAGATTTCATTATATCATCCCTCTTCTATCTCTACTACTGGTGAATAGATCTGAATATCTATTTATGCATACAATAGGCGTGCTGCCCTTAGGTAATATCCTAGGATACATTTTATATTTCCAAGCTCCTGCTCAAGTACTATGTATCTCTAGACCGGTGTTTGTACCCTGTTTTTCAGCCTACAGTCTCTAGGTCCACACTATCTACAAAGCATTATCATATTATGAATTCTTGTACAATTGCTAGCAAAGTGTCACCGTTTGCTAAATTGCTAACACTATCTGATAGGGCAACCTTTGGATTCATACCTTCTCTATCATTACTATTTTCCCTTCAATTATTGCTCCTTTTTAATAGCTGTCCGGGGATGCAATTTTATTGTTTTGCAACTTTAGAGGTCTCATGGGTGGAGTTGTTTGCTCTCCCTAAGTAATAAATGCCTACGCATTACTATTCTTCAAGTTGTTTGAGCAATCCTTGGTTGAAAGGCACATTATTTGACAAATTTTGCATAAGATATTTTTAGGGTAATCGGCCTTGGTGTGGCCCTATATGTTGTATCTATTCGTAGGGATTGAATCAATCTAGTTTCACTATCGTCACTTGCATCAGAATCACCATCATCTCCACTTTTCTTTTAGTTTCATATCACCTAATTAGGCAAATACAATTAGCGCACTTGAAGGATTTTGTCTCCATGCATAATGTTCCCTTATGTTTTTCTTCTGATCGGTAATAGTATTGATTAAATTAATATAAAAAAAATTTTACATCATACATCGTTGAGTTTAAGAAGTAATGTTTTTCAAAAAACCACCCATGCACCACCAAACCCCACCCTAACACGTGATTCATGTCCAAAAACATAGTCTAGTCCCAAAATTTCCAAAGCACTATTGCCCGAGCCAACCACTATTTACGCTCCGTTTACACCATTACACATCTTTACAAGCCAATATGGCTTTGCACAAATCAAAGGAACAATACAAGTTTAAGCCAAAGAAACCCTACCTATGATTAAACATCAAAAAACCAGTGCCCTTAACCAAAAAACAAAATTCAAAACCATCCAACAAAACCTCATTCTACCCCATTTATCCCATCGGTACCTTTGCATTACCAAACACAACACGAGATGTCCTCTTCGTCTTTCATCTCCTTGGTACACTTGGTTAACCGTCCACCGCCACCATGTGTTGATTGGCCTCAAACTCTCACTGACACAGAGCCAACTTTAGCTCCTCCCATGTCGTAAGCACTTTCATTCTATATTCATCCTTATCCAATCTACTCCGCCACCGCACAAAAGGGATGATCCCCTCCTCCCTCATATTCACTGAGTCTTCAATTCCTTTGGTTACATCAAAGTCAATGCCCAAAACCACCCATTCTAATACCGAGTCCAGTGCAAACAGCAACTCGTCATCAACCGACCAGCACAATACCCACTTGATAGTCTCCACATTCTCTGCCACCTCTAGCCCCCAGGCAAGCACTAAAGAAATGATATCCATGTTCAGCCGATATCGGTGCCTTGCATAAATGAATCTCTTGCCCAAAAAATCCAAAACCGCCTTAATCAAAACCAGGCAAAAAAAGCTCTACCACTGTCAAGTTGTAACTGAAGCAAATGTTGCCTCCATCGTTGCCACACCACCATAATATTCATCAATCTGCAAACAACTCAAAGATACCTACCACCTTTATACCAATTCATAGACACGCCTGTCCCATCACAGCTTCAATTCTTTCTTCACAATAAATACTTTGTCAACCGTTTCTATTAATTCACAAAATCAATTGCAGGTGACTTCTTTCCAAAATACCCTAAAAATCCTGTACAAAACTTAAATTGAGGATAAATGATACCACTTAATGTAAAAATTATAGATTATGATTTACTTTATAAATGATTATCCTTAAGATATACAATAGATGTTATCGGTAAAACATGTTGTTAGTAAATGTGTCGTTAATGCTAGTTGGTGTAACCGAGGGGTAGGTAGTTGGAATGGTTTCGACAATTTGTCTCGCACCCCCTCAAGCTCTATAAATGTTATGTACTTGGGTTTGGGAATTATTATCATTATGAATATAGTTGGTGGTGTTGTCGTAGTGTTATTGTAATACATTGTAAACATTTGATGAGGTAATACAAATAGTAGTTGTGAGTTCTCTGATATACTATGTTCTGTTATATTTCATATTGTTCTCGTATGCATTAAACTCGTTTACCCTATAGGGCAAACATTTGGTGTTGTTGCCGATATGAACCTTGGAAAATAACAAAATGTTAATGACGTATGGAAGATAATGGACCAACCACTTGACAAAGGGGCAAGCAGTAGCGAGGAAAGGGTTAAAGACTTGTTTGAGGGAGAACAGGCATTGACAGCAGACTTCATAGCCCTGATGCAAGCGTCAATCAAGACTTACGTCCGGAGGGAGGTAGCATAGGAAGAAGTTCCTGAGAGTGCGGTGTGGAGTGCCCTCGGAGTGAGTCCTACGGTTGAGCGGTTGATGTGTCGTCTCCCACGTCTCTTGGCACAAACTTTCCTAGCCCTACAGAATTCACGAGAAGAGATCAACAAAGAGAACAAACGCCAACAAATCCTCTGGAGGTATGAGGAGAATAGCAGAAGGGAAGAAGAGGAGTGCGACGAAAGGAGACGAAGGCAACGCATTCTAAACCCTTAGGAGAATAATTAATGCCAAACCTCCTAAATAAAGATAGAAACTAGAGAGAACATATAGACGACTGTGAGGCCATCCAAAGGGCCTTGATACTTGAGCAGCAGGCAAAACGTAGGTGACAGCTAAGTAGACTTGGTGAGGGATGACCAGAGGAAGCCGCAGTAAGTGAACAAACTGAAGGCAAAGGGTACATAAAGGGTACTAAGGAAGAATATCGTACGGAAATAAACAGCGACGAACTAATTGAAGAAACTAGAAATCAATTAAGAAACCTAACCCTTACATCACGTACGAAGGCAAGAGAAGCCCGAAGGGAAGCATAGGAGACCAGGGACAGGGACGTAGAGGATATTAGGGCAGCCAGGAGTGTCGGAGCGACACAAGGGCATGGTAGCCAAAACAACCCGTCTAGTTCTAATACATCCAGTTCAGGAGTTCAACCAACACCGGCAACAAACAAAACCGTAGTAATGGCGCAGAAACAAAAGTTGCCTAAGTTCAGAGGCGACAGAAAGGAGGATTCCGTACAGCACTGCCGAACTTGTGAAACAATTTGGTCGGCCAACTGGGTGATCGACCAAGATGAGTGGGCTCGACAGTTCCCAACAACCTTGCGCAAAGTAGCCATAGATTGGTACTCCAACATGGATAAAACAAAAATAAGCACATGGGATGACTTGAGAAAAGAATTTCAGAGTGAATACTAGTTGCTTCGAGATGACAATGAAATCATAGTAGAGATCTATGGTACGAAGCAAGGAAAGAATGAGACTGTTAGAGCGTACAAGCAGCGACTAAAAGAACTGCTTGGAAAAATGTAGAGCCAGCCGGCAGACAATTTGAAGAAAAGGTGGTTCATGGAAGGCCTGAAACCCTCTATGAGGAAAAAGATGAAAATTGTTCCTCCAACGTCGTACACAGACGCATACAATCGGGCCATGGACCTCAAAAGTGAAAATAAGACCTCCAAGAAAAAGAAGAATAAGTCATCAGACGATGACGACTCCTCAAAGGAAAGCAGCAGTGACAAGGAGTCCAAGAAGAAGATCCAAGCCCTTCAGAAAGATATTCAGAGAATGATGGAGTTCAAGACGATGAAGGGGAACACCAATAAAAATGATGAGGGGGAATTATGGTGCACGGAGTGCAAGGAGGCGAGTCATACAAAGGGCATATGCCTGAAAAAAGCATTTTGTGACATTTGCCAACTTATGGGACATTCCACCAAGGAATGCCCATATAAAATCAAAACAAGGAGCCAGCAAGTCCTTTTTCACACAAGAGCAGTCATCCACGTCTAAAGCAATGGGAACCTCCCAGCAGACGAACACTAATGCATCATTTGGCGGATATAGAAATAACCGACACAGAGGGAGAAGTAACAACAACAACAATAATACTAATAATAACCGAAGCCAAATCCAATATGATGCAAAGGGACAATCAATGATTTAGTGTCGCGCCTATAACCAATGGGGGCACTTTTGTCGTGACTACTCGAAGGAAGAAACTCCACTGAAATTGTGTCGATGGTGTGGCCCCGGCGACACAAGGACGGGAACTGTCCAAAGCCGAGTGTCAACCTTTTAAACATTGATAAGACGGACACAGACGTAGGAGTATTGGCGATCACTTGGGCACAAACAAAGAAGGCCACGAACCCTGACCCCCATGTGGAGAAGCAGAGAGTACGGGAAGCCAAGGTGGACATTGAAAATGAAATGATGGCCCAACGAAGCGAGACACACGAGAAGACGAGCACTTCATCACGGACACAAGAAGAACAAAATATTCTTAGGCAAATGCTGCAAGTGGAGATATTTGTGAAAGTCAAAGACCTCCTTGAGACTATGCCACAGTTAAGAATAGCCTTACTGAGCACCCTACCGGTACCAACCTGTACGACAAAGCGTATGGATGTTCCTACTGGTTTGGCGATGGATCCCATGTTACCGGCGATAAACAATGGCCAACACCCTACGGTCGTGGAGAGGGGTATCCTTGGGTCCATTCTCACAGACACCATTGTCGACGGACGATCAGTGGTGAACGTACTACCGGAGGAGACATGAAAGAAGTTGGGGAAGCCGACACTGTATCAAGCCCCTCGAAACACACATGGTGCAGCGGGTAACCATTGGCACTCAACCTTTTGTTTTAGACTTTGTTTTAATCCCTTTGAAGAAGGGGTACGACACCATCCTAAGGAGAGGGTGGCTGGTCATAGCAAAAGTAAATCATAACTAGAAAAGGAATAATTTATCAATGGAGAACAGAGGAAGAAAGCTAGTCATTGATCTCAAAACCCAAATAGTGAGCGAAGAGCTTGCATCTTCCTCCGAGTCAAAATCAAATGAGGAAGGCGGCAAAGTAAGCGAAGGAAAGAGCTGAATGGAACCGAATGACGAAGGTATCCTCGAACTGGAGGGGTGCTTCGAGGATGAAATTGAATCTCTTAATGGACTCTTCCACTGGCAAATCGAAGACTACGAGCTATTTGAATGCAACATGCTGCAAATAGAATAGGAATCGGGGGACTTGTTTCCGCCGAAGTACAAGGAATACAAGGGGAGGCCCGAGTGAATGAAACTCCCGCACACAAGTTTGACAGGGAGAAACAGATGAAGTACGAGGAACCCTCCCTTAAGATCACCAATCTCGGCGATGAGGCAAATCCCAAACACATTTTGGTAGGGGATGATTGGAATCTAGTACTGAAGGCGGCAGCATTTAAAATTTTCATGGAGTACAAGGACGTGTTTGCCTAGACCTACTAGGACCTAAAGGGATTACCGCCGAAGTTGTGTGTACACAATATCCATTTCATGCCTAGAGTCATATCAATACAAAAGAGACCATATCGGATGAATAAGAACTATGCCACCAAAGTGAACGAGGAGATAGTGGATGCTGGAGATGGGCATCATTTTCAGGGTTCAAACGAGTGAATGTGTGTCCCCCATAGTCATATCACTGAAGAAGGATGCCAATCAGATCCGTATTTGTGTAGACTTCAGGTGCCTGAACGATGTCACATGGGAGACACATGGGACCTGATACGACCACACAAAAGGTGTTGCTTTTAGGCCTATGGTGACCTACATTGTACAATGATGCCAGGGAGTGGGTCATAGGTTGTGACACCTGCCAAAGGGTTGGGAAATCGTTAAAGAGGGACTTCATGCCTCCAAACCCTTCCCATGCACAAGAACTATTTGAACAATGGGGACTAGATTTCATTGGACCATTGAAGGTGAGCCGAGCACGAAGATGCAGATATATTGTGGTAGCAACAGAATATCTCACGAAGTGGGTAGAAGCTCGGGCCCTACCTGACAACTCAACACTTAGTACAACAAAGTTCATCTGCGAACAAATCATTACACGGTACGGAATCCCAATAAGTTAACAAGTGACCGAGGGGGCCATTGTATGAACCACATCATCAGGTTGTTGACCACAGAGTTGAAAAATTTTCATTCTTTGTCGAGTCCCTACTAGTCGAGAGCAAATGGGCAGGCGGAAGCCACAAACAAGATTCTCATGTCGTTAATCTATAAGTCATGCAGAGTAGAACAGGAGGATTGGGAGGAGAAGTTATCGTCAATGTTGTGGGCCTACCGCACGACCTACAAGGTGACCACAGGGCAAACACCATTTCAATTGATGTATGGCCAAGAAGCCATCATGCCTACTGAATTCATGGTGCCAAGCCTCAGGATAGCCATTGAGAATAGATTGGGTGACATGGAAAGCCTAAGGGAGAGACTATACGCAGTGGTCTACCGAGGTAGCCCAACAACGAAGAAAAGTATGGCATGACAAGCATCTGAGGCGAATGTGGTTCACTCCCAGACAACTGGTGTTGAGGTATAATGGGAAGAACGAGATAAAACCTAGAAAATTCAAAGTAAGGTGGCTAGGTCCCTACAAAAACCGAGAAGTCGGCGAAAATGGAGCAATCAAGTTGTGAACATTGGATGGGCAGGAGGTCCCGAACACGATGAACGAGTCGAAGCTAAAACTGTATCATGAGCGGCAACGAAGGGACGACCAGATTCACCCCAACGGGCCCAACTAGAGGTAAATCATATTATTATTAAAAATAAATAAAAAATTATGAAAAATTAAACTTTAAAAAAAAATTAAAAAAATTAAATAAAAAAAAAGAACTTGCTCACCATACGGGTGACTATCGTCACCATACAGTGGAGTCACCGTATGGCAGAGAAAAAAGAGAAAGCACCCAATTCGTAAATAAAAAGGGTTGTACGACCTCATTTGCATAGTAGTACAATGAAGTTGCCCACGCGGAGATAAAAGAAGTCGAGAGACAAGAGGGAATGTCAAGGGATAAAGCAAAGGGTCATACGGCATTGAAGGCCATCTCTATACCGGTAGTTAAGGATTGGGTTGTATAGCACAAAACGACAAGGAAGTCAATTATTGATGGATTTTGGCACAGCAAGAAAGAAAGATTGGAAAAAGCAATTACAGGCATCACCATCGAGCAATTCTTCAGCCATGGATTAAGACAAAAGAGTGTTACCGTCAGGAGTAAAGGTTGCAGGAAGAGTGGACACAAATGCTAGCAAGAAGAAGGTGACGCCAAAAGTCCAAATGCCAGTTCAAAAACATGTCCTCACACCACAAAATGTTGCCTTTGAAGGATTGAATGGGTTGGAGTGCAGAACATGGTTGCAGGACATGCAAGATAATGATTTTATAAAGGGGTAAATCTAGCGGGTGGAAGTGCATTGGCCGATACAAATGCCTATTTTTTGTATCCGGGATTATGGAGCACTGAGGATGATAATCGACACATTTGACAGGTCCAGCCGTAGGAGCAGTTTACAGTATCTTGGCCAGGACCTCACTATCACTTTCGCAACGGCTGATTTCACAAGGGCTTTTGGCAATCCCGGCATAAAGGGAAGAAGATTGATACCAAGGCCAAGAAATGTCTCGAGAAGAAAAGGAAAAAATTATAAAAATGGTTTCAAGAAACTTGACACCTGCGAACATGGACTCCATAGCCAATACTTCCTCCAAGGGCCGCGGGATAAAGAAGTCGAGTGTTGCACCTAGTGAGTGGCAACGTCTCATGGACGTTGTCAAGAGAAGGCTTACGAGTTCTGGTAGAGCCTTCGATATTGCCCTTTCGTAGATTCTTCTCATGGACAGTATCAGGAATGGTATTGTGTATGATTGGGCATCCCAACTGGCAGAGAGCATGTACAAGTTTGTGACCCTTCAACACAAAACGTTTTACATGCCTCACTACGCCGTTGGATTTTTTTCTGGATGCCACTTGGGCACAGATACCGCATGATAGGTTGGAGGTACAACCGCAGGGTAGCCTGGCACCTAGAGAGCCACCTATTTTTTACTGGCGACATTTGGATACAAGTAGTGTGCCGACAGGGCAGAAGAGAAAACGACAGATGGTGTCCGAGTCGAAGTCAGAAGATGATGTAGACAGTGGCAAGGAGGATACCAGTGAGGCCAATGGAGGTAGTGAGACGGTTGGGGGGGAGACAGCAGATTCAACGGTGGCGGAAAGTATGGACATAGCCTTGCCGCTCCTCTCGAATGCAGCTGCCTTGACGCCGTCCACATCCTTCGATACCACGACGGCAGTTCCAGTGCCAAGATTTGTCAGACCAGAGCACCAATCACCATGACACCACCGAGTGAGGGTATGCCAAGGGCAGTTCCACCACCTGTGAGTGAGCTAGTAGAGTTGGAGGTAGGCACAGAAGGATCTCAAGCATATGAGATACTTGAGGTTAGGGCACAGTCTATGGTAGAGGAGTTGCCGAGTATTGAGATGCCTATAGCAGAGATGACCAACGAAGCAAGGGGGTCACAGGTGACCATGGAGGTGATAGGGACAATGTCGTGGTGACGGTGGGAGCAGAGTTTCTAGGTGAGCAGCCGAGGGAAGCACAGACGTTGGTGAGTGGTGCTCCATCAAAGGCGGCTATGAGCACTTGGCTAAGCAACTTCAAGATGACACCTATGGCACGATTGGGGACCACCATTCTCTCACCGCGGCAAGAGTTACCCATCTCACAAAGATAGTAGATCTCGAGGGAGACAACTCGCCTAGCAAATAGTTGGAGAGATGATTCACCAGTGAGACGGTTGACATTGACTCCTCAACATGAGGGCATAGCGGAGATTCCAACAAGGCTTGGTGATGGTGATTTGGAGCAGTATATTGCGGATGTGGCTGCAAGAGCACGGAGGGTAGTGGCCTCAGCTTAGGCACGGGCTTAGGAAGGGGTTGCACAGGAGTTGGAGCGACCGTTGGCATTGGTACGAGTCAATTGTGTCAAGGCATTCACTGCATGATATGAGTCTCAAGGGTGACCAACCACTGAGACCCTAGGTATGATGAATGATTGGGCCCTCCGAAAGCAAGTGGGGGAGAGTTGAGGTGGTGCCCTACTCCATGAGATTGAGCAGTCATTCAAGGAGAGCTACTACAATTCAGGCATACCAAGCACATCTCTGTTGGACATGAGGCCGTACGAGTGGCAACATAGTCAACTCACGAGGAGATGACCACCCCCCTCCAAACATTAGAGGGAGAGTTGGCCTACCACAGGGAGGAGTTGGCTCGCGAGGAGCAATGGGCAGCTATGGCAATATAGTTAGAGGAACATGCCAGGAGGGCTATGTTGGAGACCTGCCGAGCCAGTACAATGGAGACAACAAATAAGAAAGACGAGGTATTGGAGGCAACGCTAATGGTGAAGATTGCTAAGGAGATGGTGGCAGAGCGAGACTTGAGGCCGAGGACACAACAGGTGTATGAGTTACGAGCTTGGTTGGCTTCACCCACACCACCACCATTGCCATCTTCATCAGGGATGCTTTCTCAACCCCCTACTCAATCTTGACTTTTTGTACAGTTGGGTTTTGTCATTATCCCTATTTTGCTATGTAGCAGTCTTGAGTGACAGTCAGTGTTGTGGTGGTAACTAAACAAGAACTTCATTCCTTAATTTCAAGATTGGTCCAATATTCATTTTATGTCCAATATTACGCTAAGCATAATCTAAATGAACACATAATACTATCTTAAGGTGGTTAACTTTGTTCTTTCCCCATCTCATAATGAATGGTAGAATCACTGTGCTCAAGTAGAAATAGTCTCCAAAAGGCACCCAAAATGAAAATTCCCTTGCTTATATGCCTTTGTAATTTGTATTGATCATATACTTAACATTGTGTATTATTTTCTCTTCCTTCTATAATTCATATGCTGATTGTGTGACTTCTGCGATGATCTTCTTTTCTTAATTTCAATGTACGTTTTATATGTCTCGTGTGTGAAGAGGAGACCGCAATGTTTCAATTATGGGTCACAAGTTACAACCTTACTCACAATCTTCCTATTACCATCATCTCATGATCTGTTAATGTTTATTAATGTTATATATGAATTATTAATGGTTGACGGTATATATTGATTGATATTATTACTGATCGACGTATCTACTTTGACCATAAGGTCGTCGACGGCATTTCATGGTTTCTTTGGTATTTCATAAGGTCGTAGACGGTATTTCATTCATGATTGTATATTGTATCGTAGAGTATTATAGATTATGGTTATTAATATTATTTATAGATATTAGTATTATAAGTTAATATAAAATTATAAATTTATTATATTGATTAGATTATATTAACTAATAATATTAATTAATATATTATAGATTAATTTTAAAAATATGACAATATTACTTAATCATATAGTATCTCTATTCTATAATCTTTATTTTTTAATTAGTTATATATTGATTAGTAATAATATCAATTAATTATATTATTAATGAATTATAACAATTAATCATTGATTATTACTCTTAAGTTTTAACATAATTAATCATGGTTAAGAAACAATTTACAATAATCGAATAGATTGTATATATAAAAATATATTTATATATGTATTAATTTTGGTTTGTGACAAAATGGACGATACACACCACAAGTGTCAAAAAGGAGATGTTACATACTGAAATTTCAATTATTCTTACAATAAGGCATTTACCATATTCATTATATAACCATATTACATAACATTAGAGCTGATTGAGATTCACATGAGGGTTGACATACAAATTAACAGAATTTCATTCTTTTCACTTAAATTTTCATTGTCAATATGCATATATATAATATAACAGATAGAACAAAAGACTGAAACACTACAAAATGAATGTTAAAATAAATAAAAAACAATATAGCTACTAAATCTATTGCTGCTATGCCTCTTCTTTGCCCGAATCTGAGTCACTCACAATATGTGTTGCGGACCTTATATTTTATACTTGAGTGAGAATGCAGCTGTTTCAGCATGATTGAAAAGGTTAACAATTTTAAAGCATGGCATTAGCTTTAAGCCACTGATGAAGGAAGACATAATGAGTACAGACATATGTAATTCTATAAATTTTATAACCTGCAATCAAAATAGAAAAGTGCAGTGCTGTGAAGGTAGCAAGCCAAGGACACATTGGACTAAAATGGAAAACCTCATTTGAAAACCTATCAGAAGAGTCTGACAGCATGTAAGTAAAGGTGATGGGTCATGACAAGCAATGCCATGTGGAGAACAATTTCATGGCAAACATACCAAAATGTCAAATGAGTGAGGTTTGATGTTTTTTAATGTGAATTTGTTTACTTTAGGGTTTTGAGATTTGAAAGGGTTGTGGGTAATTTCATTGCCAACACAGTGCAAAATGTCAAATGAATGTGTTTTGATGTTCTTGAATGTGTCTGTGTTTGCCTTAGGATCTAGAGTTTTGAAAGGTTTGGCTTGTGGGGCATCCATCCCATTTATTTTTCATTTCTTTAGTTTATTTTCATGATTTTTCAAAAGATGTTTACTGTCCAGTGACGGTTAGCCATCACCGGGATCCCTAGATGTTTCTAGAGGATTTGGCACCATTTCTGGAGCATACACAGTCTAACATGAGTAATCAGGGACAGCCTGGGAATGCTTTTCAGGTGCCCCTGTGTTCCTGAAACATTACCCTACATAACAGAGTTTAATGACTACATAGAATACATATATCCAAGATAACAAGAAATCCTAAAGATTTCTGTTAGAATACATGAGACATTATATCAAATATTTTCTCGACGCAATAAATGCTAACAAAAAGAGATATATCATGTTTATGAGCGCTAGTAACCGTGAGTAAAACTAAATAACTATATTTGCTGAAGAAGCTGAGTTTCACTCTACAAATTACATATGTCCCTATGAAACATATACTGTAAAATTAAAATACTATTGATAGGTGTAGGCATCACAACATTTCAGTCTAATGCTTTATATGAGAATAACCAAGACATTACTTCTAGATTTACTCAAGTAGGATTAAACTTCACAAATTGATATATGTTCAGATGCTTAACTCCATCCTGCACACGAGCTTCAATTGCTACAAGTGGATAAATATATTTTCTCTCAAGAAACTGATTTCCCTTCATCAAACAACCTATGTCCAATGATACTTGCATTATGGATGGCATGCTTATTAAATTTTATTAGCTTTGTGAGCAAGGGGCACAATAAAATTACAGCACTTGTAAATATACTGTAAGAACAAATAAGTTATAAAAACAAGGTCAATAATAACTACCTGTGGATTCTGCAGATTAAAGATTATCAAATTTCGATCTGCTGTTCCAACAACCATAAGAGGATGCCGAACACTCAGCGCATAGCATCGTTCAGGAAGTGGATGGACAAATGCTGGATTTTGCTGCCGAGTATCCCAATACCTAAATAAACATAACAATTAGAAAATGCTGATAAAAATATCAAGACAATATATGAACATGTCCAAAAAACATCAGTGCCCAAACCTCTTCTACAATTACTACAGCATGACTCTTTATCTACTAGCACTGCTCAGTACATGCTGTTAAGGACAATTTAAAGCCAAACACCAGTCATCATGCTATTACTTCGTAAGTACTGAACTCCAACTAATTTGGTCTTACAAACCATCCAAGGTTTACCTTGACATTAAAACAAAACATTTTTAAAAAACAAAAAGAAAACACTTCCAGATATAGCAATAAACTTTGAAATTTGAATTCTGCACATACTTTATACTCAAAAGGTTAATTCAGATTTCAACACTTAGCCCAAAAGCCGATCTTAACTTGAGTGAATCTACGGTCTACCCATTGTCAGAATAATTATTTTGCAAAATAAAAAACACTTCCATCAAACATAGATTTTGGTATAATTAGTAAACTATACCTTCTATGCTTTCAAGAAAGCTAACACCTAATACAAAATATAGTAGTTATTCAAATAATAAATAATATTTATCAATGAAGCAAAGCAAGCATTGAGTAGAAATCATAAATCTCCCAAAGCTAAATACATAAATGCCACAGCAGCCAACAAAATTAAATGTGTAGAGCATGATTACCATCCTTATTCCAAGGATTTTCAATATTTTTATTCCAAAAAGAAAGGAATCATATTAATGATCACAAATATGGTTGAAGTACCTAAAGTAGGAGCAATGGGACTCAAAAGTACGTCCAGTGAAAGGAAACTGTTCATAAAGGAACCTAATAGCCATGCAGCCACTGCAAATATAAAGATAATGGGAAGGCTATTCTGAAAGACACTGAATCGCGCAATGTTGTGAGGGCAAATAATGTTGATGCTCAAGACAAGAATTAGCATTTTCATGAGCTGTTTGAGAGGATTATGCTTAGGACTTTGCTTCATTATAGACTTAGTCGTAATTCAATTGAACAACATGATAACATAAAAAAATATATACCAAGGATTACAGGCTTCACATAATGAGATGGCCCATAATAAGTTCAATGATAAGGAGTGGAGATCATATGGCTTGAAGGATTATCAATTCAATGTGTCCAAGTCTAAGTTTATTTTGGCATTACCATGCAAATAAATTATAAGACTTCAAACAAAAAAGTTAATCTGTCGTTAGGCTGGTTTCATAGATCATTTGCAATTTGTCGGAATTATTCAGTATGATGCAATTGTTGGGGCATACACCATTTTATCATGATAAAATTTTAGCATTTATCAAGAAAACAACACAAATGCTTAACAGCCTAATACGGGAAGTAGACAAGTATGGTCCAAAGTTAGCGTAGGAAAGAATAAATGTGATACCATGATGTCCAATAAATTACAAACGTAGCCACTGTTCTGAGAATCTCAAATAATAAAAGCCTCAAATCCCAGTGAACTGCTAGAGGAAATATTATAGGATGAATAAAAGTTACTAGCACAAATTATATGATATTTTAGTTAAAGGGCATTTGGTTGCACAGAGACTAGATTATGGTGAGCATTTGAACACACAATAGGATATGTATCAATTAGATTTTCTTGTTTTATATTTTTAATAAACTTATTGAATATTTATCAAAGAGAGGAATTTTCTTGTGAGTGAAAACAGCAAATAAAACTTGGCATTTAACCCCATGTAGGCAATAACAAGAGAAGAAAAGAAAAGAAATCATCATTCTCGTACATACTTTAATGCCTTGTCCCAACCTCCAGTTACAAGCAAGTTCAATTCTGCAATCCACGCAATCTCCCTAATAGGAGCGTCATGAACTCCCACCGTCACTGGCTGACCACCTGAGAGCAGAGGCCACATTTTAACTTGCTTATCACAGCCAGCTGAAAAAACTACGGTACCATCATCCTTCCATGTTGAACACAGAACCTATATCAGGAAAATATTAAATGCGGTCAATAAGCACACGAATTTTGATGGTGATGAAACAACACAAGAATTAATATTCAATATTGGTTATCATATATCTGCTATAATTTCCACATTCACAACAACGTCAAACACAGGAAGTATGAAAGGGGCAACAATCTGAAACAACTCACGGGTTGATCATGTGTTATTGCTGCTTTGGGCACGCTAGCACCCGTACTATGAATTTCCCAGCACCTTACCTGGTTAGCCAAGTTTCAAAATATAAAGATCAAATAATATCATTCCCCTAATGAGTAATGTTTATGCAACCTTGTTTAGCAATTTGTTGGCAGTAAGAACAAACATGATTATCCCAGGATGTTGCCACCAAATAGTTAGCTTTTGGACTGAAAGAGAGGCTTGAGATGCTATCAGTTGGTGGCTGCACAACCTGCAAAATAAAGCAACAGCACAAGTAGTTATGTTATTGTTTTGCCTGTTTACCGGTCACACTGCACATTCCTCCCACAGACTAAAAAGTTACCAGAAACAAGAAATGGATAAGGTGGTAGGATACAGGATCAAACAAGAATGGAGAGCTCTACGATTTCCAAATAAATACATATTTTACAGTTTTATATTATTTTGCCAAAATAACAAAAGTTATCATCATATTAAAAAAATACACTGTTCAACTTTCTTAACTACAAAAAATGCCATGTCTAAAAAGAACAATCAACAAAATCAACGACACTAATATTAGCATATTTGAAATCTCTGTCAATGTAAATATTAGTGTTTTTGAGATTGTGTTTGGTTATGTCTAGAGCCTGAGGAAAGATTACAATGTTTTTTGGTCTAGTCTTTTTGTTGAGATTTTATGGCTTATTTGGAAGTTTAGAAATGACAATGTTTTCAGGGGCAGGGATAGAGCTCTTGCTGAATCTCTGAGGAGACTCATTTTCTATAGCATTGATGTGCGGATAACAATCACCATGAAACTAGCAAGGAAAAAATTTGAGAATCTCTTGCAGGATGGGACAGCTAGGGTCTTCAAATGGGAGATTTCCAATGGATTTACATGGGCCAGAAGGAATGAAGAGATATCACCTTTTGAGACTGGCCTAGCTAACTTTATGGCTGAACTCGAGGAGCAGAGAGAGAGAGAGAGAGAGAGAGAAGGGCTGCTGAAGCACCAGTTACAGCAGTACCACTTGCTGTGATGCCGGGAAAAGGAATACCAGTTGCAGAGGTAGTGACTCACCCATACATTCAGCACATTCAACAAGACAGGGAACTGAAATGGATGGAGGGTCCCTTAGGGTGGACCGTGTGGGTATAAAGGAAAGGTAATGCCAGTGACGCAGAGGGTGTATTCCAGAGGGTGTGACTCAGAACTGGAAGACAAATGCTCTATTTTGTGCTATACATAGTAGACCTTCATAACTGTGTATGTAATGTTTACTTTGGGCATGTAATTGTCAGCTGGCATATGATGTACAACTGATTTGATAAATATGCTCAGAGAACTGTGCTGTGTAATGAATGCACAGCAAAGACACTCCTTTTTAGTAGCTTGGTTAAATTATAAGTAATAGAAAAAACAATAACACTAATAGGCTTTTACATTTCTGAGATTTCCACAACAGGTTCTCAAGAAATAGAAAAACAATGACACTATTAGGCTTTACATTTCTGAGATTTCCACAACAGGTTCTCAAGAAATAGAAAAACAATGACACTATTAGGCTTTACATTTCTGAGATTTCCACAACAGGTTCTCAATCCAAACATCTGTTTGGAAATTAGTTAAGCAACCACCAAGAGAAAGCCAATCATAAGGAAAGGAGAATAAGGTGAAGGAACTTCTAAGCTTATTTCAATTATGTGACAGATGACAAAGTTACGTATGGTCTTTAGTAATTGAGAACATATAATTCAAACATTTTTCTATATTTTGGCACCCAAATTGTTTTCTAATAACTTAACAAGCTTTCATTGTTAGGCTGCATTACAAACCTGTCACAGCATTGAATTATTGTTATTGTAGTTGTACATTGCCCGTGATAAAGGTATGTAAATTAAATTAGCAAATATCCACTATAATTAATTATAGAAATATTGCACAGAAATAACGTGATTATTTCTAGCCAATATATGCCAATGAAGTGACATGCCCATTACCCTTACTTGTGGCTCTCAGATTCCTTCAGTTCAATTCTTTATCTTATTTGTGTTACCAAATAGCACTCAATGTATAGTTGGAACTTGGTATAAAGGATTGCATGTTGCTTTTTCCTTTCTGCAACAGAAAGTCAGGTAACCACTATCAGAAATTAGACCTCTAGCATCTGCTGAGGTAAATCTCTCTCCACCACTCAAATTCAAAACAATGATAGTATGAATGGAAAATATGTTTTCAGAAGTACTTGCCCTTTGAGTTCAAATTTCAGTGGAGTGCCACACCTTTTTTTATGTTGTTTACTACAGAGAAGAAACATCAAAAAACCTTTGCATTCCAAACAGCAAAACTGCTTAAGTCAGAATCTACTTCATAACTAACAGCAGAAACCAGTCTCCAACAGAAATCAGGAGGATGAGGGCAATATATCTGAGATTTTAGTTGTTTTAGAATCTGAACTGAAATATAAAAATATTCAATTTTCTGTATGATTTTTGTATTTTAGTAAATGCTGAATTTCTGCAGAAAAAATCTAAAAAGTAAAGGTAACATCAAAATCTAGAAAGAAAACCATATGAGAAGTTAGCTTTGTTTTCTCCTTTAAGATTTTCTTGAAAAGGTTTGAGTTCCAACTTAGGCCAAACAAACTAAGTGTTATTGCTTTGTATGGGACCAATAGTGAACTCGGTGTGCTTGGAGCAGACCCTAGGCTGTCCTAGACCAAAATTCAACCCCAAACTAGACCCATACAAGGACTTGGGCATGGGGGGGATTTTGCGAACCCTACAACATAGCTTACATACCATAAACCCAAGCCAAGTTGGCCAAGGCATATCAAATTGATTCAAAAGTCTAATGCACTCAAGTGTGAAGGAAACATCAAAAAGATTGAATGAATAAAATAATAGCATACCAAGTGCCAATGCTTTGTTTTGATATGTTCCTTGCAACCTAAGAGAACAAATGGACAAGCAAGACGCACAAACTGTTGGTATATTTGTTAAACGTGCACATAATTTGCTATAGATTTGCTAGTATTATGTGGACTATTATAATATGTTAGTTGTCTGTATATACGTTTGTTGAGTTGTTAAGAACAAGTCATATATTTAGAGGATTTGTTCACTTTAAAATAGCATTTGAAAATCCTGCAAATATGTAAGTTATTTGATTGAATGATATCACGGATATCTTTTTATGTGCTCTCAAAATTAATATGGTATCACAGCAGGCACAAATAAGGGAGATTGAAGAGAAATTATATGCTATTATTCTGCAATCCTTTCAGGGAGCTTCCCAACTATTGATCATTTCTCGATATTTGGATTCACTTCTTGATCTCAAGCAAGCCAATCTCATCAAAATTCAATTTCCATTGCGACCAGCAGACTGCTACAAGAAGGCTCGGTCATTGAAGAATTGGCGGAGGCTAGTCTAAGATTAGAGGTGATCAATACCAGTGCACTCATCAATGGCATAGCCCTACCTAAGCAATAGCTTTAGACAAAGGAGTGTTTGAGTTCTAGCAGGTAACACCATTGGTGGCAAGGACGAGCTCTCTCGTGGTAGAGAAGGGGACAAAGCTATAATACATTGTCACTATATTGATCACTGTAGCAATATATTTTTCCGTGTCTTGAGATTGAGATATTGGAATCGTCACTGAAGCTTTTCTACATTCATGCATGGAAAAGCCTCATTGACACAGTCGGATTGAATGTAGCCACACTAAGGGACAATGCCTGAGTCACTAAAATTACCAGCAGACGGAAATTGATGGATGTGTTTGATGAGGTTCTAATGTGTACCTGCAGGGGCTCTGTACTTGGAAGGAAATGGGCAACCGCTTGCATGAGCTCAGAAACTTACCAAAGAAATCGCAGATATTGAATTGCCTATTCAACCTATTCATACTACTATTGCAAATTGGAAAATTGAGGAGGGCTTGGACAACTTTTCTTGGGAATACCCTAGTTTGCTCAAGGTGTCACTTCCTTAAGATTCCACGCATTGAGTTTGCCTAAGGATTGGATTCCAGTTATCATATATAGAGGAGGGATACTGAGAGCCTCAAAGGCAGTTGCAATGTTTCAATATTTAGCCTTGAAGATTGGAGCATGATTGGGCAATATTTGCCTTCACATACAATTATTTTAAAGCGAGAGGAATAAACACACCCTGTTCACACAAGTTAAGGCACAATTTGGTTTTGTTGCTGCAAAAGAAGTTGTGCACCAAGATTCAGGTTTGTAGCATGGGTTAATGAACAAAAATCCAAATCTATACAGGTTCTAATAATACTTGGTACAAAACCTTTCAATTTTCTTGCTAAAAAGTAGGTACAATAATCCTATAGAAATTGTTTTGAATTCAAGCTTGTGATTTAGCAAAGTGAGTGATAAAGCTTGTGATTTATGCAAATCAAAATTTGTTTCCATACAAATTGTGTGCACTTGTTGGAGTTGACAAATTTATGATGGTAGCGAACATCCAAACTCTGCTGCTACCAGAATCAAAAAAAATGGGCTTGCACCAATAGCAGTGTTTGGAGTAATAAAATCCTCGCAATTTGTGAGTATAGGAATCTTGCAAAAATTTTGTTAAAAACAAAAAAGAAGAGACTGGATACTAATGTTGATGATTATGACAAATGACATAAAAAAGCCTTGTTGATATTGAAGTTGTTTGTTGCAGATGAATTGATTCCTGAAGTTCGCAATGTAGAATCTGGTGCAGACTTGTGGTCGAAGTCACACAGCAAGTACCAGACCACAGAGGCAAGAAGGTTCCCTATTCTTCAAAAATTAGTTGTTATCATCTCAATTGCAGGAAGGAGACTCATTGCAAACTACCTCATGCAACTCAAGGATTTGCACAACCAATTAGCTGTTATCAAAAAGCAAATAGACAACGAAGACATGATCAGCATAGTACTACGTGGTTTACCACACTCATATCAATTTTTGTGGAATCCTTGTATTTGATTGCTGAAACACAAATCCTAGACTTCAACAAATTGTCCGTGATGCTTCTGCAGAAGGATTGAAGACCAGTGTAGGAAGAGGCATAGTTCGCAGACTTGGACTCGGAGAGTACTTGGCAAGCCCAAAATTTTCAACTCAGCAAATACTCGACAAAAACTTGGCAAAAACTCGGTAACTTAGCAAGTTCAAAAAATTAATCTCTTAAAAAAACATACTTTTTTGTAAAATTCAATTACAAAATGTATCAAATTAAAAATTGACATCTCAAAAGAGAAAATGCATGGTTTTGTAGCAAAAACATGTGAAAATGCATTTTAACCAACATTTTACCTGCATTGACATTTTTACCCACATTTTTTTGTGTCTATAAAAACACAAGTTAAACTTGTGAAAGCTTGCCAAGCAAAACAATTAGAGAGTACTCGTAGAGTTTGCAAACTATGGGAAGAAGTATCTAGTTCAAGAATCACAAAAAGTGCTTTTAAGACAAAATTCAAGGGAAAGAAGCAGAAGGACCATTAGAGAAACCCAGACAGTAGTAAGTGTTGTAATAAAAATACTGAGAATGGTAAACCCTTGAATGTAACAGGCAAATCATCTAAACCAAGTGTGGTTTGTTGCATCTGTAAAAAAATGGACATCGTGGTGATATTTGTTGGCATAACACCCAAAATATTCGACCTAGAAAACAAGCTAACGTTGCTACAGCAGAGCCTAAGGAGCATGATGAGGAGTTTGCATTCATCTCATCAAAACAAGTCTTGCATAAGTCCATGGGGTGGTACTTCAACTCAAGAGCATCAAGACATTACACAAGTCGACAAGATTTGTATGCTTCTTTTACAGTTTGTTTAGATAAAAAAGAAACCATTTCTCTAGGTGATGGAGCCACTTACTTTAATCAAGGACATGGTGATCTATGTATATCATTAGATAATAATGTTACATACACTTTCAAAAATGTGAGATATGTACCAGATATGGATGAAAACCTGTTATCCATCAATGAAATTACTAAGAATCTACATCTCTCAGTAACTGTTAAGAATAACAGGTGTGAAGTCACTCACATCAACCACAAAAAGCTGATATCCCTTGGAGTTGGTGACAACGGTTTGTACAAACTTGTGGACACAAGTACATCAAACTCGTATGCATTAGCAGGAAAAGAAGATAGTGATTTACTTTGGCACAAGAGATATGGTCATCTAAAATATCACTATCTAGCTAAGCTAACCAAGACTGATATGGTCCATGATCTTCCTAAAATACAAAATCAACACCATGAATATGAAGGTTGTCAGCTGGGAAAGTAGAGTCAATTGCCTTTTGCGAAGGAGCAGTCTTGGAGAGCACAAGGTCTATCAGATCTTGTTCACATTGATATATGGGGTTCCGCAAGCTAGATATTTTTTGCTAATCATAGATGACTGTTCAAAGACAGTGTGGGTGTATTTCATGGAAGAAAAATTTTAATCTTTTAGTTTTTTCAAGATGTTTAAATATTTGATTGAAAAACAAACAGGTAGGAATATCAAAACTTTGACAACAGACAATGGTGGAGAGTTCACCTGCATGATATTCACCAACTTTTGCACACAAGAAGGCATCCATCAACAGTATAATACACCATACACTCCACAACAAAATAGAGTGCTTGAACGCAGAAATAGGACGATTGTTGAAATGTCTAGGTGTATGATGCATAGTCAGAATGTACCATATTGTTATTGGGCAGAAGCATTACAGACTGTTGTACACATTCTCAATCTATGTCCTACTAAATCTCTGCAGAATACTACTCCTAAAGAAATCTAGACTGGTCATAATCCTGTTTATTATTTTCGTAATTTTGGGTGTGTTGCTTTTGCACTAGTTAAACAAAACAATGTACATGGAGTAGATGTAAAAATTCAGAAATTCGTGTTTGTTGGCTATAGTGAAAAATCAAAAGCATGTTGCTTAATAAATATAACTGCTAACAAATATGTTGTTAGTAGAGATATAATTATTCATGAAAAGACACCTTACTTTGCAGATGATGGTAAGCCAACTGAGGTTCCGGACAATGAATTTCTAGTCAAGAAAGAGTTTGTAAGTACCAATAATGACTCATTACATAGGCGACATACAGTGTCTGAAGATGACAAGGAAGAAGATAGAGCAAGACAAAATACACATTGAAAAATTAAACATAACATATAAAAATCAATAAAACAAGTGGAGTACTTCAACATGCATAATAAAACAAACTTAAATCACACGAGAAAATGCAACACAAGATGACAAGAAAAATCCTCAAACGTGCAAAAAGCTAAGGGTAAGTTATGCTCCGCATGCCACTCATCCATAGTCATACATGTTTTATAGTGCCTTAATGGGTATTACAATGCATCCATAGATTGTCTTGAAGATGGACATTAACTGCAACACACTTGCAACTATGGAAAATGAAGGACTCAATCTCATGTACAAAGGATCTGTTGTCCACTTGTAGAGTTCCAAAAACTTGTTGCAACAACCCCAATGCTAAGCATGCAACCTTTGTTACAACAAGATGTTGGAAAGTTGTTGCTTCACCACACTTGCAACAACATTCTTCTTCCTACATCAACCACCCTCTAAAAAAAATCTCAACTCTCTGATTAGCTACATTGCTCAAACGCTTAGCTTTGCCCAACAACTCCACATGCCAATTAGCTCCACATGGCTACAGCTATCTCTACCCACCAGCAACCTAGTTCTAGCAATCTCAAGCTCTCAACTAGGCATCCTATAACTCTAGAAGATGAAACTAACTCTATATGCTAGCAAACATTGGCTTCGTCTCTAACTCTTGACCAACCAACTTTGCACCTACAATTACATGGCTCCAATCCAATCTCTACTCACTTACCAAACTCTTGCTCATATGGTTCCCATTCCATATAAAAATGGGGCTCTTCTTCCCTCCATCTTCACCTTCTATCCTCTATTCCCTTCAAGTTTTTGCTACCCAAAACGTGGATAGTCATTTGCTAAAATACAATTGTTGCCACCCACAAAGATCGATGCCCATATGACCCTCCAACCATTGTCGCCCTACTAGGTAACAATCATGCCCAAGGCAAAGGAACAAAGGCACCGCCAACAACAGCGACCACTCAAGGCAACCCACATCAAGATGTAATCATGGCTACCAAAACATGGAAAATTGGCACACACAAGGAAGATCAAGAAAATAATCACATGCCGCATTGTCCATAGGAAAACACCTACAATCAAGAGAAACATTGCAGTTATGGAAAACATTCATAGCCCAAAATTGACCTTCCAACTTCCTCTTATTTGTCATAAGCTTCTACCACCACCAATTAAACGCTATTATGCAGTCTGTTTTCCCTTATGCAATTACCATATAATAAAACAGTGCTCAACCAGCATGCCTTTGTCATTCTATTGTACCTGCAACACTGCTGCAAACTATAATGTCCCAACCAAATTATTCAATGATTAATATCAGATTTTAAACGTTTTCCAAATATCTTGCTAAATACTCAAAATTTTGTCAAAATTTCTTCTTGTAAATGTGCATTGGAATTTGGCAATTTTACTTCTATTCAATTGAGAACTCCTCCAAATTTTAGGGGCTGATTAAGATGTAATATATTAGTGGAAAATGGCAACAAATAACAGCCTCGCAATATGAAGAGAAAATCTGGAAATTATTCCTTGCAACATACAACAATATTGATAATTTTAACCTGTGTTGCTGGTTCCTTCACCAAAGAGCCTGATCTAGGCCCTCGTGTGGTTCCACAACGCTTGTTCGCGACTCTGAAATTTATATCATATTTGAAACTTAGGTAGAAGACTGTCAAAGCAAAAATCAGTAAGAAGCATCCATTTCAAAAAAACTTGATTGGCTGAATATTGAAGCACCGAGCCCCAAAATATGTTGGGCAAGATTCTGTGGCTGAGATAGAACACCTCCATGTCAGGTACTCTGCAACTTGTGTCTGCTCTTTAATTCTCCTTCAACAAACTTAAGTGGATGAAGGAAGAACAAACCTATCATATACATCATAGTAAAAACTTGAAAGAAGTGACTACTGATCCAAATGATTTCTCACTAGGACTAACCACACTCTGAAACTCTTCCAAGCCAGAAGCATTGGATCATATTAATCATTCAAATTGGCTTGGGTCCATATTCAAACTCAGAATTGTAACATGATTGTAGCAGTATACAGTGCATATCCACTCACCATTGCCACAGTTAAAGACCGGTGAGGGAATATATCCTAGATATCACAGCCTCTTGGAACAGATATTTAACTATTGCAGGGATTCCACCTTGCAATAAATACTACGATATTCCTAATCAACATAGAGCTATAAATTAAGATTTTCACTGCAGTGTTTCCCAACAACCATAATCACATATTTAGAAAGTTACAGTAATGCAAATGACACATAGACTGTTTGTCAAAATTGGATACATAATAGTGAAAGGCCAAGAATCAAGAATAAATGCCAATCATTCTCTGTGTGTTAGATAACAAGATACAAAACAAAGTGCACGCAGAGAAACAGAGAAGCATACCTCATAGGACTTGTTAGGGTTGTGGGGACTTGTAGCAGTATTGATAGTGCCAAAAGTCGACATTGGAAAAATTTCTGGAGCTCAATATAAGGTCTATAGCTTCTGCATTAAATTTGTTTGCAAAAATCAGCTCGAAAGCAATCTGCGATTTAAATTTTTTATTTAAGAGAGATGTAAATGGATAAAGAAAGGCAGCATGTGAAAAACCGCCAATTAAAATTAATAAAGTCCTAGACTTCTAATATCATCGGAGGGCAACACAACTTTAACAATGTACTCTATTGTTTGACATGTGAACGCATAAAACGAATAATACACCTAACAATTTGTTCATCAGGTGAACTGCCAAGAATGAATAATACTAAGATGACTGATTTGTATTAAATTTATAGGGATCCAAGAAAAGCCAATGCCTACAAAGATAATGAAAAAACAAAATAATACACATTTAAAGCTGCCTGACTGAAACAGATGCCCTAATATTTGTTTTTGCTGATATTTCTAAGAATATTACAATTTTATTGCCCACAAAAATGACAAACTAAAAACAGAAAAACGAGGAAGGAAACAGAAAGAATACTTACAAAATCTCTGAAAGACAAATTATTGTCAGCGCTCTTGAAAAAGTTAATAAGTTCTCACTGAATTTATTACAAAAGGCTAAATTATGTTCTATGGTTTTGTTCTAGCCCACATATAAGCGGCCCAATTTTACGCAGAAAAGGAAATATAGATTAGGGTTTGCAGAGTGAAAAAGGGAAATGCAATTTGGCAGTGCAGAATGTCTAAGGCGAGGCATAGATTGCATGCACAAACCGAGCAGGAACAATTTTCCTGCCTTCCCACAGTAATCAGAACTGACTCGAAGAACTTGAAAGCACGTAAAGAAGCCGATATACAATTTTCAAAATCTTTCTCTATTTACAGAGGAGGTGTGGCCCGACAGTACATGTTTCTGATTATATGCAGGTCAGAGATTATATTCCGTACAAAAATTATCGTTTATTAGCGAAGAGTTCCTGCTTTCTCTGGAAATCTTGAATTTTAGTTCTGCGACAGAATTATAGGCAACGCCCTGTTTGTAATTTGTTATTAAAAAATCATTTTAAAAAACAAAAAAAAAAAATTACTTGAATCTAATTGGCCCATTACTTCTTATTACTTGAATTTAATTGGCCCATAACTTTTATTGATTTTATTTTTTTAACATTAAATTATTGCAACTTTTAATTTTCATTCAAATGTAATATGAATTATTATATAATTATCATTAGTTATATTATAATTTTATATTATTATATTAATATATTATATTATACTACATTGTATATAATGTATCATATTATTATAACATTATAATTATTATATTTTATTATTATAATATATTATTATATTATAAATATAATTGGAGAAGAAAAATGGTGGAAGGGAGCGACGAGTAGGGTGGTGGGCACATGAGGCAGATTTGGATTTGCTAAAAGTAAGAGTTAGAGATCTTTGACGCACAAGGACATTATGGAGGAAACACTTGGGATTATAGGGTGATAGAAAGGTTCACAAATAACCTAGATAGGAGAGGCAAACATAATGGGAATATGGAGAACTGACACTTTGGTGGAGGATGGAGGACGAATCGCCAATAGACAAACAAAGAAGGAGCCCGCTAGAGCTTGCAAGGTGGAGGTAATAGTCAACCCACCAATATAGCAGGTGGTAAGAATAGAGAGGAGAGGAATTGCACAATTTTTTTGTCACCAATGAAATGTGGGATTGTGGTATGGTCGGCACTGACAAAAAGGTTTTGTGGAGCTAGGGTAGAATAGAGGAAGTATAGATTCCCAAAGGGATCACTAGAAGGACCTAGAAAAAGGAGAGGTGATGAATGAAAGAACAACCCAATGCATGGGGAACTATCAAAAAGGACAAAACTAACTGGTGCAGAGCACCTCCCATTTTGCTAGGTTAGTGAGTGTTTAGGGTTATGATAGGTGTTTTGTGTGGTTTGGAATAAGATTCAATAGGTTGGATCCAAGGTTGACAACCTAAATGTCTGTAAGAGCCAAATGAGCTCATGAAAGGTATTGTGGTTCATTTGGCCTATATGGCCTATAAAGACCAAATGTGTTATTTTTGTGTAGGATGGGTTTAGAGTATGTCTTATGACCCTAAGTGTCTTAACTAGGGTCCTAGAAGTCAATCACACTCTTTGGGGTGACCAAAAGAGCCAAATAGCACTCAATGTAAAAAGTTGCTAGCAACTTTGAAAAGTTGCTCGAGCAACTTTTGCAACTTCTTGAAAAAAGTTGCAAAATGAGTTGGAGCAGTTGTAACCACTCATGCTTGGTATATGAGCATGGGATCAATGATTTTGGAGGGTTAATGAAGTTTTAGATTGATTATCATGATTGTGTACCTCATGTACGGATGAGATACTAGAGTTCTTACTAGGTTGCAGGGTTTCTTGTTCTCTGTATGGTCCTGTACGGATTGAATTGGGAGATCAGGGCCCATGGTGGTGTAGAGTTTCATGTTAGCTTACTTCTACATTGATTAGTTTAATTTCTAGTTTAGTGTAGTGCAATTTGAATTAGATTTTAAGGCACTAGTTTGCAAACTCCATTTACAAAGTCCCAGTGCTTGTAATGGCTCTAACCTAAGCATCCACCAGTGGAAATGGCTGAAACCATAGGGGATGAAAGGTTAGAGTCTGCATATAGTGTTTGTGTTTTCATTTTTGTTGTTGCCATGAAGTTTCTAGACCTTCAAGGAAGCCCTATGGCTGACTATTAGGAACATGTGAGCCTGGATAGGGTAAAGAAGGAGTTGGATCGAGCATCCATGATCTTGGAGGAAGAACTTATAGGCATGTGTCGAAGCCCTAATGAGTCTCCTTGAAGAATCAAAAGGTGGGAGAAAGTGAAACAAAGCTTGAAGACCAATTTGGTGACAATTGGTTCAGACTAGTCCAAAGTCCTAATTAATAGGCTAAAAACTAGGGCATGTTGGTAACTAGGGTTATGGGTGCAACTAGAAGCCAAGATTTTGGATTTGATTAGTGTTGATGGATACCTTGAAGATTTTCAAGGACTTCTATGAGGTTGTTTGGGGAATTTGGGAGCATTAGACCAAAAATAGTGAAAATAGACCTACTAGGAAATGAGCCAATTAGGCCTCCTAGTGAATTTGATAGCAAAAGACTTGGTAAAGTATCCAGAAGTGTGGGAAAGGGTTCCAAAGGACTTTTGAAGTGCCAAGGACATAATTAGGAGTCTATGTGATGTGTGGGAAGATCCTAAGA
Source organism: Chamaecyparis obtusa (assembly GCA_027943335.1). Classification (NCBI taxonomy): domain Eukaryota; kingdom Viridiplantae; phylum Streptophyta; class Pinopsida; order Cupressales; family Cupressaceae; genus Chamaecyparis; species Chamaecyparis obtusa. Next base: position 2,135,582 of record BSBK01001190.1, read on the forward strand.
TAGGGTTTGGGATTCTAGAGGGGAGATCTAGTGAAGAAGCCTAGGGAATTGAAGGGCTAAGTGAACCTAGGAGTATTGATTCTTCTACAAATCAACTATACCTTGGAGGAGAAGTTGATAGAGAGGATCTTGGAGATCCACATTGAAGGAGAACACTACAAGGAGTAACCATTGGATGGTTAGGAGAGGTTAGAAACATTTGAGAAAAGGAAAAACACTAGTCCTAAACCCTCTGCATCACTAACCTAGGAAAGGAACCATTGTCTAGTCTTGCTAAGAAAGAAGGTATGCCCTAACCTAGTGGAAAATGAATTTTAGCTTTTATGTCTTTTAATTCAATACTATTAGCTATTGCAAATTTGAGAGAGGTAGGGTCAATTATATCAAATGGGAAGGGACTTGGCATGCATTGGAGAAGATTAGAAACTAGTGTGATAAAAATTGGGGTGTAATATCCAACTTAAATCTCTCTCAAAAGGTCTATTTTTGGTTGAATTCCCATTGACCCTAGTAAAAATGAAAACCCACAAACATGGTTCTTAAATGATGAATGGAACAAACATTTACGTGAAGGATTGAGAACCTAATTTCGACCCGGAAGCATGAGATAGTAGTAGTCCCAACCTAAATCAAGTTGCATAACCTGCCTTCAAAATATTGGAAGGAGAACACCTTAAATGAGATCAAAAGAAATCTTGGAATCTTTGTCGAAACAAACAAAAATCTAGAGGACAAAAACTCCAAGACCTATGCTAGAATCTATGTCAAAATTCAACTATTACATAATGAAGTGGAGATCCACACAAATCATGGTGTTTGGAAACAAAAAAATAAAAGGGGAAGACAATTTCACTCATTGCTTTGAATCTCAATCCAAAGTGAATAATGGGAAAGAATGTAGGAAGACAAAGGTGGAGATGAAGGTAGGAACTCTAGACATATAAGTGACAAATCCCACTAGCCAAGATAAAAAGAGGCACACATTTTTTACTATAGAATGCTCTAAAAAGTGTGATGTGTAGTGGGAGAAGGCTTAAGAAGAGAATAGGGATACTCAGATAAATTGTGATGACATGGACAATACTCAATATCAAGTGAATAAGTGATTAGAATAAAGTAGTTCTAGGATATAAAAGAAGTGCTAGCAAAAAAATTTATAGGCAATAAAGGGTGGCGAAGAAGGTATGTTTGACCCCTTTGTGCCTACTGGGATGAATAGCAAGATTGTTGAAAGGAATGCAAAAGTAAAATTCAAATAAGATCTTCCCAAGATAGAGGTAAAGATAAGAAGAACATAAAAGGGGAGAAGGTCACAACAACATACCACAACTCTAATAAGAGCAGGATGAATGTGCAAGAATAGGAGCCAGAGGAGAATTTCAAACTACTGGATGTAGAATAGTTGATACATTGGAAGATGAAGGTGGGTAGAATTCAAAATCAAAGGAACAAGGTGAGTATGACAAGGAGGAAGGAGAGACTATAGAAGAATATACAATTGAATAAACTTGAATATCAAGTAGAAGGGTCAAAGACAAAGGAAAACCAATAAGAAAAATTTAAAGTTTGCAAGCAATGCGAAAGGGAAGAAAAATTTAAGGCCATGGAAGGAGATATTCCTTTGTGAAGCACATTGAAGGCCCTAACATGGAATTTTAGAAGCATTAATAATTGGTGCTTGATCAAGCTGGGGTAGACATAATATTGCTACAACAACAACAAAAAATATTTAAAAGAAAGTAGCGAGAGAATGAAATGTTGGAAACAATGGGAAGGAAATTTTGTGGGGTCGATTGGAGCTTCTATTAGTTTAGGGATTCTATAGAATCTTTTTAACTTTAAGGGGGATGTATTGGAGGAGAGCCAACAATGGTAGTTGCTTAAGTTGAAATTACTTCAAGTGAATTTTTGTGTTTTTGTGTTCAATATGTATGGCATGACATTAAAAAGGGATAGGAAGGACATTTGGCAATGAATTTCTCATAGATTATAGAACATTCACGGTGAGATGATGATGGGTAAGTGCAAGAAGTTGAGTCCACTTATGGGGGAACTTTTACACTTAGTCAAAAGTGGCTCCACGAAATGGGTTGACACAAAAATAGAACAGGGTAGCATTTGTGTTTGAGGTCTTGAGCCTAAATTTGAATTAGTGTCATGTGTGTTACAAGCCCTCGAGTCTACATTCACGAAACGTTACCCCATTCAAAATGGGGTAGAATTCGGAATGGGGTAGCATTCTGGAAAAGTATTTAATTTTTTTTCCATTGTGCAATTTATTTTGACATAATGTGGCCCCACATCCAAGTGTGATCCCGCTCCCTTTGTGGCCCTAGCAAGCTCCAGGTAGACCATTTTTTGGATTTTTTTCATTTTGTATTTTATGTTTTTTTATAATATTATTTGTTGGTTATCATTAAAAAAATAGTTTGTATATGTGAATTATATTTAGTTTTGTTCTTTAAATGTAAAAAAAATTAGGTTACATATTTTATTTAGTTTTTTCTTGTATTTCATACATATAGAATTAATTTTTATTGTGTTATTATTATTTTTTATTAGTGCAAATGTAGAAACGCTATGTACATAAAGTGATCAAACAACATAAAATAAAATGAATGAGTAACCTATAATACAAACCCTAAATGAATATCTTATAATATAAATCCTAAACAAATAACATCTAGAATATAAACCCTATATACTTCAATCATACATGAAATAAACAAACAACCTCTAGAATAGAAACCCTCAACCCTCTTCACACCAAGTATAAACCACTAATTGACTCTTTACCCTTAACCATAAGCCATATCCATCAGCCCTAGGTATCCATCAATGTATCCTATAACCTATTAATACATACAAGGACCCATTAAGACCACTTATGACACCTAGGACCACTTATCTTAGGACCCCACTCTTAAGACACCTACAACCACTTAGGACCCATTAGGACCTTGTAAGACACCTAGGATGTCCCTTAGGACCCTAAGGACCCATTAATGAATTCTAGTATGCCCTAGGTCCCATTAATGTATCTCAATACCAATTAATGTATCCTAGGACCTCTTATGATGCACCTAAGACCCCTTAAGACATTCTAGGAGCCATTAATGTATCTTAGGACCTCTTAAGACACTTACGACCTCTTAGGAGCCTTAGGACCCATTAATGTATCTAATGACCCCTTGGGACCACTTTGACACCTAGGACCCCTTAAGATATCCTAGGACCCATTAATTTGTATCCCAATACCAATTAATGTACCCTAAGACCACATAGCACCCATCAATTCATCCTATGACTAGTTAATACGGGAACCCCTTAAGACACTCAAGACCCCTTAAGACATCTCAAGACCCATTAATGTATTCTAGTGCCCCTTTGGACCACTTTAGAAACCTAGGGCTTCTTAGGACAACCTAGGGTCCATTCATGTAATTATGTATCATATGACCCCTTGGGACCAGTTATGATGTACCTATGACCCCGTAAAACATTATAGGACTCATTAATGTATCTTATAACCCCTTAGGACCTCTTAAGACACCTGTGAACTCTTAGGACCCCTAGGACACATTAATGTATCTTAGGACCCCTTAGGACCTCTTAACACACCTAGGATCCTAAGGACCCATTAATGAATTCTAGGATGCCCTACAACCCATTAATGTATCCCAATACCAATTAATATACCCTAGGACCTCTTAGCACCCATAAATGTATCCTACGACCCCATTAATACATATGAGGACCCCTTAGGACCACTTATGACACCTAGAACCCCTCAAGACATCCTAAGATCCATTAATGTATCCCAATACCAATTAATATGTCCTAGGACCACATAGCATTGATCAATGTATCCTAGGACCCATTAATACATATGAGAACCCTTGAGATACTCAATACCCCTTAAGACATTTTAGAACTCATTAATGTATCCTAGGACCCCTTTGGGTCACTTTAGACAAATAGGACTTCTTAGGACAACCCAAGGTCCATTAATGTAATTATGTATCCTAGGACCTCTTATCACCAGTTATGATGTACCTATGACCCCTTGAAACATTATAGGACCCATTAATGTGTCTTAAGACCCCCTATAACCTCTCAAGACACATATGACCTCATAGGAACCTTGGGACCCATTAATCTATCTCAGGACCTCTTAAGACATCCAGGACCCCATAGGACCCCCAAGACCCATTAATGAATTCTAAGATGCCCTAGGGCCCATTAATGTATCCCAGTACCAATTAATTCACCCTAGGATAGTTTAGCACCCACCAATGTGTCCTAGGACCCATTAATACATACGAGGACCACTTATGACACCTAGGACCTCTCAAGCCATCCTAGGACCCCTTAAGACATCCAGTGCCCCTTAAGACTCCTACAAACCATTTTAATATATCCTAGGACCCCTTAAGACCACTTATGACACCTAGAGCCACTTAATACATCCTAGGATCCATTAACATAATTGTGTATCCCATGACTCCTTAGGACCACTTATGACACCTGCAACCCCTTAAGACATTCCAAGACCCACTAATGTATCTTAGGACCACTTATAAAAACTTGGACCCCTTAAGACATCTTAGGACCCCTTAGGACCACTCATGATACCTATGACCCCTCGAGACATCACAAGACACCTTAGGACCAACTATGACACCTAGAGCCCCTTAAGACATCATGGGACCCATTAGTGTATCCTGGGACCCCTTAGGACCTCTTAAGACACCTACAAACCATTAATACATACGCTGACCCTTTAGGACCTCTTAAGGCACCTACAAATCATTAATACATATGATGACCCCTTATGATCACTCAAGGCACCTAGGACCCCTTAAGACATCCCAAGTCTCATCATTTAGATTGTTCTAGCTTAGAAAATTATGATCTAGATTGATGTTTCATATATTATGTTTGATAAATTATGTTGGTTATGTTTCATATATTATCTAGATTATGTTTCATAGGTTAAATATAGATACTTGCATATTTTTATACTTCTTTAAATGTCCAAATTAATTGTACATGTAATTTAATTCAATTTATTAAATATAATGCAGGTTCACTTTTACCTGATCGTGGATGGGTTTGACATTGATGAATTTCTTAATCCACCACTAGTATTACCACCACTACCTCCACCTTAGCCTGCATCTGATGAGGCTCATTTGAGAGCCAAGCTTAATAATTATATAAATTCCATTGTGAATATCATTGGTACCCTACAAATCAGCCTTTTGCTCCACCAAATTGTGTTTGGCATCTATGATGCAAAACATTATAGACTATGTTAGATTGATTGATGTGGACCTATATAGGCACCATACTTGGAGAGAGGAGATGAGACAATATTATTCTAATGGCCTCTCTTATTGTGACACACTATATCTAAAAATTACCAAGGCCACTTTATCTCCATACTTCCATCATCCTAGAGTAAATGTCCCCATACCACCAAACAAGAAACACATATATGTGAGGTGGTGTATACATTGGCAAATGGTGGATAATTGTTGGATTTAGTGGCCAATGGTATTTGATCATCACCCAAATGCAAACAAGGAAGTGCCAGTATATTTTTTGAGGAAATTATATGTAGAGTTCATGATGGGTTTAAAACCCAACCATTTTGACATAAAAAAATTCCAAGGGTTGGCGGTGGCATGCCCCAACAAAGTTTAGGGGCATGAGTTGACCCCATGAGACATGTGCCCCCACCATCTCTTTTGGATCCTCCTACACCTACTCTACCTATAACCCTTTACCAACATGCCATGGTATCAACATTAGGAGCATTGAGTACACTCACTACTAGTCGAAGGGATTAGGCTAATTAGATGGAAGCACCTACATCAGAGCCTCATTTGTGCACTAGTTTCCGTGAGGTTGTTATGGTCCTACTGAGGGAAAGTCTAGTTTCACTGCATATGGAGCATCAGATGATTTTGGATCATATGTATATTTTCTTTGTCCTCTAGATTATCTTCTTGATCATCATGCTCTAAAGGTGCATACATGCATACTTATATACATTTAATCATTTGATTTGAACATGTACACTTTAAACATTTTTTAGTTCATGTACAATATAAAATTTGATTAATTGAAAATGCATACATACATGTGTATAGATGATGGGTACGAGCACATCAACCTCTTATTTGGATCGACTTAGCCTTTTCTCAATGCCCTTGCACTTGGCACAACTCATGAGGTATAAATAGAGAAATTCCAAAATTATATTTTTTAAATTATTTTTAATTAAGTCTTAAAGTTATTTTCTAAATTTATTAATGTTTTTAAATAGGGAGGTCATCCACCTGAGGTTACTATGGCGAGTGTTCCACCAGTGTCAACTATAGTGGACAAGCAACCTAAGGTTATTTATTTTCAAGAAATAATTTTTTTATAAATTTAGAAATTGTTAATGTGTTTACATAATTTAATTTTTTAAAATTTATGTATATGTCTATATATGCATACATGTGTAGGTTGACATGACCATCAAGATTGGTGTTGGTGCCCCTGTTGATGATCAAAGTGAATTGCACCAGGATACATCCTTTCAGGTTTTATTTCTATATCAATGTGTTAAAAAAATTGTATTCATCTTTTATGTGGATTAAATTTGACTTTTTATGTACATCTACATGCATGTTCTTTATAATTTTGTTTGACCTTGTACAAAATCTTATTGGTGATACTTTTGGTATTGATCCTTCTATGTAGATAGAGTTCCAAGAGGGACAATAGCATCACATAGGTCCTAATGACCACCAGGAAAATGGAGGAGATGTCCAGATTGGCATAGTAATTTATCTGAATATTTAATTTATATAAATTTTATTAAAATGTTTTAGGAAATTTTGAATAGTTTAAAATGTGATTTCAAGTATTAGAGTATGATTTCAAGTATGATGTTTTCGACAAAGTGATTTAGATCATCTTGGTTCATGCAAATTGAAGAAGACTCTTGATTTTAGGGACTCTTGATTTTATAGACATTTGACACATGAACTCTTTATTTTATAGACATTTTAACTATGTATTTACATGCTTTACTAGATGTTTGTTGGACTGATCATTTGGACTAATGTATTTAAATGCTTTACTAGTTGGACTAGATGTATTTACATGCTTTACTAGATGTTGTACACATGGATTGATCACTTAAACTATGTACATTCACATGCTTTACATATCTACTAGTTTTTCTAGATAGTTTGTATGTATTTACAAGTTTTACTAGATGTTTCTTAAATCAATAGTTTTACAAGTTTTACCAATCTTGGGAGGGTCCATGGATTTTTAAAGGACATAACAAATTTGTTTTTAAAAAATTAACCATAAAAATTATGAATTTATATTTAAATTTATTTTCTTTATTTTAAAGGTACATACAAATATTTAAAAACACTTATTTTAGGAAGCTAGAGATCAATAGTTCAAGTATAAATATTATTTTTCCCATAAACTTCTTTATATGTTCAATGCTAGTTTTGTTATGATGCCATTGACTCGGTAAAATAAACTATGTAATATTCCTCTAAGGTTTTAACTAAGAACACAAGAAATTTACAAATAAATATGATAATGGGTTATGCATCCTAGTCAAGAATATATATATATATATATATATATATATATATATATATATATATATATATATATATATATATATATATATATATATATATATATATATATATATATATATATATATATATATATATATATATATATATATATATATATATATATATATATATATATATATATATATATATATATATATATATATATATATATATATATATATATATATATATATATATATATATATATATATATATATATATATATATATATATATATATATATATATATATATATATATATATATATATATATATATATATATATATATATATATATATATATATATATATATATATATATATATATATATATATATATATATATTAAAAAAAATTAATTTATAATTAGATGGATGATCACTTCAAACTATTAGACTAGTGCTTATTCAAGCAATACAAAGTCCAACCTAAATGAGGCTCTAATCTCATTATAAGGCTTAACTATTTTAGAGGTTCACAAATTAGTTTGAAACATTTTTGCACAACACGTGTATGCATGAAATGAAAGACTCCAAATCTATAAGTATTATGAAGGTTGAAAGACAATATAAAAGTAATGTCTTATATTTATTTTCTATAAAATTATCATATTGTCTTTATAAGCTACCAAGAAACTTGAACATCCAAATAGAAATCGTATACATAAGTTACATATAAAATATAATTTGACATGTAAGATATTTTACCATATTGATATAAAAAAACTCAACCTTTTATAAAGAAAATCAAAAGCCCTTGCATAGATCTACAATTAGGGCACAAAACATGGTTAAAAGTGTGTGCAAGGGATCTTAAAAATTAGGGCACAAATTATGGTTGAAAGTGTTCAATGGTTCATTAAATATACCAAAATAATATTACTCATCAAATAGTTAAATAGTTCAATAACACTAAACAAGTACAATAGCTCATAATGATTGATCTTGTACTATGTAGACCTGCAATAATAAATAAACCATAGCAAGCAACTTGCAATAATAAATGAATCTTTAAAAGTAACCAAAAAATTTGTAGAAATAAAAAATGTAACTAAAAACATGTACAAATGTAAGAGTATCATGCTTACCATATTAAAAAAGGGTATTCATTTAGTTGTTCGACACCATGGTGTTGTAGGAGACCTATGACAAAAATCAAGAGGCTTGCACAACAATTTAAAATTAGTCACATTAAAATTCTAGGATATCTTAAGGGGATGTAAAATTAAGATCTTAATGGGATGTTTTAAGGGACCTAAAATTAGGATGTCTTAAGGGGATCTAAAATTAGAATGTCTTAAGGGGCTTTCTTAAGGGGATGCAATTTTAGGATGTTTTAAGGGGATCTAAAATTAGAATGTCTTAAGGAGATGTCTTAAGGGGATAAAAAATTATAATGTCTTAAGGGGATGTCATAAGGAGACCTAAAATTAAAATTTCTTAAGGGGATTTTCTAGGGGGGTGTAATTCTAGGATGGCTTAAGGGGATGCAATTTTAGAGTGTCTCAAGGGGATCTAAAATTATGATGTCTTAAGGGGATGTAGGATTAGGATATGTTAAGGTGATGTAAAAACAAAATAAATTATATATCAAGTTATCACAAATTCTAAAAGTATATATATATATAAACCCGTATTTACTTATTCCAATGTACCATATGCATCCTCTCTTTTCTACAGTGCTTCTATAATTTTCTCGTGTTCTTCCATAGAAATTAACCACAACTATTTATTATAGGTCTCCCATGTATCTGACTAGATTTATATTTGTTGCCATGACCAAATGAAAGTAGTGTATAACCTTCTCATATGTTTCATAGTCTTTGAATATAGGCAAATCATTATTCATTGTTCGATATTTTTGTAGCCATGTGCCAAGAACCACCATCAAAACTGTTGGATAATGATAGTCATCATCATCTTCTCAAGGTTTTACTAAATTATGTTTAGTCTCAACACATCGAGCCAACCAATACTTTGTTTCCTCTTCATTGTCCTCAAGTGCAACAATCACATACATGAAAAAAATGGTTAGTCGACATGTGAAATAAACTTATAGAAAATTAAATTATAGAAATAGACTTGTGAAAAATTAAATTGAAATAAACTTATAAAAAATGCAATTACCTTCTTGTACAAGGTATGAAACATGATCATCTAATGAAAATAATTGATCATTATCTTCAATTGTTGTTTCATATTGATCATCTATTTGAGCAGGTGCTAGTGATCTTTGCTTCCACTCTTCAGGCCATTCCATATTCTCACAAGAATCCCAATCCCCTAAAATATAGAATTGACAAAAACATGCAAGCTCTCTTTTCTACATAGTCTATGTGCTTGCATTTGAAATCTTAAATGAATGCATCACAATCAAGTCTAGGTGGAATGTTCTTTTCTTCAATTAACCAAAAGCATCATTGAATTGTAGAGTTCTCATTTGATCCTATAGATAATTTTTAATTGCACTAATCCACAATCATACATGCATCTTTAAATTTGATCACATCCTCAAATTTTAATTGCTCTCTAGCTAAAATTCTTTTAACACATGCACCAACTCCATCATTTTCTCTTTTACCATGTCTAGCTTCAAAAAAACTTTGTGCATGTGGTATACTAGTTTCCTTGTGATCCCTACTAAGCCAATAAAATATTTGAGCATTCTTAAATTGTTTGGTACAATTACTTGATCATATAAAATGTTCTATCATCTGGATTCCTCATCTCTTAAATTAATATAAAATATGTCAAAACTTTACAAAATAAACTATGACAAGTGCTTCTGATTATCACTCAAATAGAAATGATACTCCCTCATATTTTTATATCATCCTTTGCATGTCTATAAACAATATGAACAAACATAGTACTTGCATTGAAATGTAGTATTGTTCTTGAATTTCTTCTTGTGGAGCAAGAGTATAGTTTTTCACAAAGTCAACCACTAATAGTATAGTTCCAAGTGGAAATGTATTTCTACATGTATAAAATTGACCATCAAGCCATCTATCATGTTGAGAGTGTTTCACATATTCTGGAACAATCTTACTCATGGATTCTGGCATGAATGCATGTACACTAAGTTTTGATGTGATTAATTCACACTAATTTCCAATTTTCACATCTTTTAAAGGATACTCAACATTCTTAAATATTTTAACATCCACTAAATGTTGTCCAAAATTATTTTTGCCACTTTCATGCATACATTATCCTAATAATGAAAAAACCCACAACTAGTGGATTGTCTATTAATACATGAACTTAAAGAAATAATTACCCATTAGATGTTTCACAAAAGAAACTTGCTACAAACTCCTTGATTGTTTCAGGTGGCATATTAGTACCACAATCCTACATAATCGTGTTAGCATGTAAAGTACAACATATATATCAAAAAGCATCATAGTAATAATGAAATTGAACATGTGTTTTACATCAACAAGATATTCATTGCTTATTGATTTTCACTTACCAATACTTACATTTTTCAAATAATCTTTGACTAAGTGTAATATTTATAGATAACACAACATCATCTAAAAAAATTCTATACAATTCAATTTGAGTTTTGTCTAATGGGTGTTTTTTATGAGGATCACAAATTTTGAAGCCCACTCTTAATTTCAAAACATCTCTAGCATTAGATGATACCTTTGTATTATCATGCCAATATTTCTCAACCGAAGATTTGATTTCAGGATTCAATTTCATGTTAGATCTTAGGAGTCTACCACTAAAACTCCAACATTGGTTGATTGAATTATTTTCAATACTCACTCTTCTCTTTTCTACTCTTACTAATTTTTTAGGATGCATGTTTAAAATTCCACTAATATTTCTGCCATTCTTTTATCCAAAGTTTTTTTATTGACTATACTCGGTGTTATAGCTCATTGTGTTGCATTCCTATCTTTAGACTGACTCTTTTTTCCAATAGACTCAATGACATTAGCAGTAGTAGATATATCATGTTTAACCAATATATCTTTTTTTATTTCATTCCATATAAATGTCTAAATTCTTCATTACTTTTCTCATTTTCTACATTCTCATCAATTCAAGTTAACATTGAATTTTAGTTTTTTCAATAAAAAAATTATTTGTATATTTTATTGGCATAATTTCTTATTTGTCTCCAAAATATCTTACCAACAAGATCATCCAAGAAATTACTTTCAATGTTCAAAAAATAATTTTAATTATCGACATCACAAGGATTTTTATTTACACCATGCTGAAAATTATTTTCATTTTCATCTAAGGAAGGATTTTCATTTTCAACAACTTAAGAATTTTTGTTTCCAACAAGAGGAGGATTTTTATTTGCACCAACAAAAGGATTTTCATTTTCAACAACATGGGGTCCATTTTCATTTTCAAGATCTTTTTGAAAAACTATATTAGGAATTGAATCAATTTCAACATTGGTATATGCTTGTAGTAAATCTCCATAAAGGGTATCATTTATAATCATAATTTCCATATCGTTCAAATGTGAATTTCAAGATGTACTTGGAATTGGGTCTACTGTCACATTTTTTAGATCATTGAAATGTGGATTGAAAGATGTACTTGCATTACTATCTATAATTATATTATCTTTCGCGTTCACCTCTTTGACATTTGCATCTTCTACATCCATCATATCCCCCATGTTATCTTTAGTGTTTGTCTCTTCAATTGTTGTGGATCTAGATGTTTCATTATTATTCATTTATCACATTCGTATTCTGTTATCTCTTTGATTTTTGGCCTCTTTCTCTTTCTCTGCCTTGATTTCTAAGGGGTCATAACCCTCCTTTCCTTCCTCTTCTCACGTTGTTTTTTATTACAATAACAACAGGTTTTGAAGGGGCCCCAAAACCCTTTAACAAAGTTTTGAAAAGAAAAGCATCAAGAAATAGAAAGACAACAAACTATCCCCAAAAAGGATAATCCCCAGCAGGGACACTTCCTAGATTTACAATAAGCACAACCTAAACAAAAAACAAAAAAGACAAAATTGAGCAACCACCAGCAGGACAGGGCCAAAAAAGCCTCCAATAACATAATCAAACCAGAGCCTTCAGGAAGCCCTCAGATTCGACCAGCTGACTCTACATAGTCTTAATAGAATTTTTTAGATTAATTATTTCCTAGTCCTTCGCCTTGATCTTCTTCTTGGTGTTTGATCTTGTTCTAGTGCCCGGTCCCAGTTGTTGAATGGATTCAGTCCCTTCATTTTTATCTTTCATTGTATCTTTGTTGTTTCCTTCCAACACGTTGCACAGTGTCTTCAAATTTTCCATAGTAGCTTTCATTCCAGCATTAGACTAAGCAAACAGATTCTTGAGCATGGCTTCGTTGCTACTAATCTTATCATTTAAAGGGATCATGGCTTTCTCCAAAACTTTGTTGATTTTTTCCTCCAACATAGTGGAATCATCTGAACCCTTATAAAAACCATCTTCATTTCTTTTATTCAAAGCAGCATCCTTCCTAAGCTTGTCAATGGTGTCCTCCAACATCTCTTTCCTGGTTTCCAGCCTTATGCACCTATTTTTCAATTCCACAAGGTCATTTTGAACCCATTTATTAAGATTGTAACCGTAAATAGCCTTGTTTTTAGCAAGTTGAAGTGCAGTCATGGAGATAGCTCTCTTCACATGGGACTCCCTTTCTCTTATATCTTCCTCAAGGGGGTGATGGTAGATATTCCCTTCAGAACCATTCTCACAATCTTCATTATCTTTGTCCTTCCCAGAGATAGGGGATTCAGAGTTAGCAGGGATATCTTCCTTCGTGGCCCTGATATCCTCTTTGTTGGAGTCATCATCAACAATATTTATTGCCTCCATGATAACCTCCTTATCATAATTATCCCCTATTTTGCAATCTTGTTCTTGATTTCCCACTTCCTCAACATCATGTTTGCTTTCAACACTAGTAGCCGAGATTTCAGGAATGTCCTTCTCCCTAGTATGAGAGTCATCCTCCTTGTCATCAATATTGTTAGTGACATCCTTAGTCAGATTAGGTTTCTCCTGGTCAGACCCAAAATACCCTTCCACCATATCGATTATATTTTTTGTGACATCTTCAGGATTCACCATAGCCACCTCCTGAGTCGCTTGAATGCTGGAAGTAGTCATATAAACATGAACCTTAACAGAGTCAACAGCTTCCATAGAATCCTTCTCTGTAGTAGCCCTGTTCTCATCATTTCCATTCACAATGTCAGCATTGTCCATCTCATCAGTCGTAACCTCCTAACAATCTTTCATCCCAAAATCCTCCATGAGAGCAATACTTTCCTCTTTTATCCCATAATTATCTTTACCCAGGGAATCCTTCTCAGCCTTCAAACCATCCTTCAACCCAAGAGTATCAATGATAGTTGTTGAAGAAGAAAGGGATTTTTTGCTAGAATAGGTTTTCTTCTTCCAGGAAGGACCCGCAAGATTCTTCCTCTTTTTGCTACTGACCTAAGAAGGAATGGGCTCAGTGACGTGGTCCCTGGCATACTTAGAAATTAGAAGAATGAGCCCAACATGAAGGATGGGAGAGTTCCTCATCCTATGATCAATGCTACTTTGATTCAACGAGCTCAACAAAAAGAAAGGGAAAGAAACCCTATTTTCATGTCTGAAATGATTTACCAAAATAAACTGGCAATTATAAACTCTAGAGAACTAACCCTCTAAGGTGAAATATTCCATAATAACCCTAATGACAGAGGCCCAACTATTCTCAATATTGTCCATTTCGACATAGTCTTTCTTACCTTTGATCAAAAGGGCATGTTCTTCATCAGTGACATGGAAATCCTTGTACGCTTTGTTGCCCACTTTAATCTCTTTGGAGAACTGCATTCCCTTGAGAGGGATGCCTGTGATTTTTGCAAGTAGCTCCAGGGTAAGACTGAAGGACTTCCCAGCTAGATTGACAGTACCCTTATCCCAACCAACAATAAATGCTTTAGAGACCTCTTTGTCGTGCCCATGTAACCACTTGAGGAATTGGTGGACTTTTCCTTTTTTAAGCTCATTCTAGACATCCTTATCATTCCTCCATTTATAGTCGGTAGGTTCCTCCCTCCTTAATTTACCTCCCATTGTAAAATTTTTACACTGATCCTCAATCTGAGAAAGAGAGTTCACCTTAAGTTGCAAAGATTAAAAAAAATACAATCACTTGAAACTTGCTTAACGGGTGCGAAATCAGGAGGAAGTGACAAGTAATAATTACTTGGCGCATCACCTTCAGGTCTATCATTATGAGGGATGATGTTTGAAATGTGTTTGTAGATTTGCACTTTTTTGAATTCTACATCACCTCTGACTTGCTCAAAGGTTGTATTGCATCATTTTGTGTAGTCATTATTAACAAAGCTTATTGATGAGACAATTTATTGTCTCTATTTTGATATAATCTTTATACTTTGTTGACACTCTTTATGCTCTGATAAGACATTTCCAAAACATTTATGAACTTATACCTATGAGAATTTGTGACAAGTACAAGTAGGACCACAAAGATTATGGGTAGTTAGAATGAAATGTCTTTGTTGAATATTATATATATTGCAGTACGTCATATAGTTACTTTAATCTATGTTCTAATATTTGGGTAGGAGTTGAAATGTTGACTTGCATATATACCAAATGCTACTAACCTGCCAGGAAAATAAGGAGCAGTTCAAGAGTGGTGCAACTGCATTAAAGAAGGAGAGTTAGGAATCCAGCCATGACGGAAGGAGTCAACACGATTCCTAGGATCATGCCGCTACTGAGTAGGAGCTTGCATTCCAGAGAATATAGGAAATAGTTGTGCTATATTTCCTCAGTGTTGTTATTCTATTATCCACACTTATTGTAAAATGTCGTGGTTGTTATACTTCCTCTTTCTTTGGTGAGATTCAGTTAGTCTTTACTTTCATGCTTTCAATAAGTGTCAACCCTCTATATAAAGGGGTTTGATTGGTTTAGTTAGTAATGAGAAAATAGATTCAAGTGTTGTGTTCAACATAACAGAGTTACTCTTCTTCATGTATTGTTCCATTATCATGTAACCAGTTTATGAGAATATAATGAAAGAGTGATTTTGAAATATCTTTTGTGTTAATAGTTAGCAGAATCCAACCAAGGGGGCCCACTTGGGAGGTAGAGTAGATTAGAATAGAGTATATTTTCTTACTACATTTTATGTCCTTTCAAGTAGAAGTCACTATTTTACTCCTGCAACATTACTACTGTGAATGTTCTTGCAGCACTTGCAGAGATAGGTATAGTGGGCACTTTGAGTTGTTAAACAGGTTTAGGATAAGTTTACAAGTTTTCTGCAGTAATTTCATTAAGTAATTAAGTGTGTTTACTTTCTTGCAGCAATAGGATAAGTTTCTTTCATGAACTTTATCTTCTTGCAGCATAGGTAGTATGACTCCTTGAGGAACTTAGTGCACAAACTGTGCTGTCCCATTTCAAGTCTACGTCCCTAGGTTGACAATATAAATGTATTTCATGATGGTAAAAGTAATCCTTAGTATGAATACATTATTCTTAAGAGAGATACAATGGCATGATTATCACTACCTATTGTGAGATTGTTCATTTTTGGCATCATTGTTGGGGATGGTGTCAAACTAGGAACCTTAATGAGTCATTTATTTTTTAGATTAGTTTCTTGTTTTTAGTCAATAGAGAGTAGTTGTGAGCTTCCTTCACAAGTTCATCAAATCACTTGCATGCATCAAAGAAGGCAAGATGTTCATGGAATATTTCTACCAAAAGAACCTGTTAAGCTGAAAGAAGAGTTTGAAGAACTTGAGTTACCATTTCTTGATGCAAGTCCTGAGTTTGATGGATCATCTTCAACAGAAGAAGATTCTCATGATCCATTTGACCTTTTCCCTTTTGCAGAGTTATTAGCCAGTTTCCTTAATAATTCCAATCCAGGACCACTTGTTGACCATGACCTTTTGGTTAGTAATACTTTCCAACCATAGTTTCATTATCCAACACCTCCAAGAATGGTAGCTCCTACCTTTCCATTTCCTATTCCAAGTCTTATAAAAAACCCTAATCTCAAGAACATACCTACTTTAGGCCTACCAAAATTCTATGGCCTTGTTACAGAGGATCCTGACACCTTTTTGTTTGAGTTTGACATTTTGTGTCGAATTTTTGACTATAACACTGATAGTCATAAGCTTAAGTTGTTTCCAGCAACACTGAAGGAGTCCGCTCTCAGATGGTTTATGGGTTTAGGAGCAAATGCAGTAACTCATTGGGACAAAATGAGAGATTTATTTCTAAGGAAGTATAAGGAATATTGCAAAGGTGGTGATTCAAAAGGAGATGACATCTTTCAAATGTCACAAAAGGAAGATGAGACACTGGAGGACTATGTATCACATTTCCTGTACAATTTGTATAAGAATCCTCAACATGCACTACAAGAGGATTCAAAAAAACTAATCTTTCTGAGAGGAGTGAATGATAACTGTCTGGAAGCGTTAGACCTCATGGCTAGAGGGGATATATCTCAATCTTCCTGGAATGATCTAAAGAAGATTTGTTTGAATTATTCCATAGCAGCAATAAAGAAAGGAAGAGGATTTCGACCAACAATGACAAAAGGAAGTGGCTTCGGCATTTCCAAGATAGAAATATCAAACCTGCTATCAGACTTCAAGAAAGATATCATTAATGATGTTGCTACACATCTGGACATGATTACTACCAAGAAGAAGCATGCTGACATGGAGGCACAACTAGCTGAATAGTGTCCCCATTGCCACAAGCAAAAGAAGGATTATCATTGTAAACTAGTTGCAAACCTAGAGAATCAACATCTTCCAACTAAGTACCTAAAGATAGAAGGACATGATGAGCAAGTGTTCTTTGTTGCTCAACGTCATCCATGGGCCATGAGACAAGGTATGCCTCAAGACCCACTACAAATTTCAAATCCTTATAATAGTCAGTGGCAAAACCGGAATGTCCAAAGTCCTCCACAATATACCCAACCTACCTGGAATAATGCTTGGCCCAATAATCAATAGAACCAATGGTTTCCACAAAAATAACCCCAATGGCCACAACCTCCAAACCAATGGCAACAACCACAAGGAAATTGGTAGCCTACTAATTAGTGGAGAGGACCTCAACCATGGCTTAATCAGAATCCTGGATATCCATCTTTGCCACCTCCAATGAATACACCTGCAATTATGCCACCACCTACAAATATAGGTCCTCAGAAGTAGACACAGTTACCTACTCAACCACAACCGAATCCCAATAGTCAATAACAACAATAATAAATTAATGCTATTGATGCTCAGTAGTATCATGCTTATGCTCTAAACATAGCCGATATACACCTAAGATCAAGTACTACCCTGCCTGCACCTGAAACACCTCTTATCACTAAAGTGTCAGACCTTCCTACAACATCAGTACCATCCCCAGAGAATGCTTGCCAAGTATAGTTACCCCAGCTAATATTTACAATTCAACTAATGTTCAGATATTAGTAAAACCTCCTTTTCCTTAGAGGCTCAGCCTGGATAAACCTACACCAAAAGAGGATCAGTCATTTGATATCATTGACCAACTAAAGAATATGCATGTCCAGATTCCCCTATTTCAAGCTATCAAGGATGTTCCCATCTATGGAAAAGCAATCAAGGAAGCTTGTCTCAAAGAGCCTGGATGGAAGAAAAAGGATCCTACAACAGTTCATGTTATAGGACAACTAGCTTATATTATGTTGGGAAAATTGGTAATTCCAAAATATTCTGATCCAGGGAGTCCAGTTGTTAACATCATCATTAATGGTCAGTCTGTCAAAAATGCATTAATAGACTTAGGTGCTGCCATTAATGTAATGACTAAGGATACCATGAATAAACTAAGCATAAAAGGATTATGAGCTACCCCAACAATCTTGCAATTAGCATATAACTCTATTGTCACCCCTGATGGGATGATAGAAGACATAATAATAGCCCTAGATTCATGGGAATACCCTGCTGATTTCATGATTCTATCACCAAAGGTCAATCTTGCTAGTTATCCTATTATTCTAGGACGTCCATGGTTAGCAACAACTGATGCAAACATTAGTTGTATATTGGGGAACATGACAATATTAGGTGGGAAAGCAACTAAGAAACTAGCATTGTATCCTCGAGCTCAACCCCAGCCAGATTTAAGCACACCTATATGGCCATATTTAGGAGATGGGGAAGAAGAGTTAAACTCTATGGTTCAACTCATGATGTTACATAGGCAATCCTTTCTAAAGTTACAAGAAGAAGATGAAGTAATTAGGAGCATTCTTAACAATAACTGTGTTGTGATCAAAGATATATCTGAAAGTTCTATGTTGGAGTTAACTACATATGAGGACCATCTTGAGAACTGTATTTTTCCTTCAAAACCCAATATTATCCATCAGCTACTACCTTGTGAAGTAGATACAAGTCCTATATCTGAAGTATCCATGCTAGACCTTACAACTACTATTGAGCTTTCCAAAGTACACAATCTCCATGTAAATAATAAGCTACCTTCACAGCAGATGGAGCAATTAACTAAGCTTCTAAAAACACATGAAAAAGCCTTTGCATGGGATTATGGGGATATGAAGGGACTAAGCCCCACACTATGTACTCACAAGATATATATCAATGAAGGAAGTCTACCACTCTGCCAGCCTCAAAGGAGGATTAACCTAGCATTAAGAGAGATAGTCAAAACAGAATAACAGAATTACAAAAGTTGCTCGATGTTGGCTTTATATATTCTATATCTGATAGTAAATGGGTGTCACCTTTGGTTATAGTGCCCAAAAAGGGGGTTAAATGGAGAATATGTGTAGATTACATGGAGTTAAACAAAGCTACAAAAAAATATCATTTCCCCTTACCATTCATTGATCAAGTACTTGATACTTTAGCCAGTAAAAAGTATTTTTCCTTTCTTGATGGATATAGTAGATACAATCAAATTAGTATTGCTCCAGAGGACCATGAAAAGACTACATTCACATGTCCATGGGGAACATATGCATATTCTGTCCTACCATTTGGGTTGTGTAATACTCTAGCAACATTCCAGAGAGCCGTAATTAGTATTTTTGCTGACATTTCCCATGATTGCATGGAGATATACATGGATGATTTTACATCATTTGGAGTGACATTTGAAGAAGCTTTGTAGAATCTTGAAAAAGTGCTAATCAGATGCAAGGAACACAATCTCTCCCTCAACAGTGAGAAATGCTTTATGCTGATGCAAGAAGGAGTTGTACTTCATCATTTTATCTCAGCAACAGGAATACAAGTAGACCCAGCCAAGATTGAGGTAATTCTAATGTTACCCACACCTACTAAACAAAAAGATGTAAGATCTTTCTTAGGACATGCTAGCTACTAGAGGTGCTTTATTCAAAATTTTGGTCAAATAGCTAGTCCTTTATACACACTTCTTACCAAGGAGGCTGAGTTTATATGGACACAAGCTTGTGATGAGTCCTTCCTGCAACTCAAGTCACTCCTAACAACTGCACCAAACCTAAAAGGACCTGATTGGTCTATCCCATTTCATATCCATACAAATGCATCAGATTATGCCATAGGTGTTGTACTAGGACAAAAGCCAAGTAACATTGAGAATGCAATTTACTATATCAGTAAGAGCCTCCATGGACCTAAATTAAACTACACAGTTACTGAAAAGGAACTATTGGTTGTAGTTTATGCATTGAACAAATTCTGCCATTATGTAACAGGCTATCCCATCTTTGTTCACACTGATCACTCAACAATTAAATATCTAATGAACAAACCTTCTATCAAGGGTAGGTTAGCAAGATGACTTCTTCTATTGTAGGAATTTGACATAACAATTGTTGATAAGCTAGGGAAGGCAAATGTAGTGGCTGATTATTTGTCCAGACTTAAAAATGCTAATGCAGACACTACTCTGGTTGAAGATACATTCCCTGATGAGCACATGTTCCATATTGTAGTAAAAAACCCATGGTATGCTGACATAGCCAATTATCTTGCAGCCAACAAAATGCCCCCACATTTCTCTCCAAAGGATAAAAAAATGTTTGTAGAGAAAAGTTTCCACTTCTCATGGATTGATAATAATTTATTTTATACTAGTCCAAACCAAATCATGAGAAGATATGTGAGAGAAGATGAAATATATTATATACTCCATGCCTACCATGATGAGCCATGTGGAGGTCACTTTTTCACAAAGAGAACAACTCTAAAAATCTTAACAACAGGTTACTACTGGCCAACACATCACAAGGATGCAACCAACTATACAAGGAAATGTGATAAATGTTAGAGGATGGGTCGCCCAACCAAATCCGATGAAATACCCCTCAATCCACAAGTGGTGGTAATGCCATTTGATAAATGGAGGATGGACTTTATAGGTCCAATAGATCCTCCTTCAAATGGGAAATCTTATAGCCTGGTATGCACAAATTATATGACCAAGTGGGTGGAAGTGAAAGCCATGCAACATGCTAGAGATAAAAAAAGTAGCAAAATTCTTGTATGAGGATCTTTTCACCCATTATGGAGTGCCAAGAGAACTAGTAACAGACCAAGGGGCACAATTTACTTCAAATCTGATAAATGAATTAATGAAGGAATACAACATTAGGCATAGGAAGTCCAACCCTTACCATTCGTAGGCAAATGGACAGGCATAGGTCACAAACAGAGAAATTGAGGCCATCCTAACAAAGAAAGTTCAATTGCATCACAAGGATTGGAGTAGTCGATCAAATGAAGCAGTCTGGGCCTATTGCACAACCTGGAAAACAACAACATGATTCACACCATTTGAACTAGTCTATGGGAAGGCAATAATGTTACCGATAGAATTTGAACAAAAAAAATTGCACACAACTCTGGAATTAAATATCAATCTTCCTACAGCACAAACATAATGCCTTCTCCACCTTAATTCCTTAGATGAGATGCATAAATCTGCATTGGAGCGAACAAAACTAATCCAGAACCAATGGAAGAGGTGGCATGATTCACATATCAAGAATAAACACTTTCAAGTGGGTGATTGGGCTTTACTATATGATTCCAGATTCAAGGAGATTCTAGGAAAGTTGCAGACCAGATGGCTAGGACCATATGAAATTGAACATGTCTATAACAATGGAGCAGTCCAGTTCACCACATTAGATCCAGTCCAATTCAAACTACTTGTAAATGGACACCGCCTGCACCTCTATCACAAGCCCCAAATGAAAGTTGACTTCCTGCAGTAGTTCAGTACAAACACTTCAGCAACACCACAAGTAACACTTCCTGCAGTAGAAGGTGAAAGCCTTCTTCTTGCGGCTTCAACATAACATGCCTTCGGAAACCAACCATAATAAAACTTCATTTAATATGAGGTACATTTCTTCATTCACTTTTCTTTCTTCTTCTTTCCAACTCATCTCATTTCTCTTTCTTCCATCCATCCACAACCCACATCACCCACAATTTCTATTTTCAATGCTTTCAATAAAAGACACGTCAGCAATCACATGTGGCCACCAGAATCATCACGTTCTCACCACCTTTTTGTTACCATATGGTAAATCAATGCTATGTACAACTCTCTCAATCTTTAATCACTTTTAGCACACATATTTTAGTAATTATATCTAGTACTGCACTAAATATATAATTAGGCATTATGCCAATTTCCCATTCTCGTGCTAAATATGTCAAGTGAGGACACTTATAAATGTTTTGTAGAGGGCAGGGGAAGTGTAATAAATTCAAAATTACATTGCTAAGCCATCCTAGTCACATCCTTGTCACTTCAATGTTGTACTTAGGTCTTGTTCCATTAATTTCCTTTATTCCCACACATTTGTCGTACTTGCAAAATTTTAATTTTCTGAACTTGATATGACCTGAAAGGACTATAATCAAGTTGTGTGGTAACTCACAATTAAAGTTGTGATGTCCTTTGATTAAAACTTCATTATTATTGTTTATGTTAACATAATAGGGGCATTAAATAGAGAAGAGTTTAGTATTTTCAAGAAATGCATTTGAATTTCAAGAAGGAAAGAAGGTATTTGTAGAGCACGAAAGACTGAAAGGTTAACAGTGAAATTAGTGAGTAGAAAATTGAAGGTTGGGTATTGAAAACAAATGGGTGGACAACTGCAGAGGCATGAGCTAGTGCACCATGGCATTTTACTGGCAGACGTCGAGGCAGTTCAGAGATTTAATGCATGTGGCTGGTTGGGGTATTTTCTTCAATTATCTGAGTTTAATGAGGAAGTAGTAGCTAAATTTATGAGTACTTTTGAAGAAGGGAAAGCCACTGTGTGGGGTTTAATAGTTATCACCACTGAGGAAAGAATTGCAGAGGTCATAGGATTGCCAGTCATTGGGGAGCGCTATCCTAATGAGCATGACACCAGGTCATCTCGAGCTCAATTCTCCCAACCATCTGACCCTCCTCTTGAAATTACCTACCAAGGTTGCAAGATGTATGCACCTTAAAATGGTCGCCTAGACTTTGGGCCCCCATTTAGCAATTTGTCAAATCCCTGAATCAATATTTTCAAAAATCAACAATATCAATTATATCAATTTCCTTGATCAAATCATAATTAATTCAATATTTCCTAAGGTTTGAACCTTATTTAATTTAAAAGAGAAAAAAATAAAAATCTTATTTAATTAAGAGAACATGCTCCCTTTTAATTAATTAAAAATCTCTTTTAATTAAATAATAAAATCACTTTATCCTAAGCTTTTATTTAATTAAAAGGAATTTCCTCCCCTTTTATTTAAATAAAAAATCCCCACTTTTCTTCTTATCCTATGTTGCACAAATAAAGCATTTAATTCTTATTTATAAATAAAAATAAAATAAAAAATAAAAGAAAAGTACTTTTTGTCTCACATGGACATAAAGTAAATGCTCAACATAAAGTAAATGCTTCTAATTTTCTTATTGGAGGATATTTGTGCACAAGGATCAAGCTTCCATTTTTCTCCATCGTTGATTAAGTCTTTTGCCTCTTAATCTTGATCATCCATTGATTTCTCATTCTCTATAAAAGAAGAGCTCTCTTCTTCATTTTGCATACACTTGAATTTTATGCTATTGTTATGCTACAGGTTTTCTAAGTCATCTTGAAGCTTTTGGAGACATTCTTGCATCAAGTTTTGAAGATTTGGAACATCATTGGCATTCATCTTGCATCTACATCACATCCTAGCTTGCATCATAGTTGCATAATCATGGTATCATTTCCTTTCATGTTTTAGATTAATCTCACATAGTCTAATTAGAGGGTTTGTAACTCTTTCGTTTCCATTTTCATAGCCTAATTTTCATAATTGCATGCTCATCTTAGGTTAATTTTGCATTGCATTACATCCATTTGATTCTTGGGGATATTGGCATTGTTGCCCTTGTCTTTGATTTGGAATCTCTCATTGTGTGGTTGACTAGCAAGGTCATGAGTTTATAGCTCTAGCTGAGAGCAATTTTACAAATCTTGCAACTCCATGCATAGAGAGCTATGGATCGATTTGTGAGGGCTCATTCTTGAGTTTTCTTGCATGTAAGGATTCATAGAAGTGTGGTCACATTTTCACCATACACAAGAGACTGTCTCTTCCTCCACCATTTCCAAAATTGGTGACGCACATTATCAAGTACTTAATTGCGAAGGAAGATTCTCAAACTTGCATGCCCATCATTTCAAATTACTTAGTTGCATAAGGCATAATCTCCCAGTTAATGTCCCTAATTTTCTGTACAATATGTTGAGCATTAGTGCTGAGGAGACACAAAAGGGTAATGCAAATTATGTAAGCCACCATGCCCTAATAAAATTTCTAGTTGAAAGATCCCTTAGAGATGTCTCACCCTTGGCATGTACATAATTTGTCCAATTTAAAACTTTGCAACCTAAGGTCAATCCTGCTAAGCAACCTCTAGGAAATGAAGTAGAGTCTTCAGAGCTTGTTGTTGAAATAACTGCACAAGAAAAAGAGCTAGAGGTAGTCTAGGAAAATAAGTCTTCCGAGCCCACTCTAGAAACCAATATTCCTACTTCTTCCATAAAGAAAGGCAAACAAAAAGTTGATAAAGAAACCCTTGACCTAGAAAGTGAAATACAAAACCCTACAGTTCAAAGAAATAAAAGAAAAAGGTCAAGTCTTGCAGCATCTATTCCTGCAGTGCCTGGCACCAAGGCCAAAAATATCCCACCAAAATAAAATTACAGTAGTTGAGGAAGCAATAGTGTGAAGAAGTCCTCGCATGCGAGGGCAGGTGTCTCCACCATCCCCTCGAAATCCAAATGTTGCAACACCAAAACCTACCCCAGAGCATTTTGTTGAGTACATTCTTGATGATTCCCCCAAGCAGGCAGAAGTATCCTCATCTCCCAGAAATATGGAAGAGTCCCAAAGTTTGCAAGAGCCTGGTGATAACATACCACTTGATGATCAGGGTATATCTGAGCAAAGCCCTAATGTGGCACAAGAAGGCATTCCTGAGGATGTTCAGATGACTCCTCCACAGAACCCTGTTTACTCCAATATGTCTATCATGCCCTAAAAATCAACATGGTTCACTAAGTATTTCCAGCATGCTTCCAAAGAAAAGAGAAAGAATGCCCATCAGCAAGAATTTGGCCCACCTATAATACAGTCTATACTCTTTAACTTATACAATCAATTTGTTTTCCAGAAGACTTGGTGGAAACAAGAAAGAAATAGATTGTACAAAGAGATAAATGACAAGGAAGAGGAAATTGAAGCTCTTAAAGAGCAGCTAAAGAAATAGAAACAACAAATGGACCAAGCTCTCAAATTAGCAGATCAGCTCATAGCCTGTAGACCACCACCCAGGGTGTTGGAAACTGCAATCAAAACAATTGTTGTATTGTCATTGATGTCAAACCTTAACTGGTAAGATTGTTGCTACTTAGGAAAGTACTATATCTATTTGAGTGTTGTTAAGGGGCTAGGGAAGGTTGGTAACAATAGCAACTAAGGAAAGGTTGAGTTATCTTGATACTATAAAGTGTACTTGACTATGTTGCAGAATGATGAGATAAAATATTGTTTATCTTAGTAAGACTAAAGACTAAACTGGTAGGCTTGATCGAGCAAAGAATGGAAAAATCATGTTTAAGCCAAGTAATGTTAGTGTCGACCGAGTCAATGTATGTCGAGCAAAATTATAGTGTCAACCAAACAATAGTTAATTGCCGAGGAAGACAGTGTAAGTCGAGGAAACATTTTTAGTAATGACCGAGCTTTCTACATGAAGACCGAGTAGTTGATCATAGTATTGACCGAGCATCAACAATTTTATATTTGAAGAGAATTTAATTTTGGAGCCAACATTGTTGAATTCTTGGATTATGTAAAATGTGTTGACTTTATTTATTGATTGTTTGGAAGCATTAAATGCATTGTAAAACATTTTATTGTAAATCTTTAAGAGATTTGAGATGATTCTAGAAAAGGAGCCGAAGAACATGAAGCAGGTAGATTCAATGAATCTGACCTAACCCTAAGATCTATGAATGAGATTGAGCGGCATAAGATGAGTTAACCTAATTGAGGAAAGTATAAAGGGTACCTGAGCATTTGGATATGTAAGTGCATGAGGGGAACAGAGAATGCTGGAAGAGTAAAGTTTTATTGTCTGTTTAAGTAGAAAAGGCTGAAGGAGAATTGTGGTGGTTGCTTGAAGAAAAGTTTCGAGCAGATTAGAGATGGAGATGGCAAAGTTTCAAAGTCAGTAAACTAGCATTAGTGTATGGAATCAGATCTGATATTTGCAAAGTGAGTTGTATATTTTTCAAATAAATATTGTTGCTACTTTCTAACCATTGTAATAGTCAAAATCCTTTTAACAAAGGTTGACCTAATAGTCATATGTTAAATCCTTTGAACAAGGTTGCATTCTAATGGAGTGTATGTAAGTCCTATGACTAGGCTCACTTTTAACAGGGTGATTGAAATCCTTTAACTGGGTCACACCTGACAGTGTGTATTGTAACCTTTGACAGGTTTGGCTTTTTACCGAGCTCACTTTAGAAGAGTGAAAATAATAGTAGCATGTTACAAAGTGGTTTTTCCAAAATTGGGTTTCCACTACAAATCCTGGTGTTAATACTTGTGTGAATGTTTTGGTTGAACATTTCTATGTTTTAGAAGTTAAGTTACAGTTGGATAGTGGACTGCATTGTTGTATGTTTCTATTATTGAATCAGCGATGACCGAGTTTGTTTTGGTAATTGGATCTGATTTAAGGATAAGTTTTTGAGATTGTTTTATACATCAGGACCTAAGAACAACTGATTCACCCCCCCTCTTTGTTGTTCTAAATCATATTAACATAGGGTGTATGCCATTTCTTTGAAAGAGCAATTCCTCTTGTTCCAGCTTATGATGACAATGAAGGGTATAGATTGTAAATTAAAGTCAGCCCAGAAATTCTATGGTTTGTACCAGAATTTACCTCCATGGCAACAAAATTTACTATGTGAGCTCTATTTGCATAACTTTATCATTCCACATGAAACAGAATGGAATCCTTTGCTCTATATAGGGGATATCCATTTTAGGGATCTGATGTCATGGATGCACAATGAAGGGAATTGTGATAGGTAGCTAAACAATTATAGAGACTTAGAGAAATCTGAACCCTTACCCTTGAGGGATGAGTCACACAAACCTAGTGTCCTCTTGTGAGATTGGTTAAATCTAAGTTATGGAAAATAGAAACCTCAGATCAGGGAGAGAGTCTTTGCACTAAGAGACAGGGTCTATAGATAATATTAGGGATTGCCTTACTTTTCATTTCAAAGATCTCTTGCAAGAGTCAGAAGCTGATGGAATAGGTTACTACAGGCCTTTAAGAAAATAGAGCCACACAACCCAATCAACTTTGAAGCAGCTACAAATAGAGCAATTAAATATATATAGTTGGGGCGTCAGATCATAAAAGAATTATGGCTTCCCTTGTCTTTCAAACCACCTACACTCCTATGGCCTCTATATGACATCAATGCCACCAGATTGGACCATTTACAGGAGGAGCATAGGGAAAATTACTTGGCCAAAATGAGAGGATTCTATTACACTTTCAAGAGTGGGAAGAAGGGAAAGACAACTGTCAGTGATTTTAGAACAATAGCCAGGAAATGTAATGCTTGAGGACAAGCATTATGTTTAGTAGGGGGCAGATGATGAGACAATTTATTGTCTCTATTTTGATATAATCTTTATACTTTGTTGACACTCTTTATGCTATGATAAGACATTTCCAAAACATTTATGAACTTATACCTATGAGAATTTGTGATAAGTACAAGTAGGACCACAAAGATTATGGGTAGTTAGAATGGCATGTCTTTGCTGAATATAATATATATATTGTAGTACTTCATATAACTACTTTAATCTATGTTCTAATATTTGGGTAGGAGTTGAAATGTTGACTTGCATATATACCAAATGCTACTAACTTGCCAAGAAAACAAGGAGAAGTTCGAGAGTGGTGCAACCACATTAAAGAAGAAGCATTAGGAATCCAACCATGATGAAAGGAGCCAACACAATTCCTAGGATCATGCCGCTACTGAGTAGGAGCTTGCATTCTAGAGAATATAGGAAATAGTTTTGCTATATTTCCTCAATGTTGTTATTATGTTATCTGCACTTATTGTAAAATGTCGTGGTTGTTATACTTCCTCTTTCTTTGGTGAGATTCAGTTAGTCTTTACTTTCATGCTTTCAATAAGCGTCAACCCTCTATATAAAGGGGTTTGATTGGTTTAGTTAGTAATGAGAAAATAGATTCAAGTGTTGTGTTCAGCATAACAATGTTACTTTTCTTCATGTTTTGTTCCATTATCATGTAACCATTTTATGAGAATATAATGAAAGAGTGATTTTGAAATATCTTCTATGTTAATAGTTAGCAGAAGCCAACCAAGGGGGCCCACTTGGGAGGTGGAGTAGATTAGAATAGAGTAGATTTGCTTACTGCATTTTTTGTGCTTTCAAGTAGAAGTCACTGTTTTACTCCTGCAACATTACTACTATGAATGTTCCTGCAACACTTGCAGAGATAGGCATAGTGGGTGCTTTGAGTTGTTAAATAGGTTTAGGATAAGTTTACAAGTTTTTTGCAATAATTTCATTAAGTAATTAAGCGTGTTTACTTTCCTGTAGCAATAGCATAAGTTTCTTTCATGCACTTTATCTTCTTGCAGCATAGGTAGTATGACTCCTTGAGGAACTTATTGCACAAACTGTGCTGTCCCATTTCAAGTCTACATCTCTGGGTTGACAATCTAAATGCATTTCATGATGGGAAAATTAATCCTTAGTATGAATACATTATTCTTAAGAGAGAGACAATGGCATGATTATGACTACCTATTGTGAGACTGTTCACTTATCACCCCTTCTTTTTGCCCTATTCTGTCATAATTAATATGAGAATTTATCTCATCATTAATTTTAGCAACACCATACCATTTTAAATTTCTATCACTTCTAGCCCCAAGATTGGCGACACCATCAGCAACCTAATTTGTCTCACAAAAATTATGGGAGACATGGAAAGACTCAAAGGGTTGGGAAATATTTTTAATTTTAGCAATTATGTGCTCTATAGTCTAGGAGGGGGGGGGTTGATTCCTTTTATGTTGTTGACTATGTTAAGAGAGTCTCCTTCCAACCAAACATTTTTACACCCTAATTCTTACATCTTCTTACGTTGTTTAGATCCCATGATTAACAATTAAAATCAATCATAACAAATGTTTCCAATTATTAAGTCGTTCCAAAATGCTCCCAATGATTGACTCCTTCCAATAGTGAATAAAATATTGCATTAACAAGATAACACAGATAAAATAAAATAAAATTGGTCATTGTTGGTCGTACTTGAATGTACATGTGATGTTGCAATAAATTTTTAAAAATGGTACAAAAAATGGAACACAACCTCATTTATAAAACATGATCTCATTCTTTTTTTTCTATACGTTGTCAATTTGAAATACGGAACATGGTCACATTTATAGAATGTGACCCTATTTCATAAAATTTAAAATCCCCCCCATAGATTGTTTTGGGTTTAGCTCTGGGAAAAGGATTGGTCAGCTAAAACCCTAGCTTTGGATCTGGTTTGACTTGAACCTTGGAGGCCATCTCAATATTTAGACAAAATACACACTTTGGCTAAATATCGAAATACATTTTTTGTAGCATATTTTGATGAAAAAAAAACCATTACTAATGAGACTATGTAGATTCCTAATATGTAATTTGTTTTAGGTGTAGAAACTTGAAATGACAAACTTTTTTCTTATTTTAATATCTTTTTTTATTCCTAGGTTTCTTGAGAAACACATTACATGACATCAAACTATAGATAATTTTGTACACTTTTTTGAAAATTGATAAGTTTAGGTCAAATTATGTTTGTCGTACATGAAAGGTTTTAAAAATAGAAATTATGCCCAATAAAAAATTAATAAACAAAATTATTCATAAAAAATTACAAAAAAATATTGTCATCAATCTTTGACCATGTTACATACCATTTCCTATAAAAATTTAAAGAAACAGTTTCATTTAGGTCAAATTATGCTCGCAATACATGGGCATGGTATGGTCCTAAAAAAGTGACTTTTAAAATGTGGTTTTCAATAACACCTATTGAAAATGGAATTATATTACATAGGCATTCAAATAAATTACATGTTTGAAGAGTAGACTTCAAGTACTACAATTTATATTACTAACTTTTTTTCATATTAAATCTCTAAGTGCTTTAAAAATTTGGGTCTGTTAGAAGTATGAAAAAAATGAAAAGAAGGAAAGAACCCAAGAAAGTGTAATGCAAGAAGAAATTTTACAATAGACCAAGAATGAGATAATGCTCCAATATCAATCACCAACATGAGAATGCTCCAAGAATCCAAACAATGAGCCAAGAGATTTTGAAAGGGGAAAGCAAAGAAAACCCCTTGTGATATTATGAATGAGGCCATAGCCTAAACTGAGAGAGAGAAAGAGAGAGTGAGTTGCTCACTTACAATAACTTCATCATAATAAGAAATGAGAGAGGAGTATCTCTTAAATAGAGATGAGAGAGAGGAGTTAAAATGTAACTCTCAAGTCTATGAATGCCACCATTCATAAGTGTGTGCGACAAGTGTCCATATCCTTATTAAAGGAATTACAAAATATGAGTTGTCCTCCCACTTGGACTAGAGGACAAAAATACATGAAGGATACCTTGGTTTATCCTTATTTAAATAATACAACCAAGGAAAGATTATAAATTCTAACACCCTCCTTTAATCTTTACTTGGGGTGTTTACAACAAGGGGTATTAAACCCAAAATTTACAATAATCTGCAACTTGATCTTCAATATAAGGAAAAAAGTATTGTCTTCAAGTGTGCAAGTATTCATTTGTATGTTGTACATGCATCTCTTGTAGAGCCGAGAGAAGTGGATGGGTCCTTTAAATGTATTCAAGTGGAAGTATAACCACATCTTCAAATAGTCTTGTGATTCATAGGATTTGTGTAAATGAATTGATGTCTTGAATTTTCCTTGATGGATCACCTGAAACATAGAACATAGAAAAACCACAAGTAGATCTCCCATAGTTGGGATCTACCCTTGATACCAATTAGTACACTTTTGAAAAGAAATTCAACTTTAGAGAATCATTGAAAACTTTAGAATGAGATAAGTCATGAGCAATCATAAAAGGTACAAAGTAGCTTAACATGATATCAAGATAAACGATATGCTCAAAGTGATTTATAATCAACACTATCAATGCTCTCATAAAAGAAACATACTAAAGCATAAATGACCACAAACAAGGCCAACTAATGAGACCTACATCAACATTGCATCAATCACGTGGATAGAGATAGTCCACTAATGAGTCATCTCACTGCAAGTGAATGGGTCTTGACTCCATCACCTACATGACCCATGATCTAAGAAATGAAGAATGTAGTACATTGTCACAATTGTAAAATTTACATGGAAATATGAGAGAGACAAAGATAAATTAGTAGAATAGGAGACTCAAATCAACCTATGAAAACATGTCTATAGTCATGAACTATCAAGGAACCATTAAGGAGATAAAAAATTTAAACCAACATAAATGTAACAAATATTGACATATATGCTAAATAATAATTTGAACTAAGGATTATGAGTGTGAATAACATATTGCCGTCCAAATATAAGAGATATCCAACAAATTTCAGGAAAGATTTCAAGAGCACCATCCTCACCATGAGGAAAAAACCAATGGAACAAGTTGATAAACATCAACTGAGTAAGTGCATCCCAGTGCAACTTACAAATGGAACAAGTTGATAAACATCAACTGAGTAAGTGCATCCCAGTGCAACTTACAAATGGAACAAGTTGATAAACATCAACTGAGTAAGTGCATCCCAGTGCAACTTACAAATGGAACAAGTTGATAAACATCAACTGAGTAAGTGCATCCCAGTGCAGCTTACAAATGGAACAAGTTGATAAACATCAACTGAGTAAGTGCATCCCAGTGCAGCTTACAAATGGAACAAGTTGATAAACATCAACTGAGTAAGTGCATCCCAGTGCAGCTTACAAATGGAACAAGTTGATAAACATCAACTGAGTAAGTGCATCCTAGTGCAGCTTACAAATGGAACATGTTGATAAACATCAACTGAGTAAGTGCATCCTAGTGCAACTTACAAATGGAACAAGTAAGTGCACACCAATTATAGGATGGAGGGATACTCCACGGGCCAAATAAGGCAACTACGAGTCAGTAAAAACTGTCGGGTCCACCATAGTTAACCTTGAAAAAATAATTAGCTCCCAATGCAACTTACACAAGATCAAATAAAATTCATATAAATCAATGGTATAAAACCATATACTACTACCATGAGCATAAAGAGATGCTATAAAAGCATAAAATTGCAACCATGTGCAGATAGATCAATAGAACATAATAAAATTGAATCAAATCACTGAATAATGAAGGCAATAGTGTAAGATGACTCATAAACTTGAATAATTTGAGATAAATAAGAAAGATTTGGAAGATCAATAAGCATAAATTATTTGATATCAGTTAAAATCTCCATGCAAGGTGAACACAAGTGAGAATGTTGAAAGGATAGGCCCACCAAGGAAATATTTGAAAGAACGAAATCGTGAATCTAGAAAATAAAAAAGAGGTTAGAGAAATTTGAATAAGGCAAGGATCGAGCAATCAATTAGCAATAATGACTTGTCAGTTTAAAGTGAAAATCAGATTAAAGTGCATGACAGTTGAAAGTGTAAAATCAATTAATGAGCAAGTTAGTTTAACAGAATGTTAAACAAGGAGTAAGCGAGAAGCTTATAAAAGGTTTGATAGACCATAGTTTAAGGATACATATGACCTCGAGTGACACGGGGCCAACCTAATGCATGTAATCACAACTCATAGCATCAATGTCACAAAATGTTTTACATATGCATGAAATCATATTGAATTTTGAATCAATAAACACCATTCATTTATAACTTA
Source organism: Chamaecyparis obtusa (assembly GCA_027943335.1). NCBI lineage: Eukaryota > Viridiplantae > Streptophyta > Pinopsida > Cupressales > Cupressaceae > Chamaecyparis > Chamaecyparis obtusa. The sequence continues at coordinate 2,168,891 of BSBK01001190.1, forward strand.
TATAGGATTTTAACCATATTTAAGAAATATATCAATAAAAAAATATTATTAATTTTCTAAATTAATGATAATTACAAATATTAAAAAGTAATACTAAAAATAAACTAAAAGTCTTTCTATTAAAATAATTCAAGATATAAATTTGAAATCCAAAATTTATTGAAAACTTAATAATAATTAAAAGTTTTCAAAAATAATAATTTTTTTTTTATAAAAACCTTTTTACAAATTTATTAAAATAAATTTAAACTTAAAAGAAATAACTTTAAGAATTTAAAAATTTCAAACTAAATGGAAAAAATAATTTTTTTATAGAAAAGTTACTTACTTTAAAACTAAGAATAACTTTTAAAATTTTAAGCTTTAAACTAGAAGTTAAAAAATTAAATAAAAGAGTATACTATAAAACTTAAAAACTAAAAAGGTAGAGATTATGAAATTTTTAATACATGGTCAAGCATGAGTTTCTTTGGACTTAGTCACCAAAGGAAACAAAAGTAATGATAAAATGTGGGAGAATATAAGAGCTGGAGTAATGAATGCACATACGTTATTATCTATTATCTACATATTGGAACTAGACAATATTTTTCAATGGACTTAATCATAAGCTACGTTATTATACTCAAGAGACGTGGTTGAAGCATTTGAACAGACTGACACATAGCTGCGAAGAGCAATGATTTGAAGAATGCAATCGTAGTGAATAAAGCAGAAATATTATTTTGAGTACCAAAATTTGGGGTTACTCTTTTTCAGAGAATGCTATGATGCATGATTAAACTATATTGTTCTTTAGAAACAATGTTTTTAAATGATATTATTTAAACACAATTAAAACTATATAATCATTAAAAAACTATTTAAAATGAGATAACCAACAAATAATGAAACTATCATAAAATTAAATTATTTTTAAATGAGACAAACCATTAAAACTAAAATAATGATAATTATCTAGAAATGCCTTAATAAGGATAGAGTGCAGGGAATATAATTATATGGCAGAGCTTGAAGGATTTTGATTGCAAATAAAATATGTCAGAAGAAGACAGACAAAAAAATAGCTTTTGCTAAAAATCAATAACGAACCTGGACTATTAACTATTTAAAATAATTTTTGAAACTCTTTACAATTTGATTAAACTATATATAAAAGAAACCAGAAAAAAGGAACAGATAAAAAAAAAACCAACATGGAGTGAAAAAAGAAAGATAATAATAAAAAAATCCAAGTATTCAAAGAGTGATATAAATAAGGAAATTGCAACGATAAACCAAAAAGAAGACAAGCTTTAAATGAAAAATAAAAAAAAGTTGGCAGATTTGATGATTGGTTGTCGATTAACACAGAGGCGTTACATTGCAGTGAAAAATTTAAATGATGAACTAACTACCACTCATGCAAGTGAGAAATAATGACAGAGATATTGACTGCCACAATAGCAAACATGCAACACAAGGGAGGCTTCAAAAAATTCTAATGTTAGGCACTGTATGTTATTAATATTTGTGATGTTTAAACAATAACAAGAAATAAACAACCATGCATGCACATTTAGAGCACAGTCAAATGGAGAAATAAGAGAGAGGAAGTGTGGAGAAGCTCTTGGAAGCGCGTGGAGGGTAGGAGAGACAAGGCTGCACAGGGAGAGTAATAACAAGTCAGCGCAAGGAATGGAGGTATAAGTTTTGCTTGGACAGATTGGGCATGACATTAGGGAGCTGCGTAGAGACCAAGGAAGGCTGGAGGAAAAAAGAAAACAAAGGAAAAACAATCCATGATGGTATCGATGGTGCAAAAGAATTTGAGAGTAAACAAGTATAACGATATGTTTGCAGATATGAAACTCAGTCAAAATAGCAAGGAAAAAAAACTATAGAGATAAAAGGAAGAAAGCTGCGCAAGGTAGTAAGGAGGCTGGAAACTATTGAAATATATAGTTTATATCTTGAACAATATCAAACCAGCATGAATATACCAATAAAATTAGTTGAAATATTGATGATTATCTCCTTGCTGATAAAAAAAAGAAAATAGCTTACTTCAAAGCTTTCTTTTAGTTATATTGGAGTTTATTAGTGTTGTGTAGAGCAATCTCCACAGACAGATTTAAAAGTAGTGTTAAAAGTAGATTTAAAAGATTATAAATGTTATTATTAAAAAAAGATCAATGTAGACAGGAATGTAAATGACATGAAAACAAAGAGTTAGTTATGTACTGTCAGAATAGATTTATTTTAACCAACAAAGAGAATGAAATAAACAATAAATTTGTTAAGTAAATGTAAACATAAATGTATTATAAAATGAAGTGATTAACCAGAAGATTAAGATGAAGTGAAAAACAAATTTTGATAAAAAGTTTTAATAAAATCTGCAAAAGAAGAGATTACATAAAAAAATGGAGTTAGGCCTGCAACAAAATGAAATAGCCTGCATCCACAAATTTTTTAGAAAACTAAAAATGAATAGTTAGATGAAACCTGCAAGAAATATAAGATTAGTGCTTGCAAAAAACCGCTTGAAATGAAGAGAGATATGTTGGGTTTGGTGGTGAACCGACTAAACCCAAAAAAAATCTAAAAACAAGTTACTCTTTGGCGGCAAGCCTTCCAAAGAGGGTTAGAGTAAAAAATTATGAAATAAACAAGTTAGAGCTGCAAAAAAATATTAGATCTATAAGAGAAAATTGAAAAAGCTTGCTCCTTTGAATGTCACCTTCCTACAAAACACTTAAACAAGGATTAGTAGCTCTGATACCATGTTAGAAGTATGAAAAAATGAAAAGAAGGAAAGAACCCAAGAAAGTGTAATGCAAGAAGAAATTTTACCATAGACCAAGAATGAGATAATTCTCCAATATCAATCACCAACATGAGAATGCTCCAAGAATCCAAAAAATGAGCCAAGAGATTTTGAAAGGGGAAAGCAAAGAAAACCCTTTGTGATATTATGAATGAGGCCATAGCCTAAACTGAGAGAGAGAAAGAGAGAGCGAGTTGCTCACTTACAATAACTTCATCATAATAAGAAATGAGAAGAGGAGCATCTCTTAAATAGAGATGAGAGAGAGGAGTTAAAATGTAACTCTCAAGTCTATGAATGCCGCCATTCATAAGTGTGTGCGACAAGTGTCCATATCCTCTTAAGGAGGAAAAAATTAATTTCCTTATTAAAGGAATTACAAAATATGAGTTGTCCTCCCACTTGGACTAGAGGACAAAATAAATGAAGGATACCTTGGTTTATCCTTATTTAAATAATACAACCAAGGAAAGATTATAAATTCTAACAGGGTCAAACATGACAAATTTGGAAAAAATAGGAAAATTTTTTCCACTTTTTGGGCAAAAAGTGGACTCAATTGCTTGTTGGCATCCTGATAGTTGTAGGTACTTTAATGCCACCTTGATTAAAATTGAGAAGTGATTAGGTCTCACTCAATTGTCTCAAATACAAACATACTTCCAACATTTTGTAGAAGATAATCACTTAAGGGATATTCGACCAAAGAATGGTATATACATGTGGACAAATATGAGATGATTTAATAGTATTATAGAGATATTAGATAGGTTATTGGTGGTGGGGGATTTACAAAAATTGATTGTGGCACATGAGGCAACCATTATCCTCCTCGCGAGGTTTGATAACAACTCTATGCAACTACAACTATCACTAGGGTAGATCCTAGCTTGATGGTCATTCATGTTTGAAAATACATTGTTAAGAGATGAGAATTTGAAGGATCTAGTGGTTGGATGGTGGAATAAGGTTTAGGAAGATAACTATTCAAAAACATACATATTAGCAAATATGTTGAGTCATATTGCAAGTTGAAAAACTAGAATAAGGAAAATTATAATAATATCATTGAGGAGAAAGTAAGAGTGGAGTAGGAACTTTCTGAATTGAATGAATTGGTAATCAAGCATGAGATTAGTGTAGACAATTTTGGAAAGGAAAATATACCATAAGGGTAACTCATGGAGATTTTAACACAAGAGGAAGTCCTTTGGAGGCAAAAAGTCTAAAGAAGTGTGGTTAAATGAAGGAGATGGAAACACTGAGTACTTTCATAAATCATATTTAGCTAATTAGTGTAGAAATAGAATTTTTAAAATTAAGAAAAATAATGGTGATATATCTTAAACAGAAGAAGAGATTAATAAAGAGGTAGCTCATTTTTTTGAGTTCCTACTAGACACTTCAATGATTGAAACAAAAGGGGAGAATATTTTAAACAACATTCCTTTGATTATTAGCCCTTCCCAAAATGGAGATTATTTAGGAAAGTTACTTTAGAGGAGGTCAAGAAACTCACTTTTTAAGTTAAAGTTGGATAAAGCTCATAGACCTAATGGATTCCCTGCAACGTTGTTTTAGAAGTTTTGGGAAATTATAAGTCAACATCTATTTTGGGTTGTTAAAGAATCTAGGAAGAAAACTATGATGCTAAGGTTTTTTAACATAACTCATTTAGCCCTCATTTCAAAGAAAAGAGAATCCATACCTATTAGTGAATTTCAACATGTTGCATTATGTAATAGAAATGATAACATAATTCTGTAGACTTTGTATATGCAGGTCAACCTTACAACCCCCTTTTCCTTTTGACTCAACCAAATCAAGTTTGTGGGCCCCTTGCAAAACACCTTCCTTCATTTCAATTTTATCCATTGTAGTTGACACATGTCACCCAGGTGGGGTTTCAAACACTTCTACACAAGGCTTACCCACTCAAAAATCTACCAGTGTGACACATGTCTTGTAGTCCAATCTCACTCATAGAGGACCCACCAACACATATTTAGGGAATATGCCACAACGCAAAACTTTTACATGGCTAATGGCTAGTTCAATAGCTGTTAGAGGGCACATATTTTAGTTATCCTATGTAATCATGATCATCTTCATAGATCCTCCATGATTACCTTTTTAATCTGCAACTGACAAGCATGTTGCAATCAACCAATGACAAGGGTACACTTGTCTACATCTTTGAATATCAAAGGACACTTGTCTGATTCTTCAGTAGGCCATTTGATTGTAATAGAAAAATGATTAGTGTATGATTCAAATGACCCTAAAGGTTGTTCTATAAAAAATGATGGCCTGCATTGTAATAAGGGTTGTTCAATTGGACCTAGGTGGGTGATTGAACTTTGTTTCAATCAATTAATAAATATAGCAAGATTTAAAAAGTTTCAAGATTTATGAGAAAAGGACTCTATTGCTTGTTGACCAAAGGTGTATATTGTAACATTTTTTTTTATCTTGGGGCATACTGTCCATCCTTGACATGTTTTCTCTTAATGAATTATGGGGATTGTGCCTATGTTGCCTTTCTCTTATGTTAATCAATGTGTCATGTGATGATTCTTTACGGGTCTAGTCTATTTTACTTATGTTTGTATAATTATTTTCTATTTATCCAGGGGTTTTCATGATCATGACAAATTTACTCTCCTCAAAATTCACCTAAAATAGGAGATGACTTGTACCATTTACAACCTGCTCCTCAGGAAGATTTGTTATGGGGGTTGTAGTTTCTTCACTAGACCCTTATAAGAACTATTTATGTCTAGAAGTAAGAGCACATTATTGGCACCTCTTGTTGTTCCTCTATTCATAATTAGTGTTCTTATACCATGTCTACAGGTGTAGGAATTTATATTATCCTAAGGAGTTTTGTGCCATTATTCAGACCCTTGTAGATTCTTCCCATGGCTCGAATAAGAATATTTGCCTTATGCTACTCTAACTTTGGCATCTTGTTCTCCCATACAATAATGAAGGGCACGTGGTACATTGTGTCCTTATAGATGGAGACATATATCTCTGACTAAGAATGGTTTAAAACATGTAAATGCCATCTTTCATATTCTTAACCCATCCCAAAGCTCAATCTAGATTTTTGCCTCCCCTTAGCTTAGTTTTTTTGTGATAGAGGTTCCTTACCCTTTTCATTCATACCTTGACAAGAAGAGTTGGCTTCTTAAAAACCCTAGAGGTTTCTTTGTAGGGCACATCATGTCCCACGCCTACAAAGCTTCATAATTGTCCTTATTTAGGCATGAGCCTCTTAGGGATCAATAGTTTGTTTGCATGCCTAGTGGGACCTGAGAAAAATGTAATTGCCAAAGATAGTGCATGCTTTGGTTCTTTTGGCTTTCATGAAGCACTCAAAGTACACATTATAATCTACACTCAGGATTTGATTAAATATGGATCCGAGTTATTACAATTTATTTGATTGGGTCACTCTTTATCCTTTTATGGAGAGTCACACCCCAAGGTTTTGAAAGATTTTGCTTGAATTCCAACACGACGTGGATATTGAGTTTGGAAGATAGAGAGATGCCCTCTGGTATTCTCATAGCACACCATGTATATACCTCGAGGTACCCTACATGGTGAAAGAATTTTTCCTTGATGCTAAGGTCGTGCATGCATACATTCTAAAGGAATCATGTTAGGAAGATGAATCTATTCTAGGGGTTTTTTCAAACTTCTCTTTCTAGTGTCTAATGGTAGACACTATTTCCATATTTGAAGAAGGGAAAATCATTTGGTACATGTAGCAAAAGATTGAATAGATCCAAGTCTCTACATGCCACAAAGATGGGGATTCTGAAGAACAAAATTCAAGTCGACACAATCATGCCCAAAGTGCGAAGAGGGGAATTTTTCCCTAGTGGAATTGGAGGATGAAAACCCAGTCTCTCTCTTTTCTGATCTCCCCTATTTTTTGGAAGAAGAGTTCTCTTCTACGCGATATATGAAGGTTCTCGAGGCCTATTTTTTCCAAGTTTCTTCTTAGGTTTTGCTTTCCAAGGCACAAAAGGAGACATCAAAAGACATAGTCATAGTCTCAAAGCATATAGACATAGTCAATGAGGATATGCTCTTCTTGGATGAATTAGAATATTTTTATGTATCACTCATATAGACCATGTTGGTGGTCACTCCAATGCATGAGGAGAAGCATCTCCTTAATCCTATAGAGTAAAAAATGGTTAAGCAACAACAAGACCCATTCCCCACGCCATCTTCCTTCAAATAAACATGTGTGTGCCCTATCAAGTATTTTTCATCCACAACTTATCACCTAGTCTAGGTCATGCTAGAATCAAAGCTTGAGGAGAGCACTTTTAAAGTTGAAATGTCACATAAAATGTCAAGAACTTCTCCTAAGAAGAATAATCATTTTTTTTTCTTTTTGACATGTCACAAAAAGGGACACAAACCCTCTTTTTGTCCCATTTTTTGTCAAAATATGGTTGAAAATTTAATTAATTAAAATAAATTGGGTCGCCATGATAGCTATTTCTCTCTTCCTGTTAATGGGTCTTTGTAATTAATTTGGTTTGTATAGTTAGTGTAAATAGTTAGGTTTCTTTAATATGCGCTACTACACAAGGTAACACATGTTTGAGTTCTCGTGTAAAGTTATTTTCCCTAAGTTATTTTGAACATACACTGAGATTTTCCCTAGGGTTAGCATTGCTAGTGTTTTGTGATTATCATCATCACATATCAAAGAAAATTTTTAATGATGAATTTTATGTTTTGCTAACCTTTGTTTTGTTAAAAGCAAGCATGACAATGCTGTTGGAAAGTTGACTATACTATTGTATATGACTATAATTAAGTGTTTTCATTATGGAAACAAAGTCATAAGAAGTTTTGGAGTTAGTGCATAACTCATAAGATCAAGAAAATGGCTCAGTATGGAAGACTGAACAGACAATAAAGCACCAGATGAACAGAGCATCAACGCATGTGCGTATGATTGAGTTATGGTATGCTTCCTTGAAGATAAGCTTCTGAGTATGTAATCATGCTAAGTCTAAGAGTGCATGATCATATGAGTTATTATGAAGAAGTTACAGCTAGGTGAAGTGACACAGATAGTGAGCGACAGAACATAATAGAGCATAGAGCTGACTATTGGTATTTTGGTTAGCATGTATAATATTGTTTTGTAAAGGCTATGCACCTATTATATTTAGGTTATAGACATGTTAATATCATTATATGTAAACACGCTTGAGCCAATTCATTTGGAAGCATTGTATATAATTAGTTAAAGGCCGACTTAATGAATAGTTTTGTATGCGCATATAAATAAGACATGTGCCTTTGTATTTGAGTATGGAATGAGATATAGAGTTGATAGTAGCAAAGCATAAGTATGCGAAGTACAAGTTAGAATGTTGTAGAGCTTTAAAAGAGGCTAAAGCATCACCACACAAAAGGTACTGATCAGATAAGCAGTGTCAAAGCAACAGTTCACCATTGGTAGATATAGTGTGTATCTGATATCCAGGAGGTTGTAGCCTTCTCATTGAGAAGTGAGCTCTAGCAGTGAGCCACCACCCCTAATAGGGTTATTGTAAGAGACTCCTTATAGGGTCTGACCCTTGACCAGGTCACTGTACTTATTACATTGTAAAGATCAACTCCTAACATGGTTGTAAGATTTTCTAACAGGGATCATAATACACTAGTGCAGTTCTTAGTGGGTGTCAATTCCCACCAGGGGTTTTACCTATTTGGGTTTCCCCGTAATCATATCTGGTGTTATGTGTTATGGTTGTTTATCTTACTTGCATTGATATTTATTTTAGTACTTAAGCAATTAAGTTAAGTTTCGAGATATCAGAAAAAGTAATAATATATAAAACATTGATTCACCCCCCCTCTTAGTGTTCCCATTCCTAACAATTGGTATCAGAGATTTGGTCCTCTGAAGACAAGTTTAACCACTCGAGGAGATCATGGGTTCGAAAGAAGTGAAACATCTGAAGAAGAATCTTGAAGCAACTCTTGAAGAACTTGACAGATCTGAAAAAGAAATTGAAGAACTGAAACTAAAGGTCAGTGGTTTTCAAGTATTCATCAAGAAACTGAGAAAAGATTTGAAGGATTGTTCAAATAGTGATTTAGGGAAAATGTTCAAAAAGATGAATGAGGAAAACACAGCTCTGAAGGATCAAATTGAAGAGTTGGATGAAAATTTATTTAACAATCAAGAAGCCTATGAAGAATAGGTCAAAGAAAACAAGCAGTTGGATGAAGAACTAAGGCAAGCAAACAAGAAAATCTTGGAGCTAGAAAACATCAAGAAGAAAGTAGAATCAGAATTGACTGAAGTAAAGAATCATATTAACAAGTTGCACACAAGAAAGGATATAATAGAGTCACAATTGCATGCACAAAATATTAAAGGAGATACCAGTGGTATTGGATTCAATGAAGCACAAAATCATATCAATGACATGTGAGCAAGATTCTACCAGGAGGATCTACAGAAGCTAAGAAGACTGGAAATTAGATTGAAGCTAATGCAAAACCATCTAAAGATGAATGCAAGCTAGGAAAAAAAACTTGTTATTCCTGTAACAAGCATGGTCACATAGCAAGATATTGTAAAGAGGTAAGACCTTTCAAAGGTTATTGTTATTCATGCAATAAGTGTGGTCATAGAGCTATGAATTGTAGATCAAATCAAAGAAATCAGATTCAACAAAATTAGAGAAGTCATCCACATCAGAATGTTAGAAGTCCTTAGAACATTACATGTTAGATATGTAATTATAATGGTCACATAGCTAGATAGTGCAAAATGGTAACTCACATCAATGCATTGAGGAATATCAAGGCTCCAGTTATTTGTCACTCATGTAATAAGGTTGGACACATCTCAAAGTTTTACAGATCAAAAGAGCAAAGACAAGAAAGCCCTAATAAGTCACAAAAGTCAATTCTGGATGAAGCAGGAGAAGTCAAGTTTGTGCAAGCTACAGAAGATGCGAGCATGATTTGGAAGGAGGAAAAGAAAGATAATGTTGGTGAAATAGTTGAGGATGAACCTGCAATGGACGCACCTCCTATTTATGGTTAAATGACCTTCATGGTCATAGGGGGAGCTAGATTAGCTCTAGACCCCTGCGCGGCTGGTATACTCATCCTCAGAGTATGTGCCTTTGGTTATAACTATTTGGAGACTAGTTAATGCAGTATACAAGAGCGCACCTCTTGATTGATAGCAGAGATGATTGAAATTCTCTGTTGCATTATGTGTTTATGCGGCAAGCATTAATGGAAAAAAAGTTGTTTTTATAGTCACCGAAGTTCCTTTATCTACACATTTACATTTGAATTCAAACCTTTGGAGAGCACAGGAGATTAAGCACTTAAGAGTTGAAAGATTGCAGTTGGTTTATCAGTGAAGAAGTTAGAAAGTTGGTTACGAAACCCTTGTTCAGATGTGATGGTTCAGAATTCATTTGGAAACCTATATTAGTGTGATCAAGTAAGTTATGGCCACTCTTGTTGTATTTGATGTTGCCAAAAGGAAAAGATATGTATTTAAGAAGCATCCATTCAAGTCTACCCTAGATGATTTGGAAGGAGCATTCTCTAGGACTCCTATGGGAGTTATGCACGTAGATGACATACACGCATATATTTATTTCAAGAAGGAACCTGTTGGATTAGATAGAATCAGGTCACACATAAAAACCATGATGAATCCAGATAACACATTCACTGATGAGTTCGCGCACTTGGAAGAAAACCCTATTGTTGAGTTTGCCACATCATATGAGTTTTACGAATCTGAATGGGTTAAGATTCTTTTGAGTAGAAGTCATGATGATTTATTTTGGATTGGTGAAGTCCATGTCAGAATAACTATTGATCTCATTCATGAGATGACTAGATTACCTAAGATTGATGCCATCCTTCCCACTGGCAAGGATGTCAGAAAACTAGTAGAGTAAGCTTGTAAGTCATGCAGTGATAAGCGTGACATGACCATTGAGATGATTAAGGAGAAATACATCAAGCTAATGTCTATGATACTTGGATATAGATTCCAATATGAAAATAGGGTAAATAGTGTGTTCACAACCACTATTCTAGTAGCCATAAGGATTGTAAAGGAAAATGGAGACTTCAACTTGTGTGAGATATTGTGTGCACAGTTGATGGACAATATCAGGGCAATCAAACATGACAAGAGAAATATATTTAGGTTTGGATCATTGATAATCTATATGTACTTCCATATAGTTGGAAAAGTGTCAGATTTCTATTTAGACAAGAGTCTGCCTACAATGCCACACATATCATTCAAGGCATCTTCTGAAAGTACCTTGAGAGATTTCATGGAATTGGAAATCAAAAAATTCAAAATAAAGGTGTGGAGGAGGTATAAGATACCTGAAAGTATTATGGAGAAGTATAAGGATAGTATTTTCTTTATGGTAGAGACAGACATCACATGCATGGAAGTTGTGGAACCTAGAACTAAGTGGATTCATCCACTTGGTTATGAAGTGGAGGAACATATCCTAGAAGCATATGCACAAGTCCTCCTATCAGTGCCGAAGGATCCCAATGAACCAAGATGGGGTACCTATGAGGAAAATACAAGACAAGTAGATGCAGTCCTAATCAGTACTGTGACCAAGAGGAAAGCTTCTAGAATCACCTCTCAAATACTAAATATTCATGGTGTCACTCAAGCTGACCTGGATAAAGCTAGAGAAGCCAAGATAGCAATGCAAATTGAGAGTGCACCCACTGGTGAAGTCAAAATAGGGAAGTCTGATGACCCTAAGGAGAAGAAAGTAAAAATTGAGAAAACAAATGATCTCAAGGAAAAGAAGAGTAAGATAGATGATATCACTCTTGCACCCATAGATACAATTTACTTGGAGTCCACTAAAGCATCTCCTGAGTCAAGCAAGGTACCTAATTGGAAGAAGCAGATTGTCACAAGCCATCCATCAGCTAGATCCACAAGAAGCTGAGGTAGAAATGTTCAACCACCTCCTGAGGTAGGATTCCTACCAAATCTGTAAGTACTAAGAACAAGAGTAGTAGATGAGGGAAGAATTGATCAAATAACTAAGTTTTATGAAAAATATCATGAAATAAACAAATCTAAGATCCATGATATGTTAATCAAGCAAATGATCAAGTTTAAAAAGACTGTTCTGGAACTTAAGATAGTCATTCTAGATAAAGTTTGGGAAATTTTGGATACATTGAAAAGACAAGTTGTTGAAGAAGATTTTAGAATAAGAGAGAAGACATTGGATGATAACCTACCAGTATGTTCAGTTGAAGAAAAATATTTGTTAATGAGTTTGGTAAAGCCACACCTTAGAACCAAGATGAGAACTTTACAGATTATGAATAAAGATTCTGAACTGGTTGCTAAGGAAACTGAAAAAGCATTTAAGAAGGTATTTATGGAGAAACATATGCATCCATCATTGGCACCTACAACCCAAGTTCCTATTGAGCAAGTAAAAATAGATGAAACTCCAAATGCACCTATGACAGGTCCACATGATTCTACGCCTATGTCTGAAGCCAAGGAAGACATAATTATGATAGATAATGTTGAGATATCTATGGCAGCCATAGACAGAGACTTGGATAAGTTTGAGGAAGAATTTGTGAGCACAGAAGAAGTGGAGATTCTATGTGCTGATAATTCACCCAAACATTAGGAAGAAGTTTACATAGAAGACATAGCTAGACAAGAAGAAGAAAAAGAGAAAGAAGAAGAAAAAGAAAAGAAAAATGAACCTGCTGATGAGCCCTCAATTGAAATTCCACTGAAGGCTAAGACTGAAGTGTTGGACAATTCACTACTTTCCCCCAAGACCTCATTGTCATTGTTGTCAAGATTGACTCCTGACAAAACAAGCCTAGACTCTTGGGGAGAAGAAGCCCTGATCAAGATTAGTGTACTAGCAATGGAGAAAGTGAAGGAGAAACAAGTCATGATAAATCCATTATTTGTTGAATTAGTCAACATTCTGAACAACTTACTACCTATAGACAAGAAATTATCTAGTGTACATTCAGTAGATGATGTCAGCACCATCATGACATGCTTTAAAGAAAATTTCTCAAGTCTTGAGGAATCAACATCCAAGATAGTAGAAGAGAAATACCTTAAGAAAAGACTGAATGAGTTGATAGAAAACTTTGCACTTGACCTTAGTTCACTAAAGGTTGGTCAAGCTATGTTGAAGGAGATTGCGGCTAAAGGAAGAAAGATCATAGCTGATTGTATGGATAAGAACAAACTAACTACAGACCTCTCAAAGAAGATTCAAGAAGCTGAATCCATGATGGAAGTGGTAAGGAAGTCAGTGCTAGATCCCTCCTCCAATATAAATATGTGAAATAATGTCTACTAAGGACAATTGGATAAGATAGAGAAGGTAGAGCAAGAAATGGTTAATATAAGGGATAGGAAAGCTCAGTTGAGACATGCACTTGCACCCTCATTAGATGTGCTAAGTAAGAATATCAAGGAGATCGATGCCACTATTGTGACATATGATCAAGGTCTGAATTTAGATTTGGAGAAGATGGAGAAATTGACTTATGATTTTTGCACCCATCTTTAGACTGTAGATGCATTGAAGGCGTTTTGGCAGCAAGAAATTGCAAACCTTCAAACTGCATACCATGATGTATTATCAATGTAAGTACTTGAAGCTTAGTTTTTGTGCACCTTTGTCATTAATGTCAAAGGGGGAGTATAGTATATAGTATAAGGGAGAATATGGAGCTATGTATATGATGTAAAGGGGAGTAGAGTATATAGTAGAAGGGAGATATAAGATAGAGTATATGTTAGAAAGTTCTATAGAAAGATACAATTAGTAAATTTACTATATTCCTTTGTTTCCATTAATGAAAAAGGGGGAGATTGTTGGAAAGTTGACTATATTGTTTTATATGACTATAATTAAGTGTTTTCATTATGGCAACAAAGTCATAAGAAGTTTTGGAGTCAACGCATAACTCATAAGATCAGGAAAATGGCTAAGTATGGAAGACTAGACAGACATCAGAGCACCAGATGAACAGAGCATCAGCACACATGCGTATGACTGAGTTATGGTATGGACCCTATAATATAAGCTTCTGAGTATGTAATAATGCTAAATCTAAGAGCACATGATCATATGAGTTATTATGAAGAAGTTTGAAGTGACATAGACAGTTAGCGATAGAACATAACAGAGCATAGAGCCGACTGTTGGTATTTTGGTTAGTGTGTATAATATTGTTTTGTAAAGGCTATGCGCCTATTGTATTTAGGTTATAGACATGTTAATATCATTATATGTAAACACACTTGAGCCAATTCATTTGGAAGTGTTGTATGCAATTAGTTAAAGGCCAACTTAATGAATAGTTTTGTATGCACATATAAATAAGACATGCGACTTTGTATTTGAGTATGGAATGAGATATAGAGTTGATAGTAGCAGAGAAGAAGTATGCAAAGTACAAGTTATAATGTTGTAGAGCTTTACAAGAGGCTAAAGCATCAGTGCAAAAAAGGAACTAATCAGACAAGCAGTGTCAAAACAACAATTCACCATTGGCAGATATAGTGTGTATCTGATATCCAGGAGATTGTAGCCTTCTCATTGAGTAGTGAGCTCTGGCAGTGAGCCACCACCCCTAACAAGGTTATTGTAAAAGACTCCTTACAGGGTTTGACCCTTGACCAAGTCACTATACTTATTGCATTGTAAAGATCAACTCCTAACAAGGTTGTAAGATCTTCTAACATGGATCATAATACACTAGTGTAGTTCTTAGTGGGTGTCAATTCCCACTAGGGTTTTTACCTATTTGGGTTTCCCCGTAATCATATATGGTGTTATGGTTGTTTATCTTACTTGCATTGATATTCATTTAAGTACTTAAGCAATTAAGTTAAGTTTCAAGATATTAGAAAAAGTAATAATATATAGAACACTGATTCACCCCCCCTCTCAATGTTCCCATTCCTAACAAATGCTTTAGCTATTTTCCATTTAGGCACATGATCTTCTGAGAGTTAGGTATCCTCTAGCCAACTACCAATTCTATATGTGGTGGTGGGTTCTTTTGTTATGATATGAGTTGGATTTATATATTGCACATTGAAAGAACATTCATTTTAACATTTAAAGCAACACATGATAATGCTAAATGATGAAACCAAATAGATGTAGATAAACAAACAAGAAAAAAGTGTAAAATTTTATTCATTTTTTTATATTTATTTATAGAGAAAAAGTATTAGAAATGAACTATATTTTAATTTTTTTTTATCATTTATATCTTATTTCATATTATAAAAAAATTCAAAATAGAACAATTTCTAGCCACAACAACACAGGTCACACGTTGCTAGAGTCAAAGCCACCTCGAGTCAAGTCATCCCCACTTTCCTCTAAGCCATCTTAAAAGTCAGATGACTCCTTGCCAACTGACTCATTTTCTGTATCCCATGATTTCTCGAAGAGATCTCTTAGGAAGAAATCTTGGAGGAACTCCCTATACATTTCCACCTCTAGGTCCACATATTTCTTCAAAAAATTGACCCTAGGTTGTGCATAGTAGTGATGCATGTCAAGCAACCTAGAGAGGAACTTAGAAATGAAGAGCACCCATGGAACCACCTCTCTAGTCTCAAGAAAATCCCTCAAGTCAGTTGCTAGTGGCAACCTAATTTTATATCAATCCATGACCAAAATGTCTCAAATGCCCTCATAGTAGGTTCTGCCAAACAACCCAACTACAAGGAACTTGATTTCATTCCTAGGCTCCCCCAAGTCCAACAAGGAACCAACAAATCAGGATGAAATGTCTATGTTCACTTTGTAGCGGTCCTTACTCTCCACAAATTCCTTTCCTAGGACCCATTTAACAATTGGAAGGACTAGGTCATCATTAGTTCTTATCATATGGGTGGTGATCCTCATAGGTGCATCTGTGCTTTTCAAGCTACTATTTCTACTCTATGTCTATGAATTGTTATTTTTTTCTATGACCTTGTGTCATATTCTAATAATGACGCTCCTTATATAGAACACACAACCTCCTCACACACTTAAGCATTTACCCTGTTGATGGAGGTTGTCACATCAAGTTGCTTGAAGTACCACAATCATTTTCCAAGGTCACCATTTGTCTTGTCCTTGATCAATGGTCCTTCTTTTGGCTCTTGATACTGCAATTATATAGAGATTCATACATCTTGGTTATCGAGAAGGAGTTAATGCATTTATTGTAGCCTTTAAATGAAAGATTACTTTTGATACCCTTGGTGTGCTAACATTATTTTCATGGAAAAAGGTGTTAATATCCATCATTTCATGGAAATAATGATGTCCAACTAGATTTTCTCATGATTTTACATTAATTACATACATTAATGTTGATAAGATTTATTTCCTCATTCTGATAAGTGAAACATCAGGGGATCTTCTGCTACCACCTTGGAAACCAACCTAAGGGAAATGACTTCATTATCAACATGCATTTTAAAAGCCAAATAAAAGGAAAAAATATAAATAATGAACCCATTAAATACAAGCAAAATGCAATTTTAGGTAATGCTAACAACTTTATTAGGCCTATGAATGCTTGACTGACAATAGAACAATGCTAGTGGTTGTCAAGGTGATAACCTTTTCAGGTCTATAGACGCTTGAATGGTAGTAAGGTTCTATCTGGTTGGCTTAGGAACAAGCCCCACCTACATATCTTAGCAGACGGTGGAAAATATTTTATCTACTCAATTGGAGAAGGGATGAACTCCTCACACACACAGTAATCCATGGATTAGGTTACTTTTATTTATGATGACATTTCTTCCTTTTTTGACTACAAGGGTTCATGAATTGTTGGGTATCACCTGTAAAGTTTTATTACGAAGCCTTAACAAATGCATTTATCTTGTTTCATTCTAAAGTACCCTCCCCTCTCCATTTTATCTATGTCATGTTGTTTTTTATCATTGACAAGACATGTCATTTTGACAAACTTTTTGTGGTTCTTTGCTCTCTGTTTTCCCCTGCAATATTTTTTCATTTCCTCACCCAAGGTCTCTTTTTTTTTCTTATGTTGTTGTGTGATTCTTTTGTTCTATTTTATGCTATGGTTCTTGACTTTAAGAATTTGCCTAAGGAAATGAAATATTATGCTAAGATCTAGAATCTCAAAGAATAACACAAGAAATATAGGCAAATGATATGGTCATAACTGATTGGATTCAATAATTATCAATAATACAATTAAAGTCCAATTTATTTACAATTTATATGTGCATGAATATATAGGCAATGCATGATAACTAGGAGATATGCAATAGATAACCTATCAACCACACAAGGTGGAATCACGTTTTCACCAAAGGTGGATCATCTTCCATTGTTCGATGAAGCATGTGCAAACATGTGAAATGATAAGAGGATGATCATGTGATAAGAGTACTAAAGGTGGATCTCACACATAAAGTGGAAAGAGATAACAAATAACAACACTTAAAGTGGAATTATCCTACACTATGTGATAAAATAGAATGCATACTCTTATGTGTCTACAATGCAAACTACTATGTAATATATTATCTTAAGTAAGCTTAAGTAAAGTATATCTAAGAATATTTAATTACATGAACACCCCTCCTTGTTGTAGAAGCACCCACAATATATTCAATAGTATGGTCTAGGAATATGTAAGAGTTTGTCTTTTATGTAATAAGGTCCCTTATACCATAAAAATATGATGTCAAATCAATTTGTAAGGCTTGCTAGCCATTTCATTTATTGTAACTAGTCAGGACCTAGTTGGTCAAACTATAGTCAAAGGACTTCAAAATGTGAAAATTGGAATGGAAATGTGTTTTTCATGTTTTTAAGCCTCATGCATGTTGGTGAAGTTATAGGGTCCTAGAAAGTCATTAAGTTAGCCAATGCTAAAAATGACACAAGTTGCTTATGCAATGTTTCTTGCAAAAGTGACAATTTAAAGATCCAACAGTCATCTCATTCAAAAAGTGGTTGATTTAGGTTGGATCAGTTGCAAAAAGGATGTATAAGCCTCTTTTGGTTGAGGCATAGTAGTTGTTGAAGATTTGGCACATGAATAAGAAGAATTTTCTTTTCTTTATACTATTTTTTGACTGTTTCTTGCAATAAGTTTGCTTGTATAGGATGATACGAATTTGCAAAATGTTGAAGACCACATGGATGTATAGATAACTAACATACCTTTCATCTAAAGTTGGTTTGGGAAAAATTCATCCGCATTTGTAGAAGATATAAGCAAATAATACCTACATGTCTAAAACCCTAACTATCTAGGGTTTTGTTGCCATGTTTCAGTTCCATCTTGTAAATTTTTTCTTTAAAGTTGTAAAGGCGTCAATTTATTTGTAGTCTCAAAAAATAAGCATCTCTTATTCCCCTAATAGATTTTGTGTCCCTATAGTACCTTCCGAAGCTAAAGAATGTATTTCGTGTCTCAAACCCTCAAAAGGAAAGTATGTATGTAAAGTTTAGAAAAAGTAGACCTTTGCTGCTAAAGCCTTCAAGATTAATAGTGGTGGGATGCTCCTTCTAAAAGTCTGAAAGAAAGTTAAGTAACACTCCAATTGGAAATTAGGGCAAAGTAATGCGATTCCTGAAAGCTGAAGCAAAGAAAAATATCAAAATACTTCATTGGGGGAATTCAACGTTCAAAGTACTAAAGAAATTAGGAATCAAAGAGGGGTGATAAGATTTTAAAAAATTTGAAAGATGTTGGGGCCCACCCTTTGTAAAGTTACGGGCAAATAAAAAGAATATGATTATGATGATTCCCAATTAACAAAGGAGAAGAACCATCTTTTCAGGAAATTGAAAGTTTAAGTGTAACTTCGTCGGAAAGCATGGGAAGGAGGTGCATTTTCCAAAATCCTAGAAATAAAGACCACTAAGAAAAGTTCTCGACTTTTGCAAATAAAGTCTCATTTCAGAGATCCCTCATCATGAATGCCTCACCTATGAAATCTAAAGTAAGGAATATAGATCTCCAGCGAATGAAGTGAGAAGCTTCAGAAACAAAGGTGTCAAGGTGCTACGTCTGAAGCCAAAATTCACAGAAACTCATTTTTTAAATCTCTGATTAACGCAAGCAACCCACCATAGATCAAAGCAAAAAATATGTTGGATGTTTATGTGCAGGGATGTCTTGTCCAACATTTAGTGCATTTAATGATAATCATGTGCCTGGATTTATTTAGGATTGCCTTGATTATATGATATTTTATGGAAGAAGCCAAAGTAAAGCATCATTACTATAATAGGTAAAATCAGGGCAATTTCTTTCTTCGTGCAACCCTTTCTTTTTTTGATAAAATAAGAGTTTGTTGCAGCTTGCAAATACACAAAATGGCTCTCATATATCATGGGTATGATCATCTTATTGACATTGAGAGTGAATGGAAAGATATTTGTGACACTAAATTAACTCATTTTGACCTGGGAGATCTCCATTGGAGAATCTGTCAAGAACCTAGACACCCTATCACGAAGAAATTGGCGGCCAAGAGTGGACTCATGGAAGAAGATGGATTTACCATCTTGATACAATATCTAAAACTTATCTGGGAATGCATTACTCATTTTGATCCGGTTTCCAAACAGAAAAAGATGGCCAATGAAGAGGTTCTCATCACTCTAGATAGAACCACCTTCCAGACCTTTTTCCATCTCTTCATGAGAGAAGAATTCATAAATTGGGATTTTTCTCTTTCAACATCATCATTCGGTGAAAAGAAAACAAAATAGAGGGGGGTAATGTCAAAAGAATGGTTTGAGTCAACAAGTCCTAGAAAATCCAAATTTCCTAAAACCATTTTTGTTACTAATTTGAAAAGGGAAGTCATCGACATGCTAGTGTTATTGCACAGGGTAAGAGGTAGTGAAGAAGCCCTAAATCTTTGGAGGAGTGGGTCTTATGTTTGGTACAAACTATGTGCACCTATGAAATATATATAGATTGGGAAGAGGTCATCAGTGATATATTGAGACTCCTGATTACTAGTGCTAAGGTTAACAATTCCTTCTTCATGTTTTCATATGTTATTTATGCCCTAGCATGTACACAACACTAATTTGGTCTGAATCATGTCGAATATTTCGATGATGATGTGCAAATATATGATTTTTACCTTGGTTTGTAACTACATAGGAGCTATGCAGAATTCAAGAGGATAAATGATAAGTTCGTCATGAAATTGACAGATAAGCTGCAAGGGTTCCCTAAGAGGTGATTATCTCCAGAAGAAATTGAGCTATTTTCTAAGTATGACAACTATCTCATTCAATTCCTGACTTTTACATACTTCTAGATTGGTGCTTTTGATGATTTTCCCAACAAGTTTCTTAGGTATCCTGATGATAGGATGGTTCTGATCGAATTGTGTCAATAAATACTCAAGGTAAATAAAAGATGTGGTGAAAGACACAAGGTTGAGATTTCTTTTCCTATCATAGTAGGAGTGTATTCATGCTCCTCAAGTTCAAACATTGTAAATGTAGTTAAGACTGCGATGACCTGATACTCCTTTCAACAATACGAGTCTTTATGAACTTGATATGACCCCAGTGGCTTTGTTAGGGATAATCTATAGCTAGTTTTGTTTTTCTGACATGCACCAACACTATAATACTTTTGGGAAAATTGAAAATATGACTTTGAAATGAGGGAAAGGTCTTGGTTGAGGCTCACCATAGACCAAATCAATCTTTATGAAGTGAACTTAAATGTTGATGGCCTAGTGGATGATGAGAGAAAACTCCTCAATCCACACTACCTGAAGAAGATTAAAGGAACTCCAATAAAGCCCACCAATTGGGAGGCTCTAGAAATAGATGATTTTGATGCTGACATGTCCTTAATAATGAGAATAATTCAAAATTGGGTTGAGTGGAAGAAAACTAGGAAAAGAAAAGGAAGTTCCACCCCAGTTCCATCAGACCCAACACAGAGCCAATCACTATCACATGTTACCACCATTCCTATAGCCTCCTCAACACCCATATTTTTCCAAGGTGTTGGAGGGTACAAAGAAAGACTAGAGAAAGAAGAAGAGCCTAAATGTACCTACGGAGAACGGTCTCTTCCAATTATAGATCTCTTGGAGGGAGAAGAAACTAAAGAAGGAGGAAACCCTAAACAAGAAGAGGTTCTACATGGATGAATTTATGATATGAAACAAGAAACCTTGGATTAGAAACAAGAGGGTCAACTAGAATATTTCCCAATGGATTCTCAGGTACCTCAAGTTCTAGCCTCCTCTAGTTCTATTTTACCCAAAGTGCCCAAATTTCCTTTTGTTTCTACCAAGAAAGACACTCCTCCCATCATGAGGAAATTATTTGATTTAGAAAGTCTTGAGTCCACTTCAAAAGCTTTGTCTACTCTCTCCTATTTAGAGAACTCTATTAAGAAGAAAAGGAAGGGGAAGAAGATAGTATGCCATCCCCGAGAATGATCAACCAAATTTTGAGGAGTACTCCTCCTCATAAAAAGAAGAAATCTTCAACCGTTGCAACCCTGGGAAAAGATCATGAAACTCAGCATGTTATCATGGAAATAACCCAAAATGAGTCCACCAAAAAGTTGACACAGTTGAATGTGTCTAAATTCATAGTGACCACGATTGACATTGGTCCTCCTAGGCATGAAAAGATAGTTCAGATGTGGGAATTTTCCCACCAACAGGCGAAATAAAAATTGGACAAAGATAAGCAAGAAAAGGACAGACTAAAGGCAATTGTGTCTCATCTTTCTGACTACCTCAGGAAAGTTCTTGCACCCCTGTCATCTCAACATGAGACTTCTTCTTCTGATATCCTTGATTTGACATCAAATGAGAATCAAGCCCTAATTTTCCAATTACAAGAAGACAGACATATGGATAAGATTAGTAGGGATTGGATTAAAGACCTTAAAGTCATAGGGTTACCTCTAATTGAATTTCTTGGTTCCATATACAAAAGATTGATGTGGATGAAGGAAAGTGTGAACCATGACATCATAATCATCAAAGAGGAAGAAGTATCTTATGAAAGGTTATTTTCAATGCTCATAGAGGTCATGGATATGAAAGTGGAAAATGTTGTCAAACTGGGACTATTGCAATCAATTAATGAGCCACTACAAAAATGGATGTTTTCTCTAACATGCAAGCAAAAACATATTACCAAAGCCCTTAAGTATTTGAGGGAAATAGTCAATAACTTATAGGAAGACATTCTGAGAACTAAATTTTTTTTCACATATTTAGGATGCAATTTGTACCAAGGCAAGGGAAAGGATGTCATAGATATTAACAATATGGTGGAAGTGTATCAGGAGCATATCAATAGAATTATTAGTCCTGCAATATATTAGAGGGTAGAAATCCAAAAGATCACTCTCATTGATGCCTCACTATCCAAAATTAGTCACAAGGTGCCAAACTATGAAGAGAGTGTAGAAGACTTGCAACAAAATCACCTCTACTGGACTACCAAAAATGACAACATCACAGTGTTGAAAGATGAAGATTTGGCACATATCATTGAAGCTCTTCAGGGACACAAATCCAACCAAGAGGCTCCTAAAAATACTTTGGTTAAAGGAGAAGAAGTGAAAGCTTCCTAGTAAAATCATGATTACTTTTCTATTTTTATATTTCCATACTCAAACACTTGTCTTGATTGTGTCAGTTATTTATCAAGATGTTGTTACATAACTGCCTGGGTAGGCAAATGGACTATATTAATATTTTTTGAACATTTTACAAGGATTGGCAATTTTTTAATACAATTTACCCCTATTGATTTGACAACTGTGTGAGACTCCAAATTATTTTGATAATTTTTGTTCACGGATAAATTTTGATTCAGTGTTGAATGAATGAATGTATGGTAGAGGACATAATTTGGTTATAGATATCAGACTGTGTTTTGAAAATCTGCAATCATAGGGTGATCTATGAATTGCTATTTGTTTTCCTCCATGAATGTTTATGTGTTTAAAAAATTTACATTTTTCAGATACTCTAGTTGTATGCATAATCTTTATGGTCATGAAGATGTACATATAGAAATAAATTGGTGATTTAAATTGTGTTAGTTTCTTTACAGTTGTGAATAAGAAAGCACAACAATGAGCATTCTTTCTTTATTAAAATTCCTATTGTATTGTGGATATGTCATAGTGATGAATGTACATTAAGATCCTCTCCTACTATCTGGTTAAGAGCACACCCCTTGATTTAGCTTAGTTTTCATTCATTGTATATATGCTTTAGGGAGCTGTAACTATTAATTTAGGGATAAAACTTTCATAGTTTGTTCAACTATTGTTATTAATGAACATAAGATCAATAGTTGTACCATATATTTTAGAGCCTCTGACAATGTGATGTCGGCCCTAGTGGCTAAGGCCCTCAGATTGTCTCTAACGAAGACTTTCAGGAGATATTATTCAATGGATGCTAAGTAGGTGCCACTGATTGGCCATATCAAAGATGCACAAGTAGTTCTTTCATCTCACCCAACTAGACGGTTAAAGCTCACCATCATGGTGGTAGATATACTAGCCAGTTATGACATGTTGCTAAGCAAAAGCTTTTGTAGAGACTTGGGCAGAAAAATCAAACTGGACTGGTCCCACGTAGTCGCCCTTGTTGGGAATAAGAAGGTCAAGTTAGAACCTAAAGAGAAAGCCAAATTTATAGTGTTAAAATCGGATGACCCAAAGGTGCAAATCTTGTATGAGGAGCCTGAATTTGGCAACTATAGATTGTACACTAAGCCCGGTTCTCTAGAGTTAAAAAGTGAGGAAGAAGAATCACAATTGTGGACCTTAGAGTTTGATGGAAGTTGTGCTAGTGTAGGAGTGGTGTTGATTCCACCTCAAGGTGACATGATACATTTGGCCTACAAGCTAGAATTCAAAAATACAAACAATACTATGAAGTACAAAGCTTTGTTGTTAGGCATTGCCATAACCAAAGACAAAGAAGTCCAAGTATTGAAAGTGAAAGATGATGCAAAGATGATGCAAAGATGATTGTAAAATAGGTTAGGAGTCTTTTCTCTATTAAAAATACCAAATTAAAGCATCATAGGAAAAGCGCACGGGATGAAATATAAAGCCTAGATTCTTTTTGATAGAAATAATGGCCAGGGAGAAAAATACATGAGGTGATTATCTAGCAGAATCGACATCCCTTCTTCTACCTCATCTTGATTTTGAGGATAAAAAATAAATGGTTGATCTAGTCCATAGACCAAGAATTCCTAATAATGTGGAATTGTGGTAGGTTTTCGAAGATGCTAATTGACTCCATCAGTTCTTAGAGAATGTTGATATGTTCATAAAATAGTAATTTGAAGGAGGAGAAAACTGTTGCACTCGATTCTCTCTAGATAAAGGACCTAGAACAAGGGGTCATGCAAATAAATCGTAATAAAATCTCCTCAGGAATGGTCTCTCTTGAAAATTTATTTGATAGACATGATGTATACATCCAAAGAAAGGGAGGAGGATAGGGGAACACTTCAAGAGAATATGAGAGTTTACATGGATATGCAAAAATCAAAGATGATAAGCATTGGAAAATGTTGCACTGAATGAGAGAGAGAGAAGTTGAAGGAGTTGCTTTCATCTTACCAAGATGTGTTTACATGGTCCTACGATGATTTAAAAAGTTTCATGGGTGAAAAATTCAAACACCTTTTCCCTTTGAAACTTGAAGCTACTCCTTTCCGTCAGAAATAGAGGAACTATAACCCCAAGGTGTCTGACACCATTTTTTGAGTGATTGACAAGATTCTAAAGGTGCGAATAATCAACCCCATTCATCATTCCACCTAGGTAGCCAACATATTTACGGTCTAAAAGAAAGTGGAGATATCAGGATCTATGTAGATTTCAGGATTTTGAACTAGGCGTCCCTCAAAGATAATTATATGTTACCAAACATGAACCATTTGTTACAAATAGTGGCAGGTTCAAAAATGATGTCCATGCTAGATGGATTTTTCAGCTATAACCAAATAAAATTTGATGAAAGTGACCAATATAAAATATATTTCACCACTCCATGGGGTACTTTTGCCTACAATAGGATGCCTTTTGGGTTGATCAATGTAGGCGCTACTTTCTAGTGGGCAATGAACTTGTCATTTGGAGACCTAAAGAATAAAATAATATCAATTTACTTAGATGATCTCATGGTGTTCTCTAAGATGAGGAGAAACCACTTACGCGATCTGGAAGTAATCCTACAAAGGTGTTGGGAACATAGGATTTCCTTGCACTTGAAGAAGTCAGTATTATGTGTAATTGAAGGAAAGCTATTTGGCCACATTAAGTCTCAAGAAGGAATTCACATAGACCCCAAAAGAGTCAAGGAAATTCAGCAACTCAACCTCCCTTCAAGAAAGACCGGGGTAAAATATTTCTTTGGCCAAGTTAATTTTCTAAGAAGATTTATGCCTGACTTCTCTGAAACCACTAAACATGTAGCTAATATGATGAAAGGGAATTAGGGATTTAGATGGATTGAGGCTAGTAAAGAAGCTTTTCAAAGTGTTAAAGAAGCCATTGCTAACATGCTTGTGCAGACACATCCCGAATTCACTAAAGAATTTCTCATTTACTATTATGCTTCTGAACACATAATGTCCATGATACTGTTTCAAGAGAATGAAGAAGGGATCTAGGTGCTAATCACATTCATGAGCACCCCATTGAAGAATCATGAACTCAGATATTCTCAAATTAAGAAACATGCTTTCATCATAGTAAAGGCTCTCAAGTATTTTAGGTTCTACGTCCTACACTCTCATGCCATTGTCTTTGTTCCTAATCCCATGGTGAAAAGCATCTTGATGCAATAGGAAGTGGGATGTAACACTAGATGGGCATGGATTGCTAAAGTGAAAGAATATGACATCGAAATCAAAGCAACCAAGCTTGTATGAGGAAAGGGCCTTTGCAAAATAATAGCCGAGAATGAACCTGAACAAGAAGAGGATCTTCCTAAGGTGCTAATGGTAAGTCTACAAGATCCCTATTTTTTAGCCATTTCTTATTTCTTAACTTATGGTGAATGACCAAAAGATCTCTCCCCTAAGAAAAAGAGGAATCTAAGAATGAAAGTTGAAAAGTATGTCATTTGGGATGAGAAGGTATACAAGCATGCCATTGATGAGACCTTCTTGAGATGTGTAGACAAATAGAAACAAGAGAAGCTTTTAAAATCTTTCCATGAAGAGGCTTTTGGTGGTCACCTTTCTTCCACTGTGACAACTTCAAATATGCATATCATTGGGTCACAAAATATGAGAAGTAAATTTTTTTTGCAGGAAAGCCCCAACTAGCTACCTTACCTTTGAGGCCTGTAATAATTGAAAATCATTTCTAGCAATGGGGACTAGATTTTATTATCCCATAAACCCTCATTAAAGCGTAGGGCATACATATATCCTGACTGTGATGGATTACTTTACCAAGTGGGTCGAAGCTAAAGCAGTCAAGAAGACCACTTCTAAAGTTGTTTGTGACTTTTTAAAAGAGTGCATTTTGGTGTACCAACAAAACTAGTCATGGATAATGCCACTTATTTCTCTTCATAAAAAATAACACAATTCTGCTATGACCACAAGATTCAATTGGCACACTCTTTAGATTATTATCCTTAAGGAATTGGTCAAGATGAATCAAGAAACAAAAACTTGGTGAGCATCATGAGCAAGCTAGTTTCAAAAAGTCAAAGGAACTAGCATAAAAATTTGCATGAAGCTCTATGGCCAGACAAAATCACACCGAAGCATGATATCAGGATATCCCCATTCGAGCTAGTATATGGTGTCAAAGCCAGTCTTCCACTACCTTTGGAGTTGTCAGCATGTAAATTGCAAATAGTGGTGGAAGACAACATATTTCAGGATGGAGTTGAAAAGAGGATCCTATATCTAATGAAACTTGAAGAAGAGAGAGAAGACATGGTTAACAAGATAACTCAACATCAACAAAGGGTAAAGAAATTGTTTGATAAAAGGATCCGCCATAAAAAATTCATGGAGGGAGATCTGGTCTTACTCTAGGACAAGAGAAGAGAACCAAAAGGTATGCACACTAAATTTGACTATCTATGGAAGGTCCTTTTAAAATTCATCAGATATACAGAGTGAACTCATTCAAACTATCCTATCCGGATGGCATAATATTACCATTGTCTTATAATGGGCAAGATCTCAAATTGTATCAACTATGAAGCAAGTAACCCTTGTAATTGTACCATAGTAGTTAGTTTTCTTTCCCATTCCATTTTTTTGATTTAGTGTTTTGTCTTTCTATTTTGTTCATCCTATCCTTTGTGGTGCAAAACTAGATATTCTAGGTCCCTTCTGAGTTCCCCATGGTCCTCGTCCCCAGTCAAAGCTAGCTATTTCCATGTTTTAGTTCCATCTTATAAATTTTTGCTTCAAAGATGTAAAGGTGTTAGTTTGTTCATAGTCTCAGGAAATTAGCCTCTCTTATTCTCCTAATAGAGTTTGTGTCCCTATAGTACCTTCCAAAGCTAAAGAGTGTCTTTCATGTCTCAAACTCCCAAAAGGAAAGTGTAAATGAAAAGTTTGGAAAAAGTAGACCTTTGTTGCTAAAGCTGTTAAGATTAGTAGTGGTGGGATGCTCCTTCTGAAAGTCTGAAAGCAAGTTAAGTAACACTCCAATAAAAAATTAGGGAAAAGTAATGCAATTCCCAAAAGCTGAAGCAAAGTGAAATATCAAAATACTTCAATGCAGGAATTCAATATTCAAAGTACAAAAGAAATCCAGAATCAAAGCAGGGTGATAAGATTTCTGAAAATGTGAAAGACGCTGTGGCCCACCCTTTAAATTTGTGGGAAAATCAAAAGAAGTTGATTATGATGATTCACGATTAGTGGAGGAGAAAAAGTGTCTTTCTAGGAAATTGAAAGTTTAAGTGTAACTTCATCAGAAAGCAAAGGAAGGAGGTGTGTTATCTAAAATCCCAAAAACAAAGACCACTGAGAACAAGTTCCCGACTTTTGCAAATAAAGTCTCATTTCAGAGATCCCTCATCACGAATGCCTCGCCTACATAATCCAAATTAAGGAATACAAATATCTAGCTAATGAAGTAAGAAGCTTTGGAACCAGAGGTCTCAAGGTGTTGGAATTAGGAGAGATAGGTACTGAGAGGGGACGGGTGAATCAGTGCCTTCAAAACTTTACTTGTAACAACCTTTCTGATATATAACTGAAATACTGTAATAACCGATCAAAATAACTTGAATCTAATTTCATAAATCAATCATCTGGTTAACTTAAGAAAGTAAACAACATGAAATCAATATGACTATCACATAACACAAGTATTTTGGTAACGCAGAAACCCTTGTTAGAAGGTAAAAACTGCGATGGGGATGACACCCACAAATTCTTCACTACTGCAGATAGAAAAGGTTTGCCTATTAAGGCTACAAGTTTTGATCACTTTTGGTGATCTTACCCTATTAGGAGTAACATATTAGATCAACTAGATCTACCTAGTTATAGGATTTAACAACACTAAATGAAGTGTGTACTCGGTTAAGAGATTTATACAAAGACTGTTAAGTCTGCTTTGTTAAGAGATTTATCAAAACTCTATCACAATTGTCAGAAAGTAATAGGTAAACCTTTTCTAGTTGACAACTCACTTGTCTGAAACATATCTATAAGTGCTTATCAAAATATCACCTTATTTGTGATGGTTCTCTGCTCTGTTCTGCTCGGTAGCCTTGTCTGATTCTACTCAATCTGATAACCTCTATACTCTGTTATGCTCAGTAAACTAATTGTCTTGAAGATAGGAAAATTCTTCAAGTGCTCCGTGATTCATATATATCAATTCAACAACCTCATGAAAATAGTGCAAACAAACAAAACATATAGTGTTCTATTTTGCCGCCTCAGCAAAAATTAGGTTACAAAAATAATCATAACCCTAAGATCTACGGTGCAAAATAACCTAGATCAACTAATACAAATAAGATAATCATTTCATTTAATGAATATCTTTTACAATAAATGCTCCTCGATCTTGGTAAACTATTTTACGATATGTTATAACTATTTGCATAGAATAATGTGCCAATTTTTTATTACTATGACATTTTCTTTGATCATCGATAAACACTGTATAATCTGCTCGGTGTATACTGCAATGCTTAGTGTTTACTGACCGTCGGTGTTGGTGTCGCTGGTGCTCGGTTAACTATGTGATGCTCGGTGTAACAAGCTTTACCGACTGCTCTGTCTTACTTCTAGATACCGATTGTCTCAATATAAGTAACGACCGACCTGTTTACTATCCTTTGATACTAATGACAACCTTGAATGCTCAATAGAGATTAGAAATCTCCCCCTTTGGCATTAGTATCAAAACTTCAAAATGTATATAGACAAAATGTTTCTATATATTCCTTATATCTCCACCATATACATATCCACAACAAAAAACTTCTAAGTACTAAAAATTACTCCCCCTTGGTGCATGCTCCCGGTAGTATGTAATATACATATCAACTGTATGAATTTGGCATATACATGGTTTCCCCCCTTTTTGATAATAATGCCAAATGCAAAAAAAATATAATGTATACTTACATCTTATCAAAAATGTTTGGATGGGTTTTCTTCACAGATGCCAAGAGGTTGTCCCATTCCTCTTTCAAGTTGGTAAGAGCAATATGCTCAAGACCGACTTGTGCATGCATGTCAAAGATATTATCCAACACCAAAATCTCTGGTGTTGCTACAAGTTTCTCGGCTTTGACAATGTGTGTTTCAAAAATCTTCAGGTAAGGAGTGAGTTCTTTCTATAACTCTGTAACCTGATCGGTGATGTGTGCTTCTTGTTTCCTTAAATCTGCTATTAGCCACCGGAGTTCTTGAACTCGGTTAATATGCTTTAAGAAAGCAGTTGGCTTGGCTATAGCTGCTTGTGTACTCAACTTGATTTCTTCTTCTAAACCTTTGATCTTTTCACTGACTTCTACAATGAAGGCATTTGAAGTACAAAGCTTGATTAGTAGTTGACAGATTATTTGGGTGATGGATTTTACCTCGGTAATGACCTTAGATAATTTTACTTTGTTCAATGCCACTTCTGTGCTAATCCTTTCTGCCGATTTATTCTGAATCTTTGATTCTGCCCTTTCTTCTATTCTTTTTTCTACATCTGTATCAAGGGCATTGATTTTGTTGGCAAGTGTGGCAAGTTGATCTATGATGGGAGTATTCTCATCAATGTTTGTTTTCTGTACTATTTGTTGTAGAATATCCCGTACATCATTTAACACTTCTTTGCGTTTGTGTTCTTGCCTCAACTTTTCTTGTGCCACTTTCCTTGAACATAACTCCCCATACTGACTAAGTTCCTCAGGGCTTAGGGTTCTTAGGTCACATTTAGGTATAATGATAACTTCATCAATGGTGACCGACCCTTTGGCTTTCTTCTTCTTCTTCTTCAAGGCAAGAGGTGACTTCTTCTCACTTACAACAATAGCTTTTTCTTCACTCCTCGGAGTGTCCTTCCCAATTGACATTGTATCATCCTTCTTCTGCTCCTTGGTAGATTGAGTGGGAGTCTTGGTTGTAGTGTTAGGTGGGTTCACCTCGGTTGACTTGGTTTCTTCATGTTCCTTTGTTTTTGTAGACTTTGCCTCTGGTTTGTTGGGCTCATTTGTATCTACAGGTTGCTCGGGTGCTTGAATCTCAGTAGTACCATTAATTGGCTTAGGATGAGAGGCATCGGGTTGTACTTGTGAGATTATCTCAACTACCTCTGCAAGTATAGGTAGTTCACCTGGTAGTGATGTGAGCACACTAGCAGTGTCGATTGCTTCATCTTTGTATTGTGTAATGGTCACATCTTCATCATCCGCATCATCAGGATCAACGTTAGTGATGTCTTTAATGAGTGCATCATCATCGATTTTCTTTTGCAAGTGGATCTTAACTTGATCTGATGCATCCTATGAAATTTTGATTTCTTCTTTTTGTACAAACAATATCAATTACCTCGGTAACTAATATACCGGTGTCTTCTATTTTCTTACCTTTGTTACCATCAATGAAAATACCTTTATCTTTTGAACTGTGTCTCTTTTTAGACAATTTCAAGAATGCTTACTATTCAACTTTCTCTTCTGCTTTCAAAATTGATGTCCATAGGGAGTCACATATGACATCCATATCATCCACATTCTCATCCATGATCTGCATTGCTCTATTCTTGACTAGAAATCTAGCCTGATACTTTGTCATGTATTCACTTACCTCAGCATAGCTAAAGTGTGTGGCTGCTCGGCCTAATGACTGTTCTCTTTTCCTTTTCTCTATGTCTAATGCAATAGCCCATCTTTCACTTATTTTATCATCAAGTTGTTTTGGCAATTGACATGCGAATTCCATCGGTATTCTCTTGAATTTTATCATCATTTGGATAATAGCATGTTCGATCTTTCTTTTGTCCTCGATTGACATTTTGCCAAATTTACCTATGCCTGGATCTGTTAGATTTCCATTCTCAATTATATCTTCAATAATTTCTTCTATAGTACTATCCCTATTATGAACTAGCTTAAATTGATCAGGGTCATTTTCAGTGTCAGTCTCCTCTATATCTTCCTTACTCCTTATGTATTTCCTCTTTTTCTTAGGTGGCTCAGCTACCTTCTTGTTCTTTCTCTTTATGTATTTCTTTGTCAGTGTAGCTGATTTTCTTTTTGCTACTTTTACTACTTCTTCTTTCTCAGTAGATTGTGCTGCAATTGCTGAATGTGTCCTCATTCCTTTAGGTTTTGGTAGCTGAATATTTTGTTCATTAGTTGTGGGTAGTTGAATTTCTTCTTCATCATTGGTGGGAGGAACCAGTGTATTATCCTTTTCTTTGTCTGACTTGGTCTCCTCACTATCATAGGGTTTGTCAGCCAATTGTAACTGACCTTTGATTGCTTCATCAACCAGTGACTCCTTAGGTGAGTCAAATTTAGTTCCATATCTTGCTAAGAGATCTTTTCTCATTTTCTTTGCCCTTCTAGACATTTTACCGATCTCTATGTTCGTTGTTATTCTGGACTTAGCTTCCTCATATACTCCAAACCTACTAGCAGTGATGTCTATTTGTAATGCCAGAAATGCATTGATAGATCTCAAAGAGAAATCATGATTCATTTCATAACCCATCGGTGCTAGCCATTTTGTTCTCAGTTCTACTGCCTTTATCATTGAGTGGTCTGTGCTTACCATAAAGCATATGTCATCTTAAAATTTACTTACTAATTCCTTTGGAATTCTGCTTCTTTGTTGCATTTTATTTTAAATTCCTTGAAATATGCATTGAACTCCTTGTTCAGATTGTCTCCTAGACTTCTCATCATTTCACCAATTTGAGCAATTATCGGTCTGTCCGATTGCCAGTTTACTTTTCCAATACCCAGTACATATTTTTGTAAATAGAGGAATGTACAGACAAGAAGTGATCCGTACTTACGTGTATTGGACTTCTTTGCTTTTATTGTCTTCATATTGTCATGCGGTTGGTGTAGAAGTAACTTGGCAAGATCAACCTGGTGATCTTTCTTCATAATTTTGTAAGCCATGTCCACGGCACTGCAGGGTACACTATTCAATTTGCTTGATTGAAATATCTTGTACCTGATGACATGAGCTACAAATTTTACCACTAGATCTTTGATAGTTGAGATTTTCAATGCCCTACCATCCCATTGAGCTCCAGTGTTCTTTTCTACATCGGGACATGATGAACTTCGAAAGGCTTTGGCTTTGTCGGTTGTAGGGTAACCAGTAACCCTACTGATAATCTTCTTAAAGATCTCAACAAGTTTGTCTAACCAAAATTTTCCATCATGAAATTTGCTTAGCATGATTCTTATCCAGTCATTGTGAAATGATTGTGGGAAGTATGTGAAACATCGTAACCCTGACTCTTCAATCTTCTTATATTTAGATTTGATCTTACCATCCAGTCCATAGATTTGCTTATAAGCTGCTACGGTCTCAAAATCACATACTTCACTGATCTTGCAGTGAATGTAAGCCCTAACGTCTTCTGTTAACAAAACCTTATCTGGGATACTAGAAAATGCGCCCATATCATCTGTTTGTGCTGTGACCTTGGGATGAGGTTTGAATTTCTCCTCAGTAAAGTGTGCCCTAACAATTAATTCTACTTCCTCCTCAATGTTCTATGATTTTCTTGCGATCGAAGATGATGCCATAGATTGTTTCTAGGGTTTCGGCAAACAATAGATAACTAGTGTTTGGTAGGCAGATTAACTTACTAGTTATCATTGAAGAATTGTCATCGGTTCGATCTATAGTGGTTTTGAATCTATTCAGAAAATATTTAGCTCGAACTCTTCTCTGTAAAATCTCCTTTCTTTGAAATCGCAATGTAACAATGAACTTTGTTTCCGCGTATATATAGGGTTTTTTGATATTCCCGCTCAAACTTTGATGCATTAAATGTGTGACCTAACTTTCAGTATGAAGTGGCTATCAGCTTGATAATGTCTACAATATCTTTTGCTCAGTTAACATAGAGTTTCTTCATCAGTTTGTACTGTTGTCGGTTAACCTTGATACTGACGGGTAACCAACTCACGTTTCTTCTTTTACTGACTAGATAACATTTGCAAACTTATAATAAATAAACCATAGTGCATCTTCATTCATATAGATTTGGTATTTGTACATCATATATAAGAAACTGTATGTAAAATGTGATCATTTAAAATGTCAGTTCCATACATACCTTGTCATCTTAAGTGGAGGTACCGATGTCACCCAATCCAGTGGACGAGGTTTCATCGACAATGTTACTTGACTTAGCATTCTCATTAGATGCCTTCTTCCACATTGTGTTCCTTAACTTTGTAATATCTACAATGTTATATCCACTCTCAAATATATGGTTTTCATTAGGTGCTCGGTCTCTGTAGTTCTTGCTTACATGACCAACCTTGTGACAGTGCATACATGCCATTCTTGCATTTGTCTAGTTTCTTGATTGTCCAATCCGACTCTTTCTGTAACAGTTTGCTGCAATATGTCCATACCAACCACATGCAGTACAATTAGTCCATGTATTATAATCCCAAACATATGAGTTACCTTGTCTCTTCAGTTGATATGGCTTTCGTTGTAGTTTCTCTTTAGGTGTCCAGACTTGTTTCATTTTCGCCTTGCAGTCCCTTGCAGTGTGTCCATGCTTATTACAAGTATAGCATATTTTCTCCTCAGTAGTATTATTAGCAATGTCATTCTTCTTTGCTTTGCATTCATAAGCTGGATGTCCAAACTTACCACAATAATAAGAATATCCATTGAATTTTGAAATGACAGGAGGTTTACCTTGTGCTTTGCCTCTACACACATTAGATGTATGTCCTATTTTTCCACAGTGGTAACATGTCATCACCTTAGGTTTTTGAGTTTGATTGTTGTTGACTTTTTCATCTTGTTGTGATGATTCTCCTTCACTGGTGTAGCCCATACCAACTCTGCTTCTGAATCTCCTCTGATTAGTTAGGAAATCATCAATCCTTTTAGAGCTTTCCTCAGCTATCTTCATCATTTCATTGTGTTTCTTTTGTGTTTTTACTTCATTTCTTAGTTTTTCATTATCTTCTCTAAGTATAGCAACATCTTCAAGTCTTCTTGATAATTCTGCATTTACTCGGTTCATTTCTTGATTAACTGTCATCATCTAATTTGATACTTGGAAGTGACGATCAACGAGTCTCTGTATTTCACTTTCTTTTGCTTGAAGTTGTTCAGTCATCAGTCTTTAGTCTTCAATAGCCAGATTCTGATCTTGTTTAGCTTGTCTATGATTGTTCATGATTTCCACCATTCTCACCATTTGAGATTCATGACCGATTTGAAGTGCTTTCACTTGCTCGGATAGATGCTGATTCTTTTCAGATAACTCAGAGATTATGCTTTCAGATCCATCAGAGATGCTTCCAGAGCTTGATCCAATATGATCAAATATTTCATCAATAGGTTCTTCATGATAACTTATTTCATTTAGCTGAATTGCAAGCTTTTTCCTATCAACCAATAATTTCTTCAGTTCTTCCTTGGCTTGTTTATATTGTTCCACAAACATTTGCATTTGTATCTTCTGATTCTCAATAGTCTTGTCAAGCTTGTATCTCTCCATGAATTAGATCTTTTCCCTTCAGTGGTTAAACTATTCAATAAGAGAACTGAGCTCTGATACCAATTGTTGGAATTAGGAGAGATAGGTACTAAGAGGGGAGGGGTGAATCAGTGCCTTCAAAAATTTACTTGTAACAACCTTTCTGATATATAACTGAAATACTGTAATAACCGATCAAAATAACTTGAATCTAATTGCATAAATCAATCATCTAGTTAACTTAAGAAAGTAAACAACATGAAATCAATATGACTATCACATAACACAAGTATTTTGGTAACGCAGAAACCCTTGTTAGAAGGTAAAAAATATGGTGGGGAAGACACCCACAAATTCTTCACTACTGCAGATAGAAAAGGTTTGCCTGTTAAGGCTACAAGTTTTGATCACTTCTGGTGATCTTACCCTATTAGGAGTAACATATTAGATCAGCTAGATCTACCTAGTTATAGGATTTAACAACACTAAATGAAGTGTGTACTCGGTTAAGAGATTTATACAAAGACTGTTAAGTCTACTCTATTAAGAGATTTATCAAAACTCTATTGCAATTGTCAGAAAGTAATAGGTAAACTATCTGCTAGTTGAAAACTCACTTGTCTAAAATAGATCTATAAGTGCTTATCAAAATATCACCTTATCTGTGATGGTTCTCTGCTCTGTTATGCTCAGTAGCCTTGTTTGATTCTGCTCAATCTGATAACCTCTATACTTTGTTCTGCTCGGTAAACTGATTGTCTTAAAGATAGGTAAATTCTTCAAGTGTTCCATGATTCATATATATCAGTTCAACAACCTCATGAAAATAGTGCGAACAAACAAAATATATAGTGTTCTGTTTTACTACCTTAGCAAAAATTAGGTTACAAAAATAATCATAACCCTAAGATCTACGGTGCAAAATAACCTAGATCAACTAATACAAATAAGATGATCATTGCATTTAATGAATATCTTTTACAATAAATGCTCCTCAATCTTGGTAAACCATTTTATGATCTGTTATAACCATTTGCATAGAATAATGTGCCATTTCTGATTACTATGTCATTTTCTTTGATCATCGATAAACATTGTATAATCTGCTCGGTGTATACTGTGATGCTCGGTGTTTACTGATCATCAGTGTCGGTGTCGCTGGTGCTTGGTTAACTGTGTGATGCTCAGTGTAACAAGCTTTACCGACTACTCTGTCTTACTTCTAGTTACCGATTGTCTCAATATAAGTAACCAACCGACCTGTTTACTATCCTTTGATACTAATGATGACCTTGAATGCTCAATAGAGATTAACACAAGGTGCTACGTCTGAAGCCAAAATTCAAAGTTACTCATTTTTTAAATCTCTAATTGATGTAAGTAGCCCACCATGGATCAAAGAACTAAATGTGCTAGATGTTTATGTGTAGGGATGTCTTGTCCAATATTTAATACATTTAATGATAATCATGTGACTAGATTTATCTAGGATTTCCTAGATTATATGATATTTTTTGGAAGAAGCCAAAGTAAAGCATCATTACTCTAACAGGTAAAATCAAGGCAGTTTCTTTCTTCATGAAACCCTTTCTTTTCTTTGAGAAAAAAAGGAGTTTGTCATAGCTTGAAAATACACAAAATGGCTCTCAGATATCATGGGTATGATCATATTAATGACATTAAGAGCGAATGGAAGGATATTTGTGACACTAAATTAACTCATTTCAACTTGGGAGATCTCTATTAAAGAATCTGTCAAGAACCTAGACACCAATCATAGAGAAATTGGCCATGAGCTGACTCATGGAAGTAGCTAGATTTCCCATCATGATACAATCTCTAGAACTCATCTAGGCATGCATTGCCCATTTTGATCCAATTTCCAAATAGATAAAAATGAACAATGAAGAGGTTCTCATCACTCTAGATAGAACCACCTTACAAAACTTTTTTTGTCTCCCTGTAAGAGAAGAATTCAAAAATTGGGAATTTTCTCTTTTAGCATCATCATTCAGTGAAAAAAAATATGGAGGGGGATAATGTCAAAATAATGGTTCAAGAAAACAAGGCCTAGCAAAGACAAACTTCCTAAAACTATTTTTGGCACAAATTTGAAAAGGGAAGTCGTTGACATGCTAGTGTTGTTGCATAGGGTAAGAGATAGTGAAGAAGCCCTAAATCTAGAGGAGTGGGTCTTCTATTTGGTACAGAATATGTGTGTCGATGAAATATATATTGATTGGGAAGAGCTCATCAGTAATAGATTGAGACTCTTGATTACCAGTGCTAAGGTTAATAATTCCTTCTTCATGTTATCATACATTATTTATGCCCTAGCATGTACACGACACTGGCCTAGTCTAAATCATGTCGAAGATTTCAATGATGATGTGCAAATCTATGATTTTTACTCTAGTTTGCAACCACATAGGAGCTATGTAGAATTTAGGAGGATAAACAATGTGTTCATCATGAAATTGACACGTGATTTGCAAGGGTGCCCCTAGAGGTGATTATCTCTAGAAGCAATTGAGGTGATTTCTAAGTATGGTAGCTATTTCATTCAATTCTTGACTTTTGAATACTTTCGGATTGGTGCTTTTGATGATTTTCCCAACAAGATACCCATGTATCCTGATGATAGGATGGTTCTAATCAAATTGTGTCAAAAAATACTTGAGGTAAATAAAAGATGTGGTGAAAGACACAAGGCATCGATTTATTTTCCTATCACATTAGGAGTGTATTCATGCTCCTCAAATTCAAACTCTACAAATGTAGTTAAGACTGTGACAACCCGATACTCCTTTCAACAATATGAGTCTTTGTGGACTTGATATGACCCTAGTGGCTTTCTCAAGGATAATTTGTAGCTAGGTTTGTCTTTCTCACATGCACCAATGTTAGAAGAATTTTGGGCAAATCACAAATATGACTTTGAAATGAGAGAAAGGTCTTGGTTGAGGCTCACCTTAGACTAAATCAATCTTTATGAAGTGAAATTAAATGTTTATGGCCTAGTGGAGAATGGGAGTGAACTCCTTGATCCACACTACTTGAAGATGATTTTGATGCTTGCATGTCCTTAATAATGAGGAGAACTCAAAATTGGGTTGAGTTAAAGTAAAATGGGAAAATAAAAGGAAGTTCCACCCCAATGCCATCAAATCCAATGCAGGGCCAATTGTCATCATTTGTTGTCATTGTTCATATAGCCTCCTCAACACCCATATCTTCCCAAGCTACTGGAGGGGACAATGAAGCACCAAAGAAAGAAGAAAATCCTAAACATACCTGTGAAGAAGGGTATCTTCCAGTTATAGATCTCACGAAGGGAGAAGAACCTAAAGAATGAGGAAACCCTAAACAAGAAGGGGTTCTACATGGACAAATTTTTGATATGCAGAAAGAAACCTTGGATTAAAAATAAGAGGATCAAGTGGAATATTTCTGAATGGATTCTAAGGTACCTCAAGTTCTAGCCTCCTCTAGTTCCATTTTACCCAAAGGATGCAAATTTCCTTTTGTTTCTACCTAGAAAGACAATCCTCCTGTCATGAGGAAATTGTTTGATTTATAAAGTTTTGAGTCTTCTTCAAAAGTTTTGTTTACTCCCTCCTGGTTAGATAACTCTATGATCAACCAAATTTTGAGGAGTCCTCCTCCTCAGAAAAAGAAGAAATCTTCAACCCTTGCAGTCCTTGGCAAAGATCAGGAAACTGGACATGTTGTCATGGAAATATCCCAAACCGAGTCCACCAAAAAGTTGACCCAGTTGAATGCGTCTGACTTCACAATGACCAAGATTGACATTGGTCCTCCTAGGCATGAAAAGAGAGTTCAAATATGGGAATTATCCCACTAGTAGCTAAAAGAAAAATTGGACAAAGATAAGCAAGAAAATGACAGACTGAAGGTGATCATGTCTCTTCTTTATGACTACCTTAGGAAAGTTCTTTCACCCCTATCATATCAACAAGAGACTTCTTCTAATATATTAGATCCAACATCAAATGAGAATCAAGCCCTAATCGCCCAGTTACAAGAGGATAGGCATATGGGTAAGATTGACAGGGATTGGATAGAAGACCTTAAAGTTAGAGGGCTACCTATAATTGAACACCTTGGTTCCTTATACAAAAGATTGATGCAGATGAAGGACAGTGTGAACCATGACATCATACTCATCAAAGATGAAGAAGTCTCTTATGAAATGTTGTTTTCAATGCTCAGAGAGGTCATGGATATGAAAGTGGAAAATGTAGTCAAACTTGGACTATTGCAATCACCTAATGAGTTGCTATAGAAATGGATGTTTTCTCTAACTTTCAAGTGGAAATGTATTACCAAATCCCTTAAGCATTCAATGTAAATAGTCAATAACTTACAGGAAGACATTCTGAGAACTAAATTTTTTTTCATAGATTTAGGATGCAATTCGTACCAAGGCAAGGGAAAGGATGTCATAGATATTGAAAATATGGTGGAAGTGTATTAGGAGAATGTCAATAGAATAATTAGTCCTGCAATATATCAAAGGGTAGAAATACAAAATCTCACTCTGATCGATGCCTCACTGTCCAAAATTAGTCATGAGGTGCCATACTATGAAGAGAGAGTAGAAGACTTACAACATAAATCCAACCAAGGGGCTCCTATAGATGTGTCGGTTAAAGGAGAAGAAGAAGTGAAAGCTTCCTAGTAAAAGTATGCTTGCTTTTCTATTTTTTATATTGCCATACTCAAACACTTGTCCTGATTATGTCAGTTATTTTTCAAGATGTTGTTATGTAACTACCTGGGTAGGTGAATGGACTATATTAATCTCTATTGAACATTTTACAAGGATCGATAATTTTTGAATAAAATTTCCCCCTGTTGTTGTGACAACTGTGTGAGACTCATAATTGTTTTGATAATTGTTGTTCATGGATAAGTTTTGATTCATTGTTGAATGAATGAATATATGGTAGAGGACATAAATTGGTTATAGATATCAGACTGTGTTTTGAAAATCTGCAATCATAAGGTGATCTGTGAATCACTATTTTTTTTCCTCCCTGTATGTTCACGTGTTTAACAAATTTACATTTTTCAGATACTCTATATGTATGCATAATCTTTATGGTCA
The DNA here is from genome assembly GCA_027943335.1 of Chamaecyparis obtusa. Lineage (NCBI taxonomy): Eukaryota > Viridiplantae > Streptophyta > Pinopsida > Cupressales > Cupressaceae > Chamaecyparis > Chamaecyparis obtusa. The sequence goes on from BSBK01001190.1 coordinate 2,209,141, forward strand.
TGAAGATGTGCATTTAGAAACAAATTGGTGATTTAAACTGTGTTAGTTTCTTTACAGTTGTGAATAAGAAAGTACAACATTGAGCATTCTTTCTTTATTAAAATTCCTATTATATTGTGGATATGTCATGGTGATGAATGTCCATTAAGTGCCTCTCCTTCTCTCTGGTTAGGAGCACACCCCTTGATTAGCTTAGTTTTCATTCATTGTATATCTACTTTAGGGAGTTGTACCTATCAATTCAGAGATCAAACTTATATAGTTTGTTCAATTGTTGTTAATAGAAATGCCTTTAGTGAGGGTTTGAGTCATATTATAAACAGGCTAATCTGTTAACTAACAGGCTTGGATAGTAAAATGCCCTTAAATATTCATTCCACTAGAAAAAAATTCTAGTTTTTGGTGAAATGATAGAGTTAAGGGTTATGTTTAAGATTCCAAAACTTATAGAGAAAACTCTGGTGGTTTCCTTGGCTAAAAATATGAATTGAGGCCCGACATCTCTATGTGGCAGACAAGGTATTGAGAGCTTGAATGGAGATTGAGTTGAAAACCTAAATTTTAGAGGTTTAGGTACTAGTGCTCATTTGATTTGGTGGTTTGGTGAATATGATGAAGTTTTCCAAGTGGAGATTGAATTATTTGAAACATTTTAAGGTGGGTTACTTCACTAATTAGGCCTAATTGCCCTATTAGGTCTTAGTAGCCATACCAGATTGAATGACTAGTTGAAGATATCTAAACTTGGTTTTGGAATATGTTTTGTAAGTCCCAAATGGGTATCCAAAATGGTCCTTATTTTTTATATGTGATGAAGGGGTCAAAAGTTATCATCCAAAAACTTGCTGGACAAGGCTACTAGACTATTAGGCCTAGTAATGACTAGTAGAGGGAATTGATAAAACATGGTGTTGTGGGTTTGAATAAGTGGTCAATTAATTTTGTATCCAAATAATTAAAGTGGTCTCACATTATTTTAATGGTTTCCATAACCACTAGTGAAAATTTGCAGTGGAATCTCATGTTGAAGGTTTAGAGTGTTGAGGGCTTTGTGAACAAATGTTGTCACTATTACAAAATGGATTTGGGAAGAGTCTTGTGAAGTGTATTTGAGTATTGGAAGGGTGTAAATATATCAAGTTTCCATGTTTTATCCTTGTAAGAGGGTTGGTGTCTCAGTTGCACAAGGAGCCTAGTGAAGATCCTAAGGTTTGGTTGAGCCTCAGGAAGTGAATACCTCCTGTTGTTTTTTTGGGGTCATTGGACTAATGAGCTAGTAAACTTGTGGGTTTTGTTTGGTCTATCAGGAACCTCTACATCATATTCATATCAGATCAAGTTTGATTGTTGGGAAGAAGAACTTGATGTATGTTGGAAGGTGAGAGTGAAGGAGAGGCTAGCACAATGCATCAAAAGGGGATGACTGCAGAAGTGATGAAGAGATTCCAAGAGATGGAAGAAATGTTAAAAGCCATGTTGGTTGAGGAGAGAGATAAAGGAAAGAGAAAATAAATTCTAAAGGATGGTGATGACACATAAGAAGAGGAAGAGGAATAAGATGAGAACCCTCCAAGAGAAGGTCAAGGGGAGGAGATACCACATGAGATAGAAGGTTGACAAAGATCTCGCAGACAATAAACAAGGAGTCATCTTATGTGAGAATGAATATCCCTATCTATGGAGGGAAAATGGACCCTGAGGAAGTGCTTGAGTGGATTGATGCACTCAATAATTACTTTGAGTACAAGGAGACATTGAAAGATAGAAAGGTTAAGAAACAAAATTGAAGGGCTCTACCCTAACCTGGTGGAACTACACCCAAAGAGAAAGGGTGAAGGCATGAAGGAATGTGATCAACTCATGGGAGATAATTATGGACAAAATTAAGGCCCAATTCCTTCATGCAGACCATGAGGTACAATTATATAGGAGACTAAAAAATTTGAAACAAAAGGATATGGATGTATCCTCTTACACAGAAGAATTCCATAAGGTTATAATCAGGTGGCAAAATCTAGAGAACAAGAGGGAGAAGGTTTCTAGATGCCTTAATGGTATAAGGTATAATTTTTAGGATGAATCACTCCTTTGACTCCAAGGAATGTGGATGAGTGTTTCCAAATGGATTTGAGAGTGGAGGAGAAGTTAAGAAGGAAGAATGAGTAGAATAATAGAGGGAGAGGAAAGACCTTTAGAGGTAGAGGCAATTTTAGAGGCATAGGGAATTCTCAAAGAACCCAAGGTGAATCAAGTCACAGTGAACATGGAGGAGATACAAATTATAGGGGGAAATTTAGAGGGAGGAGACCAAGTGGTAGAGGTAGATATGGAGGGTTAGGTAGAGGCCCAAGCACATTTATTGATAGTTGTTAAAACTATAATCAGATAGGGCATAATGCAAACAAATGTCCTAAGAAGAAAACTTCAAGCAACCATAGTGGGGAGAGAAAAAACCATTTGATCCAATAAGATGAGGAAAGTGTCACTTCCCCAATGGTGAATGTCACATTAGAAGTTGGAGAGACCTTGATGTTAAGAAGAACACTTCTCAAAGTCCATGTCAATAAGGAACCACCTCAAATAAAGGCTCTGTTTAGGATCAAATACAATGCACAAGGTAAATTTTGTAGGGTAATTATTGAATTTGGTTCCACAGATAATATTGTGTTATTAGAAATGGTAGAAAAGTTAAATTTGATAAGGATCCATCATGTTAACCCTTATAAAGTTTCTTGGTTAAACAAAGAACAATAAGTGCTAGTCAATGAACAGTCATGGGTAGAATTCAAAATAGGGTCTTATAAAGACAAGGTCTTATGTGACATCATCCCTATGGATGCATGTCACCTTCTTATAGGTAGACAATGGAAGTTTGACAAGAAGGCTAAACATTATGGGGAACAAAACACATATGCAATCCAAAAGGATGGGGTTAGCTATAATCTGTCACCACTTGTGGAGGAAAGTAATCCTACTCATGAATGGCCTAATATACTAATGGTAGGAGAAAATAAGTTCATAGAGATACTAAAGGAATGGGATGGTCTAGGATTTTCTTTGGTATTGAAGACTAAAGAAGAATTAGGTTTGTTAGGTAGTGTGAAGAAGGATACTCCTAGGGAAGTGCATGATTTGTTGGAAAAATACAAAGGCATAGTTGTTGATGAGATGCCAAATTCTCTGCCACCAATCAGAGATATCAATCATCAGATAGATCTGATACTAGGACCCACACTCCCAAAAAAGACTATAAGATGAAACCCTCACAAAATGTAGAGATTGCAAGGCAGGTCCAATAATTACTAGATAAGGGCTTGGTGAGAAAGAGTTTGAGCCCATGTGCAATTCCAACTATACTAGCACCCAAGAAGGATGGAAAGTGGAAGCTTTGCACTGATTCAAGGGCTATAAACATAATAAATATAAGGTAAACATTTCCAATGCCAAGAATAGAAGACCTTGTGAACTGTTTAGGTGTGGGACTTCTCATTTTTCTAAAATTGACCTTAAAAGTGGATATCACCAAATAAGGATCAAGTAGGGATATGAATGGAAAATTGCCTTCAAAACCAATGAAGGCCTATATGAATGGTTGGTCATGCCCTTTGGGCTGTCTAATGCCCCAAGTACTTTTATGTGCCTAATGAATGAGGTATTGCATGATTTTATTAGGAAATGTTTTTGGTGTATTTGGATGATATTCTTGTGTTTAGTAGGTATAAAGAGGATCATTTGAGGCACTTAGACCAGGTCTTAAGGAGGTTTCATAAAGATAAACTAATGATCAACCTAGAAAAGTGTGACTTCATGAAGGAGGAGCTTGTATATCTAGGATTTGTGATCTATAAAGGGAACCTAAAAATAGAATCTTCAAAGATAGAAGCCACATTGAATTGGACCACTCTAAATTCAGTAGGAGATGTGAGAAAATTCCATGGGTTAGCCACCTTTTATAAGAAGTTCATTAAGAACTTTAGCCAAATTTGTGCACCAATATTGGATACCATCAAAGGAGGAAAAATATGTAAGTTGTTTGAGTATTTGAAGCATAGGGTAGCACAACAAACAATTTTAATATTGTCTAATTTTAATAAAGTTTTCACTATTGAATGTGATGCAAGTAACATAACCATTGGAGCAGTCTCGAGTCAAGAGGGTAGGCCAATAGCCTTATTTAGTGAAAAAATTAATGAGGCTAAGAGAAAGTACTCATCTTATGATTTATAGTTGTATGCAATGGTTCAAGCACTGAAAAAATGAAGATGCTATTTGCTTCATAAGGAATTCATTTGTTTTTATTGATAACCATGCATTAAGCTTCTTAAATGGGCAGGAGAAATTGAACCACAAGCACATGAAGTGGGTAGAATATTTTTAGGCATATGCCTTCAGAATAAAGCACAAGAAAGGGGTGGCTAATAAAGTGGCAGATTCTCTTAGCAGATGGGAAATGATAGTGTAGGAAATGTAGTTACAAAGTGTTTGCATTGATTCCCTCAAGGATATGTACACAGATGATGAAGACTTTAAGGATATTTATAAAGTTTGCAATGATTTTTCAGACTCTTTTCATGTTGAATACTCTAATTATTTGATACAAAATGGTTTTTTGTTTAAAGGGAGTCAATTATGTGTCCCTAGATGCTCTATGAGAGAAATAAATGTAAGAGAGAAGTATTTTGGGGGATTAGGGGGGCATTTTGGTCTTGACAAGACCCCTAAGTAGGGGAAACAATTTTATTTCTAGCCTAGAATGCAGACTGATATTAGTAAATTTGTAGAGGGATGTATAATTTGTCAAAGGGCTAAGGGAGTGTCCTCTAATACAAATCTTTACCAAACCCTACCTATTCCAAGAAGACCATGGAAAATAATTAACATGGATTTTGTTTTAGGGCTAACAAACACAAGAGGGGGATATGACAATGTCTTTGTGGTAGTAGAAAACTTTAGCAAAATAGCCCACTTCTTACCTTGCAAATGTATTAATGATGCCTCTCACATTGCAGGGATCTTCTTTAAAGAAGTTGTCAAAATTAATGGATTTCCCCTAAATATTATCTCATACAGAGATTATAAATTTGTAGGCCAATTTTAGCAAACTTTGTGGAAGAATTTGGAGACAAACTTGTCATTTAGCTATGCATACCATCCTCAGACTAATGGTCAAACTGAGGTTATAAAAAGGTCCTTAGGTAACCTTTTGAGGTGTCTAACGAATAAAAATGGTCAAGCATGGGACATGGTTATATCTCAGGTAGAATATGCCTACAATGACTCTATAAATAAAAGCACATGTAAGAGTCCATTTCAGATATTTTATGGTCTTCATCCAAGAGGAGTTTTGGAGTATGTAGACTTACAAGGGACAAAGATGAGGAGTTCTCAAGGTGAGGATTTTGTAGTAGTCATGAAGAATATTCATGAGCAAGTTAAAGAAACACTTCAAAGAAATGCAAATAAATATAAAGGTAAGGCAGATGAGAAAAGGAGGGATGCAAAGTTCAAGGTTTGGGATTTGGTGTTAGCCCATCTTAAGGACATATCTCCAAAAGGAAAATACAATAAATTGATGATGAAGAAAATTGGGCCCTACAAGATAGTGCATAAGTTTGGCCATAATGCTTATGAAATAGAACTACCCCTGGGCATAGCAATCTCCCCAATTTTAAAAGTTTTTGACTTGTTTCCATACAAATATTCTGTGATTGTGGGTCCTAATACAGGTTCTATAGAAAATAATTATTAAGGCTGGGTAAAATACCTTCCACCTACTTATCCATTGAAGTTAGATTGCATTTTGGACACCAAGGAGGTTAGGAAGATAAGGAATAACACATATAAACAATACCTTGTTAAACATAAGTATCTTCCTTAAGCGGATGCCACCTGGATGGATGAAAATGACATCAAGAAACATGAGAGCAATCTTAAAGACCTAATATCAAGAGGGACTTGAGATCTATGCACCCTAGGACTATGGTGAATAAATACTAGATGAATAATTTATTGAATAGGATGGTTTAGGCATATGTAAGAGTTTGTCTTTGATGTAATAAGGTCCCTTGGACCATAACAAGATGTTGTCAAATCAATTTGTAATGCTTCCTAGCTATTTCATTCATTGTAACTAGTCAAGACCTAGTTGGTCAAATTGTGGTCAAAGGAATAAAAAATGTGAAAATTGGAGTGGAAATGAATTTTTCATGTTTGTGAGCCTCATTTGGCATGTTGGTGAAGTTATAGGGTCCTAGGAAGTCATTAAGTTAGCCAATGTCAAAAAATGACACAAGTTGCTTATGCAATTTTTCTTGCAAATGTGACCATTTGAAGATCCAATGATAATCTCATTCAAAAAGTGGTTGATTTTGGTTGGATCAGTTGTAAGAAGGATGTATAAGCTTCTTTTGGTTGAGGCATACTAGTTGTTGAAGATTTGGCACATGAATAAGAAGAATTGGCTTTGCTTTATACTATTTTCTGACTGTTTCTTGCAATAAGTTTGATTGTACATGCTAGTATGGATTTGTAGAAGGTTGAAACCCACATGGATGTATAGATAATTGACATACCTTTCATTTGAAGTTAGTTTAGGAAAAAATCATTCAAATTTGTATATGTTATAAGTATATAAGTACCTATAGGTCTAAAACCCTAACTGTCTAGGGTTTGGACAATAAAATGCCCTTAACTCTTCATTCCACCAGTAGAAAATTTTAGTTTTTGGTGAAATGTTAGAGTTAGGGGTTATGTTTAAGATTAAAAAACATGCATAGCAAACTCTAGTGATTTTCTTGGCTGAAAATATGAATTGAAGTCTGACATCTTTATGTGGCAGACCGGGTATTAAGAGCTTGATTGGAGATTTAGTTGCAAGCCTAAATTTGAGAGGTTTAGGTACTAGTGATCATTGGATTTGGTAGTTTAGAGACCATGATAAAGTTTTCCAAGTGGGGATTGAATTTCTTGAAACATTTTAAGGTGGGTTGCTTCACAAATTAGGCCTAATTACCCTATTAGGTCTTAGTGGTCAGACTAGATTGCCTGATCAGTTGAAGAGATCCGAACTTGGTTTTGGAATTATTTTTGTAAGTCCCAAATAGGTATCCAAAATGGTCCTTATTTTTTCTATGTGATCAGGGGGTTAAAAGTTATCATCCAAAAAATCATTAGACAAGGCTACTTGGCTATTAGGCCTAGGAAGGACTAATAGAGGGAATTGATAAAAAATGGTGTTGTGAGTTTGAAAAAGTGGTAAATTCATGTTTTATACAAATCATTAAAGTTTTATAAAATCATTTTAATGGTATCCATAACCATTGGTTAAAAGTTATAGTAGAATCTCATGTTGAAGGTTTAGAGTGTTGAGGGTTTTGTGAACAAATGTTGTCACTATTACAAAATGGATTTGGCAAGAGTCTTGTGAAGTGTCTTTGATTCTTGGAAGGGTGTAAATGTGTCAAGTTTCCATGTTTTATCCTTGTAAGAGGGTTGGTGTTTCATTTGAACAAGGATCCTAGTGAAGATCCTAAGTTTTGGTTGAGCCTTGGGGAGTGAATACCTTCTTTTGTTTTTTTGGGTCATTGGACCAGTGATCTAGTAAACTTGTGGTTTTTTTTTGGTCTATTAGGTACCTTTGCATCACTCCTTAAGTGAAAATTAGGGGAATGCACTTAAAATCATAATACTAGATGAAAATGCATGATGGGTTCTTGCTACTAGGCCATGTTAGGTACCCATGTACAATATGAAAAAGCAATGTAATGCAATGCAATCTATCATTAAGTGAGAAAGAGAGAAAATAACACGGGAAAAAATCTCCCCAAAAAAGAGATATGAAAACACACAAGATGCATGGAGTAATCAAGACCCCCGCTAGTACAACATACATCATGTATATTCTAGAAAGTATCCTCCTATATGAAGGAAATAAGGATACATGCTATCCCCCCCCCCCATAATAAGCAATGTACTACAAGTATGGTAAGTGCTTGAAGGAAAAACATAGACTAATGCCTACAAACAACATTTATCCCCTTGGGAAGAAGATATACCAAGTACAAATACAAGAAGGCCTCTCATTCTAGATAGGAATTAGGAAGGGGAATCCAAATGAAGTATGATGTCTCTGAAGCATGCTCATGTATCACCATGTCCTTAGATGAGGAGGATGCCACAAACCAATGAGGAAAATACCCAATAGAATGTGACAATCAAGGAACCAATGGTAACTGAGTGTGATCAAGCTCCAAAGACAAATATATCTCCTTTGAATAGGAAGTAGGAAGTGAGACAACGTATCCCCCCCTCAATGTAGAAGGTACACCAATGGTAGATGTAGAAATTGCACCATGAAAACTAAATAATTTTCTTCCCTTGAGGAAGAAATAATGTCATAGGTGTATGAATGAAGCCTCCCCAACTCTTAGGAAGAAAACTCAAAATGTGTGATGTCTCAAGAAACTAAATAGGAGCCTCCATCTCATGATCATGATAAAATTGAACCAAGAAATGTGTCATAGACTCATGAAGGCCAATCTCAAAGACTCAAATGACTTCTCTTAAGATAAAGGGACCTCCTCAAAATGTTGTATCAAAGGATTTTCAATCATGTCAATCTCAAAAGAAGGATCAAGTGGATAATTAAGATGAGGGTCAGAGTGTTCCATCACAAAACCTAAAGAAGGATCATCCTCATAAAAGAGAAGATGAATTTCATGATGTAACAATAGACCTTGCTCAAATTTATCCTAGATTCACCTAGGATCCACAAGGCTAACCTCCTAGCCTTTAGGGTACTATCCTAGTCCCCTTCCAAAGAGTTCCAAACTCCCTCTTTTTCTATTCAGCTCGTGACATCAAAGTTTGATACAAGTTCACTTCCTTAAGAACTTCCTTTGCTTGCTTCTAACACCCTCATCCCTAAAGAGATAGGAATGAGCCAAATTTCACCCTCAATTGGAGAGAAGGGTTGTTTCATAACCAAAAATGGTTCCAAACCACACTTAGCCCCATTTTCTTAATGATAGATCCTATCGCTAATAGGATTTAGTTACTGACTGGCCTAAAAAGGCTACAAGGATAAATAGGCCTAATTGACCTGTTTCCCCCTAATAACTCTCAACTTATGCAAAAAAGGTACCAAATTAATCATGGATCTGAGTACCCTTTTGGAAGGGCTTAAATATTTTCTTGGCCTCCCTTCCTCACTCTGTCTGTACAAGCCCTCTTAGAAATAGAGCTACTTTTAAGGGTTTTCAAGCTCACTGTCTGAACCAGTGAGGGTTTGATGATCCTCCTTTTATCAACCTTCCCCCAAATCTCCTCAGCATTGGAGATGATTGGTAATACACCTAACCTCCTCTCCACATCATTTGATTGAAGCTATGAATGCTTTCAATCACTCCATTCTGCTATGCAAACACTGTGATCCCTAACCAAACACTGGTGGCTTGCCTAGGGCATCACCTCAAAATTGCTTCTTAAGATTTTTAGGGCCCCTCCTTCCAACATCCTATATTACAAGGATTCTAGTCATAGATCCCAAAGACCCGTACAAATTGTACGGTGGGAGAGTGATCTAGCACTCCATTATTCAACACACTGTCTGGACCAACCTAAGACAAGCCAGAGAAGAAAATAAATAAAACCTAATATTAAAATTGAAAGGAAACACAAAGAAACTATCCTAAGAATCCAAATACATCATAGATAATCACATGCAACCATTACAATTGGGTTTTCAATCCATCTTAAAGCTCTATCATGTATAAATTTATTCACTGTTAAAAGATTCACACAGTTCAAACTCATGCCAGTGCTTGGTCTTCATACTGCACACTTCCCAATGACCAAATTTAGGGTTTTTGATCATTAAATACCCTTACCTAAGTGTTTGGGCCCATGGATTGGACTATTCACCTTCTAGAGCTGATTTCTAGCTAGGAAAGAAAAATTATCATGACAACTTTTAAAGTTGTTCAAAGTTGTCATAACAACTTTTGGTGGATTGGAAAACCACCTACTCACACCTCTAGGGCACTTAACCCTGATAAAAAATAGGGTCCTAAAGACCATTCTCATCCTCTAATTCATTAAAGAGGCCATTTTTACAAGTTTAGCAATACTATCCCATGCTTGGCAACTTAGCAAAGTTAGCCAATTCTATCTCAACCTGGTTCAAAAGACACACCTAGGACTTAGGAAAGAACAAAACAAGACCAAATACTAACCAAAAAACTAGAGAGACTAACTAGTCCACTCCCTACACTAGTGGCTTGGCTAAGGCCACTACAAGTCAAAAATTCACATTAGGGACACTAGGTACCAAACAACCCTACCTAGGTGCCTTGCACCATAATCCCCCACAAACAAAAAGATTAAGTCACTCCCATGACTAAAAGATCCTCTGAGATGCCTAGATTATTGAAGTCTACAACCTCCACCTACGTAGCCTCAGATTTAGGCCCATTCTTCCATTGAATGAGGTGTTCCATGTACACCTTATGCCTAGTAGTCTTCTTGAATCTTGAGTCTAGGACCTTGGCTGCTTTGAGATGTTCCTTGGGAGGTAGGGCATGATGTGCTACATCAGTGCATATGTTTGCACTATTGTGTATCTAGCTCAGTGAGATGACCCTTATACTTAATCAAATTAGAGATATTAAAGACCAGGGAGATGTTCACTAGTCCACTTTGTAGATCTAGTTTGTAGGCATTAGCCCCATACTTGGATAAGAATTTGCAAGGACCAATCCTCTTCATCTGCAAATTTTTAGACATGCCCTTTTGCAACCTTGATTTGTTTAGGTGAACCATAACACTATCACCTACTTCAAACTAAATGTTCTTTCTCTTCTCATCAATCTTGGCCTTCAAATTTTGAGTTGAGTCTAGGATGTTCTTCCTAACTTGTTCCTGGATCTCCTTCATTGTTTGAGTGCAGTCTTTAGCATGACCACTCCTATACTCCATGGATCCAAGATCTGTAAGTTCACATACACCTCTTGGGTGCATCCCATAAACAATCTCAAAGGGACTCTTGCCTGTAGTCTTTTTCATACTATCATTGTATGCATACTCTGCTTGAGGAAGAACCACATCCCATGTCTACCCATATTCCTTAGTTAGACACCTTAACAAGTTGCCTAAAACTCTATTACCAACCTTAGTTTGGCCATCAGTCTAAGGGTGGTAGGATGATCCAAATGAGAGATTGATACCCAATCTACTCCACAATGTTTTCCAAAAATGACTCATGAAATTAACATCCCTATCTGAAACAATACTTAGGGGTAGTCCATGGATCCTGACAATTTCTTTAAAGAACAAATGAGAAATGTTGCTAGCATCATGTGTAGTCCTACAAGGTATAAAATGCCCCATCTTACTAAATATATCTACCACAACATAAATGTTGTCATGACCATGCTTAGTCTTTGGAAAGCCTACAATGAAATCCATACTCACACACTCCCATGGTCTATTTGGCATTGGTAGAGCTTGGTACAAACCTGCATTACTAGATCCTCCTTTTGCCTTCATGTAGACTACACATTGCTCCACATACTTGGTGACATCTCTAACCAACTTGGGCCAATGATAAAATCTTTGCACAAGATCTATGGTTTTTTTAACCCCAAAATGACCACTCAAGCTGCCATTATGCTTCTCCTATATGAGGTTTTCCCTCATAGATCCGTTGGGAACACACAACTGATTTCCCCTAAACAACAAACCACTTTGCAAGGTAAATCAGAAAACTTACTATGAAAATGATTCTAAAAATTAGAGCATACCTTGTAGGCTTCACCAAAATCTTCATCATCCTTATAGAGGTCTTTGAAACTCTCTATTCCAATGCTACTTAGCTGCACTTCTTGGATGGTTAGCAACCTTCTACTAAGTGCATATGTAACCTTGTTTAACTGCCATTTCTTATGCTTGATTGTGAAAGTGAATGCTTGAAGATACTCCATCCACTTTAGGTGTCTATTGCTCAACTTCTCTTGTGTGTTTATGTAGCTAAGGGCTTGATTGTCAGTAAACACCACAAACTCCTTTGGCAGCAAGTAGTGCCTCCATTTTCTCAAAGATTGTACTAAGGCGCATACAACTCCAAGTCATAAGAAGAGTATTTATTCTTAGCTTCATTTAGTTTCTCACTAAAGAAGGCTATTGGTCTACCTTCTTGGCTTAACACACCCCCTACTGCCAATCCACTAGCATCACACTCTATAGTAAATAGTTTAACAAAACTAGGCAGCCTAAGGATAGGTTGTGTTGTTACTTGTTCCTTTAGCCTTTTGAATGCTTGATCTACTTTAGGAGTCCATTTGAGCTTTGTCTTGAGACCTCCTTTAATGGTATCCACCATAGGTGCAAAAATACCACTAAACTGCCTTATAAACTTCCTGTAAAATTGAGTCAACCCATGAAAGCTCCTCACCTCTGTTGCTGTGGTTGGTGTAGGCCAACTTAAGATAGCTTCCACCTTACTTGGATCCATTTTTAATGATCCATAGGATACTAAAAACCCCAAATAAACAAGCTCCTGTTTGAAGAATTCACACTTTTCAAGGTTTATGAATAGCTTCTCCTCCTGCAATCTCTTTAGGACCATCTCCACATGTTTTAAATGCTCTGCTACTCTCTTACTGAATATGAGTATATCATCTAGATACACTACCACAAATATAGATGTGAAGTCCTTAGGCACTTCATTCATGAGCCTCATGAATGTGCTAGGTGCATTTGAGAGACCAAATGGCATAACTCTCCACTCATACAAACCATCAGTGGTCTTAAAGGCTATCTTCCACTCATCTCCATCCTTGATTCTAATCTGATGGTACCCACTTTTAAGGTCCAATTTGGTGAAGTACATTGATCCTCCAAGACAGTCCATTAAATCTTCAATTCTAGGTATAGGGAACCTATATTGGATGGTAATCCTGTTTATGGCTCTTGAGTCTATACAAATCCTCCACTTGCCACCTTTTTTGGATGCCAACACAACCAGGACTGCACAAGGGCTTATGCTCTTCCTAATCAGCCCCTGATCCAATAGTTGTTGCATTTGTCTAGCCACTTCAAAGTTTTGTTCTTGAGTGAGCTTGTAAGCTGCTTTATTGGGAAATGATGCACCTGGTACAAAGTTTATCTGATGAATTATCACTCTCCTAGGAGGTAAAGTTGTTGGGGGTACCATCACTAACAATTTCTTTGTACTTTTCTAACAACTCTTGAATGGTTGATGGCAATGCTTTTGTTTTGGTTTTCTCCTCCTCCTTGGGTTTGAGTAGAATAGCATACTCATCACTCTCCTAGTCCTTGAGAGCTTTGATGAACTCCTTCTTACCACTCATTAATATGCTTGGAGTCTTGGACTGAGATTCATCCTCTTCTAACAATGATTGAATCTTGAAAGTTTTGTTATCCTTCTTGAAGGATATGGAGTTCTCCTTACCATCATACACTACACTCCTATAAAATTGCCAAGGTCTACCCAATAGCAAGTGGCATGCATCCATGGGTAGCACATAACAAAGTAGCTTGTATTTATACCCTGAAATTGATAACTCCACCCAAACCTGCTCATTCACCAATACACTCTGTCCTCTGTTTAGCCATGTCACCTTGTATGGGTTGACATGAGGGATCTTTGCTAGTTTCAACTTGTTCACAACCTCCTCTTCTATGATATTGTCAATGGATCCTGAATCCACAATGACCTTGCAGACCTTGCCAATAATTTTACACCTCATCCTAAACAAGGCTCTCCTATGCTTGGGTTCATCCTTAACCGACTGTCTTATCAAAATCCTCTTGAACTTCAGATTTTCTCCCATTTCTGATTCAATATGGTCCACCTTAGGTTTTTTGATACTTGTTGTTTCCTCATGGGCATAGGCAACTCCTTTCCCATTATTTGATGAAGAAGGTTTATCAAGACATCTATAAGCTGGGTGACCCAATTGGCCACAGTTGTAACACTTCATACTTGCAAAGTATGAGTTGCCCCTGCCTATACCTCTTCCTCTATTAGGACCTCCTTATGTACCTCTACCTCTAGAATGGCCCCCCCTTGGATTGGTCTCACTATTATGCTCAGTCAACTTGGATTCTCCTTGGTTCCTCTGCTCATTGTACACACTCAAATGGTGCACTTCTCTAAGTCATTATATCTAAGAGAATCCATGAATAGGAAACCTTAGAAAGCGACCTAGAGCTCTCTATGTATAGAGTTGCAAGATTATTTAAAATTTTCTCTCAGCTAGAGCTATTAAGCTAATGACCTTGCTAGTCAACCACACAATGAGAGATTCAAATGAAGACAAGGGCAAGAATGCCAATATCCCCAAGAATCACTATGAAATGCAAATGCAAGCTACATTAAGATGAATATGAGAGCTAGAAATGAGAGATGCAAGCTAAGCTATGGAAATGAAAGTACAAGCTATGCTATGAAAAGGAAAGTACAAGTATTACCAAGCCTTCATAGTTAAACTAGATGAGTTACTCTAAAGCTTGAAAGGAAATCTAAACTATGAAAGCATAAACATGAAACTAGTATGCATGAATGAAACTAAGAATAGAATGTAGATGCAAAAGCCAAGAATGCTCCAAATCTTCAAAAGCTCCAAAGTGACCTAGAAAACCTACAACATAACATTAACATAAAAGATTGATATGCAAATGAGGAAGAGAGCTCTTATTTTATAGGAAATGAGAAAGAATGGACCATGGAGATTAAGAGGCAAAATATTTAATCAAGGGTGGTGTTTGAAAGAGGAGCAATTCATGTGCACAAATATCCTCCAATGAGAAAATAAGAGTTGAATTTTGTGTCCATATGAGACAAAAAGTGTTTTTTCCCTTTTTATAAAATAAGAATAATGCTTTATTTGTGCAACTTAGGATAAGAGGAAAAGTGGGGGATTTTTATTTATTAAAAGGGGAGGAAATACTCCTTTTAAGTAAATAAAGTCTTTGGATAAAATGGTTAGCCCAAGGCAAATAATCGAAAATGATAAAATAGGATTTGATCAAGGAAATTGATATAATTGAAAAATGCTGATTTTTGAAAATATTGATTCAGGGATTTGATAAATTATTGAATGGGGGCCCAAAGTCTAGGTGACCATTTTAGGGTGCATACATTTTCCCCTCTTTGAATAATGTGTGATCATTCTGGGAACACATGTGGTCAAAGAAGAATTGAAATGTGAGATCGATTTGGAATCACAAAACAATCCAGATGTGTGTTTGATAGATGGGAACACATCAGGACAAGCATAAGCATAAGTTGAAAGACAAGACCAACACCGTTGCTATTAAGTGATAGTCAAATCTAAAAATAAGAGATAAAAATCTTAAGACAAGATCAACACCGTTGCTGTTAAGTGATAATCAAGTCTCAAAATAAGAATCTCAAGCTGAGCTGAATGATAAAGCTAAATCAAATATTTGAAGCTGATAGGTACTACCCCCTTAGAATCAAAATTGAAATCAGGTAGAGGAGAAACAACAAATTGATAAACTTGATCAAGGCACTAGAAATCATGATCAAAGATGAAAGATGATAGGATAACCATCAAGCAGTGAAGATATGCCCCAGTTTGACTGCAAAAGATATAGGATAAAGATGAAGTCAAACTTCAGAGAGATGAAGCAGATGAAAATGAATGAAAGACTAAGAGTTTGAAAGAGATGGGGGTGAAGAAATGAAGGTGCCCCAATGAAGATTGAAGGATCAGGCCTCAAATGGTCAGCCAACTGGGTAGAAGAAGGGAAAACAATTTGAAATGCAATTTTGACTATCAAGATTAACTTAGATTTTGATTTTGAGTCTTAAAATGGATCCAGGACATCGAAATTAGCTTGGGGTGTAATTTTTGCAAAATTCTGAGGAGTTTTGAAAATTAGGTAAAAAAGTAAAAAATGCTATATAAGGGGTAAAAAGGCCATTTTCAAAAATCATTTGACTTTTAGCGATTTGAGAATTTCGAGAGCTTAGAAAGAGAAAATGGCCCAGCAAGAAGTAGTTCTGGTTCACAGGCATCGATTTGAGTGCTCCCGGTTGCACAACCGGCCTCCACAGTATGGTGCCCCGGTATGTTTTCAAAAAAATTGCCTATTTTTGAGTCATTATGAGCATTTAATGCATTTTAAAACATGTTTTAAAGATTTTTAAATTTTCAAATTTTAGACTTAGGCGAAAAGTCGTGTGATACTTTACAAGTATCGCCCCCTTTGAGAGTATCTATCGCGCAATACTTCGTAGGTCCATATAGTATCGCGTGGGTATGTAAGCTAGTATCACATGATAATTGGTGAACTATTACACGATCCTATGTGAAGTATCACCTGAGAAGATATTATCGTACTGTTATTAAAGAATGTATCGCACGATACTTTAGCAAAAAATAGTATCACCCAGTGTAAAATTTTGACATGTTTTAGTGTTTTTGAGCAAAATGACATGGGTCTAGACAAAGTTTACTTTTTAAGATGTTTTGTACTGATTTTTAGGCATCCATCATGATATGTGCTGACATCTGGCTGGGGTTAATGGTTTGCAGGAGCACTTTCTAGTGTTACTCATTAGAGCACCGAAGGTGATGGGGTTACGATTTGTCTAAGATCTAGATGATCTGGGCAAGGCAGATTTGAGGGCTATGGGCTTCGGGTACTTGTTACAGTTACCCTATATTAGAGCTGATCATGGGTTGTTGATTACGCTTGCCAAGAGATGGAATAGCGAGCACAACACCTTCCATCTACCTACTGGAGAGGCATCGATCACACTAGAGGATGTCTATCAGATTCTTTGAGTGCCTAGCCATGGTGATCTTGTAAGTATAATCATGTTTATAGATAGTCATAAATGCAAAGTTTCCATATAATAGAAGTTGACATGATTTGTTTGTTGACACAGGTATACTATGATCAGGATGCTACTAAGGGATGGCGAGCCATCCAGGGCATGTTCCAGGATGTCACCATTATAGATAGACACATCAGCTGGGACCGATTGATGGATGATTTTGGTAGGGACTTCCTAGTACCTTGCATTATTGCTTCTATTATTACACAGGCCCTTATCACTAATAGGAGTCAAAAGGGTTTTCCACTGGGATGGGGTAGATTGTTAGCGGATCTAGTAGCGCACCCATGTCAGATGGCATGGGGTCCGACCATACTAGTAGATATGTACCATGAGTTACATGAGATCATCTACCATGATAGGAGGACATGGGCATGTGGTGCTATCCTAGCACAGGTGTCACTAATACATTTGGGGTGAAATTGCGATGGCAATTTGCGACGACAGGGAAATGTTAAGCGGTTTTGGCTTTTTTTTTTTCAAATATAGCCCGACACCGTCGCAATTGCGACGTTGTCGGGATATAAGTGCAAAAAAAAGAAGGAACGTTGTCATTTGTGTTTTCAACAGCGCCGAGAGAGATTCCCTCTGCGAAATCAAGCGGGTTATCATTTGTGTTTTGAACAAAGCGGGTTGTCATTTATGTTTTGAACAGCACCGAGAGAGATTCCCTCCGCGAAATCAAGCGGGTTGTCATTTGTGTTTTCAACAGTGCCGAGAGAGATTCCCTCCGTGAAATCACAGCTACAATTTCTGAGTACGTTGGGTTTATTTTTCTTTTGTCATTATTATTTAATCTGGTATTCAGCTGTTAGAGAGCTAAAATACCCAGAAATGAGGACATATCTGTGTTGAATTTATTGTTAGCGGCTTTGGTTATTTAGAATGCTTCCCCACAATACTTAATAGGATGCATTTGGTTTTCAAAGCTTTCACTGACTTGGATTCAAGATTCTGAGACTTTCACGTGCCTTGCTTCAGTTGTTTCCGCAAACAAATCGCATGCCTTTTGTATGCTTCCACATTTTATATACATGTCCATCAGGGTAGTCACCACCACTATATTTGACAAAAACCCATCTTCAATTACTTTTTGGTGAATTTCCCTACCCTGTTCTAAAGATCCCATTTTGGCATATGCTTGAAGAATGCTGGCAAAAGTGGTTGAGTTTGGTTTTATACCTCCCAATTGCATTTGTTTAAAAACCTCCAATGATTTTTAAACAAATGCAATTGGGAGGTATAAAACCAAACTATAACAATCCACCCTTGCTTGGATAGATCACTCACTGCTATACATTAGCACTCAACTCACGGTAATTTCCCACAGTTTATCCTGTGATCACACTGTTTTCCACAAAACTTTGCATATGCAATGTCAGTACTTCATAATATAAGTTAGTTATTGTCATCCCATGAATATTAGGCCTTCTATGTTCATGGGATGATCTTCATTATCTCTAAAACTCTACTGCAATGACAAGTCTAGACAAAAGAATGACTGTTTCAGCAGTGACTGGCGCGACAGCAGTCTCAATATAATAGTAAACTCATTCAATAACAAGAATAATTGAATAATCAAACCAAATGATTTGAGACTTAAAAGATCAAGGAACTTGCAGAAATTAAAGTTTATTGCTCGCTGTTTCCTTCACCAGTCCATACACCCACGCAACAGCAAATTCAAAGTAAACTCATTCAAAATGGTTTAGAATGGATGAAAGAAATCCTTCTAACTCATGTATGTGTTAGTTCAAACAAACTAAGACTTCCAAGATAAATGGAGTTGCAAAAACTAAGAGTTTTATATTTCTTACTGTTGCAGTCCGTATATATCTCCCTTCTTTGTCGTAACAGAGATATATATAAGATTCTTTATAACTTCTCAAAAACTAATCCAACCAATTTTCATCGGTTGGAGCTTAGTTTGAGCCTAACTAAATCCTAAATACTAACTCCCTCCATTGTTAGCTAACCGTTGGATTTTGAAAATTCAAAAATTTCAACTTATAATTAATTGAATTATTTTAATCCAAAGACCATTAAACTCACTAACTTTGATCTCTTATGATTATTAAACTTTCCAAAAGACTTAAACTTCCGCACTAGCCTATTCTAGATTCTTAGAACATTATTGAACTTTGGACAATCTCAGTCCATTGTAAACAAGCTTTTAGTCCTAATAAGGACATCATTACAAACTCATTGAAGTATTGCATTATTTTAATAACATTAAAGGTGCTAAGATCCTCCAATTGACCTGTTGACCCTGTTTATGTATTCCATCCCTCTGATTTGTC
Source organism: Chamaecyparis obtusa (assembly GCA_027943335.1). Lineage (NCBI taxonomy): Eukaryota > Viridiplantae > Streptophyta > Pinopsida > Cupressales > Cupressaceae > Chamaecyparis > Chamaecyparis obtusa. Next base: position 2,228,329 of record BSBK01001190.1, read on the forward strand.
CTGAAAGTCTGTATAATCTCCGTCTCCAAATTGGTTGTGTGAGGTGCTCCGGCACCAATTTGCCAATGGAATAGAAGTTGTTCTTCCTAGATCAATGGAAATCCTAGCTCTACAACTTCTAACACTAATTGAAGTAGAGGAAGATGGTGCGATGAATGTCATATTAGTAAAATTGTTGAATCTACAAGAAGCTTATGAGAATGCTTATAATGCCTTGACACATCACCAAAGAATAGTATAATGTGGGTTTGACAAGAGGTATGCAATCCCCCTCTTAAGAAAAATGATATGATTTTGAAGTACAATGAAAGAGCAGCCAATCCAAGTCAACATACAAAGTTTGATGCCTTATGGGAGGGTCCTTTTTATATTTCTCGCTACAAAGAAAATTATGTTTTTGAGTTGGAAAACATGGAAGGTAATCCTTTTGAGATATTGATAAATAGGATCCATCTTAAACATTTCTATTAATAGTTTATCCTTCCTTCTTGTACATAGTAGGTTATTTATGCTTTAAGCTCAATAAGTATCATGAGGTACATTTTCTTTGTTGTTAGTCTCTAGTTTTCTTAAGGTTTGAGCCCATGTTTTACCCCGTGCATAGCATTTTTTGTTGTCCAACACATTTTAAAATGATCACCCCCCTATTATTGTATCACTTCCTCCTTGTTCCTCATTCAAGTGGCAATTACACAAGGGACAGTCACTGTGAGATGTCCTCATTTGTGACAAGGACAGTCACACATGAGGACATCTCACAGTGACTGTCCCTTGTGTAATTGCCACTTGAATGTATTGCTATTCAACCACATTTATGGGCCCGTTTGGACCACGACACACAGTAGCATCTACAGAGAAGAATATCCCAGGTGTAACAAGTTGTAAGAATATACCAACAGTTCTAAGAAGTTCCCTAGCATGTAGTAGCATCTACAGAGAAGAATATACAACATGAGGGCAGCCACTGTAAAGACAACATGATAATGTACACTCATTGTATGTGTACATTATCATGTTGTCTTTACAGTGACTGACCTCATTCAAGTGGCAATTACACAAGGGACAGTCACTGTGAGATGTCCTCATTTGTGACAAGGACAGTCACACATGAGGATATCTCACAGTGACTGTCCCTTGTGTAATTGCCACTTGAATGTATTGCTATTCAACCACATTTATGGGCCCGTTTGGACCACGGCACACAGTAGCATCTACAGAGAAGAATATCCCAGGTGTAACAAGTTGTAAGAATATACCAACAGTTCTAAGAAGTTCCCTAGCACATAGTAGCATCTTCTAATTGTCTATACCACTTCACAAGGTATTGTTTGCACACATTGTTTTTGGTTCTTTTGATGACCCTTGTTTTTAAATTGCTATTAGGCCTTGTAGCTTATATGTTTTGATTGCTGGAGAGCTTCTAAAGCTAAGCAAGAAGACCATTGCACGAGTTATAGCTACGCGCTCAGGTTTGAAAATTGTATATTTTTTAATCTAATGTATATTTTAACTAGACTTTTAGCTTATTTTTGCTGTATATTTTAATCTAAAGGGAATCATGGATGTGAACTTGAAAGAATTTTGTACTTAGTTCTTATGGAGAGAATAGTAGTAGTTTACGATCTAATATCAAATAGAGTTTTCCAATTACAGAAAGTTAATGAATTCTAATAGCTTATATGTTTTGATTGCTGGAGAGCTTCTAGAGCTAAGCAAGAAGACCATTGCACGAGTTATAGCCGCGCGCTCAGGTTTGAAAATTGTATATATTTTAATCTAATGTATATTTTAATCCTTTTGCCATGTCATGTAATATGTCTTGCCTTGTAGCTTATATGTTTTGAAATTGCTGTTAGGCCTTGTAGCTTATATGTTTTGCTAGAGAGCTTCTAGAGCTAAGCAAGAAGACCATTGCACTAGTCGTAGCCGCGCGCTCAGGTATGAAAATTGTATATTTTTAAATCTAATGTATATTTTAACTAGACTTTTAAAATATTAAAGGATTTAACTAGGTCTAAGAAGATTTGTGTACTTTTGACAATTTTGCTTAGTCACTGAAAGTTGTAGACCAAAGTTTTCATAGCCCAATTTTTGCTTCCTGCGAAGAACGATCATGTCAGATAATATAAGTGAAGAAAAAAATAGGGAGACAATCACTAGATTGTGGTCTAACTTGAAAAGAAAAGGTGATGGAAAATGTTATTGTCCCTGCAAAATTTGTAAGGGCTTAAACCGTAGAAGACTGCTAATCAAAACAGTTAAGAGACATTGTAGGGAGAATGGTCACATTGAAGGGGGGCATGACTATCATCCACTGGTAAGTTGTTCATTATATCATTTTAACAATTTATATACATATGAAATCACTTGATGATGAGTTGAAGATCATGGTTTATTTATGTTAATCAATTTTATATAGGTTGATCTCCCCAGGGAAGTACATGATATGGAGGAACATGGGGGTGTGAATATCCAAGGTGAAGATAATGATCCCATGGAAGATGATGATCATGCACCAGAAAACACAATTGAAGATGATGGTATAAATACATTGATCCATGACACATTTAGTCCAAGCGGATCTGATCATGATGATGATGATAGCCTCGATGTACCTCTACTTGAGAAGGCATACGAGCCCCTATACAAAGACTCCCAAACAACTCTTCTCTCTACTGTATTGTTGTTGTTGAACTTGAAGGTTATGAATGGTTTATCCAACATAACAATGTCACGTATGTTAAGGTATGTCATATATGTCTTTATAGTTAACAAAGGGTGAATAATGTACCACTAATATTGTTTATATTAACAACTTATATTTTTTGCTGTAGATTGATAGGCGAGTTTTTGTTACCACCATCAAATATTCTACCTCGCTCATATCGAGAATTATCTGCTATTATGAAAGATATTGGAATGGAGTATTAAGCAATACATGCTTGTCCCAATGATCATATTATATATTATAAAGAACATGAATTTGCAACACAATGCCCTATATGTCATACGAGTAGATATCGAACAGATCGAATAACAAAAAAGGTGCCTCACAAGGTTCTTCGTTACATCCCCATTATTCCACAGATGCGACAATTATTCAGGTGTACTAGCTTGGCACAATTTATGGATTACCATGCATGCAATAGAAGTTGAGATGACATTATTCGAATCCCTGCGGATGGTTGGGCATTTATGCACATAGAGGAAAAGTGGCAACACTTCAAAGAAGAACCTCGTAATCTCAGGCTTTCATTAGCAGCGGATGGTGTCAATCCATTTGGAGAGATGAGATCTATTTGCTCGGTGTGGCCTATTTTTGTTATCAACAATAACATTCCTCCGTGGATGTCAATAAAGAGGGAGCACATTATGTTGGCAATGATTGTTCCAGGTATTTTATCATTTGATAGTTATTAATTTACATGTACTTAAAAATCTTACAGTAAAATGGTCACAATAATTATGTAATGTTACTGTTCATTCAAGTAGGTAAATATCAAGTTAAAGATATGAATGTATATATTGAGCCTCTTATTGACGAGTTGGTGGAGTTATGGAATGGTGTCACTATGTATGACGTGTCTAGACCAATAGGACAAAGACAATTTCAATTCCATGCAATACTTGTATGGACAATACATGATGCCCCAGGGCTAACACATTTTTGTGGTATGTTATAGTGAATTCAAGTTGCGCATGATAATTCTAATTATAAAAATCAACATATTTAATAATCCAATTATATCATTATCTTGTAGGTCTTCAAACAAAGGGAAAATTTGCATGTCTAGTTTGTGGTCCAAAGATGAAATCTCGTCATTCAAAAAGTTTAGGAAAGCAAGTGTTTGATGAGTACAGACACTTCCTCCACAGGAATCATAAGTATCGAAGTATGGAAAAACATCTTTTCAATGGGAAAGAAGAGACTACGTCAAAGCCACGAAGAATGACACCTCGCCTATGGAAGTTGGAATATAATAGAATTAATTGTCGAGGTAATGTCGTTCCACCTAATGGTTTATGTTTGTAATTTATATATTTCTATTGTGATTTTTGTTTACTAATTATGTAATTGATGATCGTGAAGGTCGTCAAGGCACTACTGACAACCTTCCAAAGGGACTAAAAAGCTATCCCAGACAATTTAGTAGGTTGCCCTACTACGAGGACCTACAAATTGTGCATTTGTTTGATCCTATGCATATTGGAAAGAATATAACAGAGACATTGTGGAAAATACTGGATGGAAGGCGTGACAAAGAAAAAATTGTCAAAATTTGTAATGACATTCATGAATCCAATCATGCACTGAAGAATTTCATTCACTCAAATAGCAATAGAGATCAGATTAATATAAGTGCCCTTCCTTGGTTATTAACGGAGCAGCAAAGTGATGCCATAAAAGAAGTCATACGAAAAATTTGATTTCCCACAGGATTTGCTGCGAACATAAGCAATCTCATATCAAAGAAAAGTGAATTTGGCCCAGGGCTCAAAATGCATGATTGGCATACTTTCATCAAGGTAAGTTATGTTCTTCTGTATTTACAATATATTCATAAACTACGTGTACTATTCATTATGTTATGTTAGAAAATAATGAAATGATTGGTTTATAATTACTGCAGTACGTGCTACCTCTATCTCTCCCAGAGCACTTCAACAATAACATCAAACAAGTGATATATGATCTTGGAAAATACATGAGGTAAGCAGTAATATCTGTTCAATTTGTTGTATATATTTATTATATTCACGATTTGTTTTTCTTGCTATGTAATCTATTGTATATTATTTTGTAAAGTCTCGTATTTATATATTTTTTGTGACTTGAATCTCTTAATGTAGGTGGTTGTCATCTAAAGAAATCCATAAAGAAGATATAAACTATTGGAAGAGAAGAATTCCTCATTTACTGTGTGAAATGCAAAAGTTTCTACCTCCAACTTTTTTCAATGCACAAGAACACTACCTCATACACCAAGTTGAGGAGATTGAATTGTGTGGACCTGCACACACTAGGTCAATGTGGATGGTTGAGAGGCACTTGAAATCTTTGAAGGCTTTGGTTTGACAAAGAGCACATCCTGAGGGTTCTATGGTAGAGGGATACATGGTATACCAGACTATGGTGTACATTACTGAATATCTTCCTAAGTTTGCTTCAAATATCCATGTAGATCGCATTTGGGATCTCGACCCTTTTAAAAAATTCAAAGGGGAGTACTTGATGGGGAAAGGTAGATTGAGGAAAGTGACAGGTAATAAATTATAAGATGTTATTGTAATAAATTATTTCTTAATCTTCAAAATAAATCGGTTGTAAGTCGTCTATTTTTTTTGGGTACAGTTGCTCGAGAGTGGGATGCACTACATTTGTATATTGCAAACAATCTTGATTGGATGACGGTATGGATTGAACGATGTCAACATTCTGGTCACACATTAACATGGGAAGGTGTATCTTCATTGGTTAAAGAAGCTCATCGTAATGGAGATTCTAATGTTACGCAAAGGGAAATAGATTTAGCATATGGTTTAAGAGATTTCCAGGTACGTACAAAATTATTAATCACCCGTATGTTTATCAACTCACGATATAATAATTTTGACATGTTTCACATATTATTGCAGGTTAAACACCACAAGGGTATGTTCTGTAATGGTCAAAAATTTTGCGTCAAAGTGTTGGATAACACGAAGAAAACTTGTGATTCTGAAATAACTGCAGTCTTTCAAGTGACTAATATTTCATCTAGAAATGACTTACATCCTCAAGAGTCTAAAAATCAATACTATGGCATTTTGGATGATATACTTGAGTGTGACTTTAGTTCCTTCAAATTAGTACTCTTCGTTGTCAAATGGTACAGGCTACGACTTAATCCAAATGATCCTAATAGAACTGTTATTGAACATGATAATGGATTTACAATGGTTAATACAAGGTCGTTTGAGCTAGTTGGGGATGAGCCCTATGTTCTTCCAAGCCAATGTGAGCAGGTATTTTACTCAGAGGTTTCACATAAACCAGGTTGGTCATTTGTTGTTAGACATGAACCGAGAGGAAGGCCGATAAAGTATAATGCGATGGAAGAAGAAGATACCGAAGAAGTAGAAGATGATGTAGATGATGATCACGATCGAAAATTATTGGATGATGTTCCTGAGACAAATTTTCATGAAGAAGAAGAAGAAGATGATGACGATGATGTTGCTACTGATGATGATGATGAAGATGATGATGATGTTGATGATGAAGACAATGATGACAATGACGACGATGACAACGATGATGATGACGACGATGACGAGGATGATGATGATGATGATGATGATGATGATGATGATGAGGATGATGATGATGAAATTTAAAGGTATGCCATCAATCCTTAATGTATTTAATATTCATTTCTTGATAGAAATATATTTGTCTTAAATGGTTACATAGTTTATTCATTATCTATTTAAAAGCTACAAGTTTCAACTACAAATAGACTACTGTGAATCTAAATTAACTATTAATCTAAATTAATTAAATAAAACTATTTAAAACACATATTGATGCATGAATGTATTGAGCCTTATTTTCTTTTAGGTCAAAAGCATTTGTAAGTGTTCTCACAACACCAACCAAGCATCTTCATAAGATCACTCTCCTTGATCCAAGCCAACTCCATAACCTATCAGAGTGCACACCAAATCCTTATGCCACCTTAGCGTTCTACATCTTTGGAATAATCCCAATGTCCCTCAATCCATCCAATGGATTCATCCAAGCAATCTAATCAACAAACTATCAAATGCTCACAATGCCTCAATAGGCTCCAAACTTGACTTCACCTTAACTAGGTGTTTCCTCCACCTCCACCACACACATCAAACAACTTCAAATAGCATGTCCCCAAGGTTACTAAGCCCTTAACTCATCAGCTAATACAAAAACCCAGTTTTAGCCCTTCAGTAGGCCTACTTCCTTAGCAGGCTTATAATGTGAGCCTGATTTAAGTGTTATAATGTGTACGTTTTAATGTTTTTAATTTTTATGTGATGCTTATGATGGATGTGATTATGATTATGATGTGATTATGCTCATGATAATTGAATTACATTTGCAGGAAATTGAACCCCTTTCAAGAGCATCCCGCACAGTCTCATGGATCGACAGGTATAAGTCAATACACCTTATAGAATGTCTATTTAATACACTTATCAATAGTAAGATTGATGTCTTCTAAGATCTCTCCCATTTGCAGGTACCAGCAAATAGGTATTTTTCAGAAGTGTCTTCCTCGAGTGAGGGAAATATAGGAATAGAAGAGGAAAGTGAGACATGCAGTTTATCTAGAATAGGGAGATTAACTAGAGGTCAAAGGACTAGAAGGAAATTCAATAAACACATGAAATTTTTCCTTGCTCAAGGGCGGTCATGTTCTTATGATGATGAGACGAAAGGCGACATCGAGGTGCCCTTGAGGTACCAACATCTACAGAAACATTGGGTACCCAAGGAACTTCCTCCAATAAACACTGATTTTTGTGTTAATGAGAGGATATATCGCATAGCACCATCATCATTACATGGTTTGGGCCTATTTTATATGGATGGCATAAAGGTGTCTTACAACAAAGTTTCTGAATTGATGGAGTATGTTGGACCATGTTACGATTACAAAAGTTGGATGCATATTGTTCAATATAAAAAAAGTATGCGTAGGTATGCACTCTCGGCAAATTATATACAACAGCAAGACAATAATCAAAGTAAAAGTGTGGCTATATACATTGATGGAAGGCCAAAAGCAACAGGGAATATTGCGGGTTTTATAAATAGTACATGACCTGGGTCAACTATAAAGCAACCCAATTGCATATTTGAGGTGCGCGAGGGAAATCGTGTATTCATCTATGTGATAAAATCAATACGTGCAGGGGAAGAGCTGCTTATTGATTACAATTTGAACCGCATAGATACAAATGAGGCTACTATCATGGGGGTGGTACATACTATTAAACCAACTTCTAATCAATGACTCCAACATACCATTTAGTTATTAAATTTTTGGCTAACATTTTTATACTTGATCTTTGACATAGGGGCACAATATGGAGCAACCGCCCGAAGGTGATGGTGACGATATTCCTAGCTCATCTACACATGAGCAGGTAAAACTCATTGTAATTGTGCAAACTAGACAGAAGCAAAATGTTATTTTTTTTAATGTTATTTTCTTCATTGTTTTGGAGTAATTTTGATAATACTAATACTATTGTTGTCACAGACGGCTGGTGGTCGGAGAGAGGGAAAGCAACCTGCAGTCCCTCAGGAGTCCCCCCTTGTGGACCCTTTTTTTATTGATTTAGCAGAGACCGATGACCCGATCGGTTCCATTAAAAAGATGCTAAAGAAAATTGGGAAAGAACTTCTACGTTTGGTATCCATACATCCTCAGACTCAGGAAATAAAAGACAGGGCAGCTGAGTTGTTGCGCACTTCTGAAAACTTTAAAGTAAGTATTAATGAAATTTTTAATTATTACAAGAGTTCAATAATGGTTTTTATGTTATGCTCTTTTATGACATTAATTAAAATATGGATGCATTGTCTTTACAGAGTTATTTGCGTAATTTTGAACCCCATTCCCATGATGAGGCCGGTACTGCAAGTGGTTCAGGTAGATCACATGTTCCATTCCCCACTTGTGTTTTCCACTGAATATATATAGGAATGATCATAATCATTGACAATACATGCTCGAACAATCTTTTTTTTTAATGCTCTAACAATCTTGTCCATGCTAGTCCACGCGTTCTATATTTATGCATGCTCTAACAATTTTATTCTTCAGCTCCTTTCCATGATGATATGACAACGCCGCCTCCATCCAGGATAGCCACAAATGTCTTGCCGACTGCCATGTCAACAACACACAGCCTAAATGCACCAACTGTCGCACCATCTATTGGTACACAAATCCCTCTTTTTCTCTCTTTTGTTATGTGTTTAAGTGTTATGTGTTTACGATGTAGATCCCTTGATTGTGTTTGTGCCATGGGTGCTCTGCACCAATTTATTTCCCTTGAAGTATTATTTCTTGGAGGCATTTGATAATGGTTTTCATTTTTTGCAATAGGAGATGCAACAAGTCCCGATGCAGCATCATTTCCTGGATGTTCCCGTGTTCCTAGTACAGGAACGGTGAAGGATTGCGTATTGATCATTTAGCGATGATGAAGGCATTCCCTTAAAAGTAGCCAAAGTTCCAGGTACTTTAAAGTTATTATTATTCTATAGTGATATAATAGTAATTTAGTTTTTGATCACTCTTCATCGACTAATGATCCCATGATTATTTTGTAGGGAATGATATTTTTTGGTGAAAACTTGGTGACGAGTGTTTGCGGATATTTGGGCCCACCCTACGTACATGGTGGAACATCATATCCTAACTAAAACCCCAAACCACTATTTTGATTTCATATCATTGCTAGAATAGTTTTCCTTTTCATCAATTTCTTGAACTATATTAAAGGTAGCTTCTCTTCATTTATGAGTCTAACATGTTTTTTTTTACTTAAAAGGTGGAATAACCAAGATAAAAAGTTGAAGGATGATCTTGTACATAGTATGACCCAGCTTTTTGGACCTCGTGCATTCGAGAGAAACAAGCTCCTTGAAAGAGCTGGTTTATGTTTGAAGTATATTAGGGACCAGTACAGGAAATATTTAGAGGTTAACCCTAGGCACAAGCGTCCGCCCTGTGTTCTTGAGGCTGAGTGGCAGGCTTTGATTTTGGATGGAAAGTATAAAGCCGACATGAAAAAAGGAATTACGCCAGTAGAGAGTAGAGCAAGGTATGTGATACTTTTGAGAATGTAATTATGTACTAATTAACCTCTAAATTTTTCCTGTACTGGTCTCTAACATATTTCAAACTTTTCATAGATTGCCTGACACATCAAAGGCAACAAAGGCAAGATTAGAAAAGCACGGGACACACAAGCTCGGCTCTGGTGGTTTTTCCAAACTTCAAGCACGAGTTGTAAGTATTAGTAAATGAAAACTTGTATCAATTTTTTTATATATTGCAAGGAAATTTTTTTTGATCAAACAATGCAAGTAAAATTCACCATACCAAGCAAAAATGTAGGGGTCAAAGTTCAATATATGCCTCATAGAAGAGGACAAGAGAATTGGCTTCCAACAAGGCTATAGAGCCGTGGCTGAACGGCTACGAGCTGAAATCAGTGTGCAAGGTTCAAATAATGATGCATCTGAGCCACAGGTAAATAAGCTAAATGAAATTTATTTCAAATTGAATCCTTTACCAATTAGTCTATTTGATGTTAAGTTCTAATATAAAGTGAGTATATCTGTTTTAAGAAAGCAATGATAACAATGTGTAGGATATTGGAATGCAGCCTGACAATCCTTCTACACAATCTATGCATAATGAAGGTTCGCATGATGTGCATCCTAGTGGTGGAGGTATACATTTGCTATTAAAATTTTTATATGTAATTACAATTGGTGTTTGGATTAATGTAACATTTTGTATAGCAACTGTAGAGGATCGAGGGGTCGGTGCTCATGAGCATGTTGAGGTTGAGTCTAGACAAAATGATGTGGCCAGATCAGGTAATTAAAGAGCGCCACAGTTATGTTCTTTAAAATAATTAAATACTTGTAACAATTATAATTAAATATTTTAAATTTAACTCTTTTATTTGTTATTGTAGAGGACCCCCCTTTGTAGCAGCATAGGAATTTGAGATCATCAAGAACAGAGAACAAAACAACTGATGAGGGGGGTATTGATGATAACACTGATGCTCCTCTTAGAGCTTACATAGAAAAAAAAATTAGAAAGAGAAAAAAGAAATGATTGTCATCTAAATACCTTAATTGATAATGACTGAATTTTATGTCTCAATGAATTTAATTATGTGCTAATGAATGTTCATGAATTATGTGTTTATTTTCATATTGATGAATGTTGTGTGTTAACGAATCTAATGTGTTAATGAATGTTATCATGTGATATTGATTGAATGTTACATTTTATTAATAATTGAAAGAACGAATGAATGTTAGATGTCAACGGGGAATGTAGAGTGATGTTAGGGGGAGGGGGGTGGGGCCAAATGAGCTTCCACCTTCACGTGGTTGGCCCTGTTTAGTAGAGAATATTAAACTATATTCTCGAAACAAAGTGAAGCTCAATAAGATACTAAATGAGTCAAAATGGTTATCAAGGTCCTCTATCCATAAGATACTTGTAGTCAAAATGGTTATCTAGGTCCTCTATCCATTCCATAAGTTCTTCACCATTCAAACTTCCTCCATAACAAGGAATGTGCTCTAGGTTAGTCATGAAGCCTAGCATGGACTCTCTGTCAGATAGAGCCACTATTTCAGAGCCTTTTCTGTGCATTTCCTTCAAGCACTGTACAGTGTATGGATGTGAAAGGGAGGGCAGACCAGTGTGGAAGTTAGAGTATTTATATCTTATGCTTTGAGAGTTTATTTGGTAGATTCAAGACACCTTATATCAAAGTTATTCCTTTTTCTTATCTGTTGTTCTGTCAAACCCTCATTTTTAGGGTTATTGCATTCAAATGGCCTTAACTTGCAAATAAACCATAGGATATCCTCTGTTCTTTGTAAAATGCAAGTTAAGGGGGTTTATTTTCATATTTTAAAAGCTTTGGAATAGGATACTAAGCCAGAGAATTTCGAGAGCAAGCCCTAGGTCAAGAATCTCAATGTTCTTGACTAGGAGTTGATGGATTATGCAAGATCAGAGGGTAGCGGCAAGTAAAGGACCTCAAACCTTGTTGAATCTAGATCTTTAGAGCATGGTGGACATCTTCAAACTCTGATCTTGGTTTCATGCACCCATTTTCAATGCCTTGTTTTGGAACCCACACCCAAAGGCATGCATTAGGTCTGCGGACTCAATAAGGACATTGATATGCTGGAGTGGAGTCAGGGTCTAGGAGTTGGAGGATTGTTAGAACATCAAAAAGGGTACTCAAAAAACATATAATTTCATAAGGTCCTTTGTCAAATTGAAGAGTTATTGCTGCAGAACAGGTTTTGGAGACCTACTAGAGTCACTAGGTCTATTTGTGATTTTGATGTCTTGGGTTGTTTGGAACACAACCAATGCATGATTCTACATGTTTTAGGGAATCTTAAGAGTTTTCAAATGTTTGATTGGGTTGGCAAAGCCTAGGATCAATAAAGTCTCTTTTGGTAGAAAATCAGGGAACTTGTCCCTAAAAGGAAATTTGGTCTTGGTTGGGATTGAGTCAATAAGGTGTTAGAAGTATCTTGAAACCTTTGAAGTCCCTCTAGTACAGAGATTTTAAACTGGTCTGGTAGAATGAGAGGCTAAATTTCTTAGGTGTAACATTTTGGTGTCTTGAAGTGGGTTGGGGCTTAAGACCAAGTTTCTTGCTGACCACTCTGCATCACATTGTCTTGCATGAAATTAGTCATTCTGTATACACTGGTCTAGTGTTGTCAATAGACCCAAATAGTTCAAAGATACTCGAACCAATCAGATGTTTTATGGGGTGCATTTTTGTGTTAGGTAGAAAGGATTCTTCATACAGGTGAAAGTCTCGAACCTTTCCCCACTCCCAAAAAAATATCACTTGTACTGTTATGAGCAGTCATGAGGACTAGACAGATACATTATAATATATGTAATTGCCACTTGAATGTATTGCTATTCAACCACATTTATGGGCCCGTTTGGACCACGGCACATAGTAGCATCTACAGAGAAGAATATCCCAGGTGTAACAAGCTCTAAGAATATACCAATAGTTCTAAGAAGTTCCCTAGCACACAGTAGCATCTACAGAGAAGAATATACAACATGAGGGCAGTCACTGTAAAGACAACATGATAATGTACACTCATTGTATGTGTACATTATCATGTTGTCTTTACAGTGACTGTCCTCATTCAAGTGGCAATTACACAAGGGACAGTCACTGTGAGATGTCCTCATTTGTGACAAGGACAGTCACACATGAGGACATCTCACAGTCACTGTCCCTTGTGTAATTTCCACTTGAATGTATTGTTATTCAACCACATTTATGGGCCCGTTTGGACCATGACACACAGTAGCATCTACAGAGAAGAAGTTTGGTATGCAATGGTCTTGAAACCTCCTGAGAAATTCTTGGTATGCATTTGTGTGGTGCAAAAGCTTCGTTGAAAGAGAAAAAGAAGAAAAGAATAGAAATGATTTTTTTTCTTTTTATGTCATATACTGTAACCAGCTACTTATAACTTGCAAAAATTATTATAACCATTTGAAATTGAAACTTAGTTTAATGTGAAACTGAGAACTGCTTTATTAGAGCTTTCTGTGATTTAGATTCAGACATCAAGAACATTGTTTGCCTAATATTGTGATTAATGTTTATTTATTAATATCTCATACTGACAAACAATTGATAATTGTAGGGAAAACGTCATTGGGGGTCTTTGAGGATCCACCAGAAGCCAAGGAGAAAATGTATTCAAATGCTAAAGATGGTGTAACAGTCCTTACAGCTGTTGAGCCTTGCTGTGTAGATCATCTCCGATTCTCCAAGTTCAACAGTACTGTGGTATTCCTTTGGATACTTCTAATGGTAAATTTCAGATATCAAGTTCTTTTCGTATGAAACTACTACATTTGTAATCTGTAGTTTTAAACTTTTAGTTTATAAATGTTCATCAGCTTTAGTTTGTTTATTTCCATCCTAACTTGCTTTTCCCTCTTCGGTTTTGCAGTACTGTGAAGGTAGTCGCAAGTTAGGGCTGTTTCATTGCATACCCGAAACAATGAAGACGTTACGGTCCACAAAATGTTTGTGCTTGAAAGATGAACAAATAAAATTAAACTTCTAAATAACCAAAGCCGCTAACAATAAATTCAACATAGATATGTCCTCATTTCTGGGTATTTTAGCTATGTAACAGCTGAATACCAGATTACATAATAATGACAAAAGAAAAATAAACCCAACGTACTCAGAAATTGTAGCTGTGATTTCGCGGAGGGAATCTCTCTCGGTGCTATTGAAAATACAAATGACAACGTTTCTCTACATTATCATGTTGTCTTTACAGTGACTGTCCCTTGTGTAATTGCCACTTGAAGGAGGACAGTCACTGTAAAGACAACATGATAATGTACACTTACAGAATGAGGACAGTCACTCTAAAGACAACATGATAATGTACACTCATTGTAAGGACAGTCACAAATGAGGACATCTCACAGTGACTGTCCCTTGTGTAATTGCCACTTGAATGTATTTCTATTCAGCCACATTAATGCTTTTCTTCTTCAACAAATGAGCATAGTCACTCTAAAGACAACATGATAATGTACACTTACTATGAGTGTACATTATCATGTTATCTTTAGAGTGACTATCCTCATTTGTTTGAACTAACACATACATGAGTTAGAAGGATTTCTTTCATCCATTCTAAACTGTTTTGAATGAGTTTACTTTGATTTTGCTGTAACATAGAAGGCCTAATATTCATGGGATGACAATAACTAACTTGTATTATGAAGTACTGACATTGCATAGGCAAAGTTTTGTGGAAAACAGTGTGATCACAGGATAAACTGTGGGAAATTACCTTGAGTTGAATGCTAATGTATAGCAGTGAGTGATCTATCCAAGCAAGGGTGGATTGTTATAATGTGGAACATTGTATAATGTTTGTGAGATGGTGAATCATCCACTAATTTGGATTTGAAGGGTGTAGAATCAGGTGATTGAGAATGCCCTAGTTAAGAAGGGTTTAGAGCCAAGAATTGTGGGTTTGGGTGTTGCAGAGCCCTAGAGGCTAATTCCCTTTGGAATTGTTTGTTTCAAAGTGTAAGAAGACACTGTCCAGGGATTAGGAAGTGTTAGGTGGAATTTATCATATACTTCCTTTGAAATTTGGGTCATTTTTATACATTAAAACCAGAGGTACAATCATAGAACAGGGTAGGGAAATTCACCAAAAAGTAATTAAAGATGGGTTTTTGTCAAATATAGTGGTGGTGACTACCCTGATGGACATGTATATAAAATGTGGAAGCATACAAAAGGCACGCGATTTGTTTGCGGAAACAACTGAAGCAAGGCACGTGAAAGTCTCAGAATCTTGAATCCAAGTCAGTGAAAGCTTTGAAAACCAAATGCATCCTATTAAGTATTGTGGGGAAGCATTCTAAATAACCAAAGCCGCTAACAATAAATTCAACACAGATATGTCCTCATTTCTGGGTATTTTAGCTCTCTAACAACTGAATACCAGATTACATAATAATGACAAATGAAAAATAAACCCAACGTACTCAGAAATTATAGCTGTGATTTTGCGGAGGGAACCTCTCTCAGCGCTGTTGAAAATACAAATGACAACGTTTCTCTACATTATCATGTTGTCTTTACAGTGACTGTCCCTTGTGTAATTGCCACTTGAAGGAGGACAGTCACTGTAAAGACAACATGATAATGTACACTTACAGAATGAGGACAGTCACTCTAAAGATAACATGATAATGTACACTCACTGTAAGGATAGTCACAAATGAGGACATCTCACAGTGACTGTCCCTTGTGTGATTGCCACTTGAATGTATTGCTATTCAGCCACATTAATGCTTTTCTTCTTCAACAAATGAGGATAGTCACTCTAAAGACAACATGATAATGTACACTCACAGTGAGTGTACATTATCATGTTGTCTTTAGAGTGACTATCCTCATTTGTTGAAGAAGAAAAGCATTAATGTGGCTGAATAGCAATACATTCAAGTGGCAATCACACAAGGGACAGTCACTGTGAGATGTCCTCATTTGTGACTATCCTTACAGTGAGTGTACATTATCATGTTGTCTTTAGAGTGACTGTCCTCATTTGTTGAAGGAAAAAAACATTAATGTGGCTGAATAGCAATACATTCAAGTGGCAATCACACAAGGGACAGTCACTGTGAGATGTCCTCATTTGTGACTGTCCTTACAGTGAGTGTACATTATCATGTTGTCTTTAGAGTGACTGTCCTCATTTGTTGAAGGAAAAAAGCATTAATGTGGCTGAATAGCAATACATTCAAGTGGCAATCACACAAGGGACAGTCACTGTGAGATGTCCTCATTTGTGACTGTCCTTACAGTGAGTGTACATTATCATGTTGTCTTTAGAGTGACTGTCCTCATTTGTTGAAGAAGAAAAGCATTAATGTGGCTGAATAGCAATACATTCAAGTGGCAATCACACAAGGGACAGTCACTGTGAGATGTCCTCATTTGTGACTGTCCTTACAGTGAGTGTACATTATCGTGTTGTCTTTAGAGTGACTGTCCTCATTTGTTGAAGGAAAAAAGCATTAATGTGGTTCGTTAGCAATGTATTAAATAATTTATTTTTTTAATTCTATCCAGGACCATCTTAGAATATCTACTATTTGCGCATTTAGATATTAACCTAATCAACTTGATTCAAAAGATAGATGGTCATTAACCAGAGAGAGATCGCCATGCATTAAGAAACCTAATTTTTCCAAATCCAATTGTTTCCCTTACCTGAATGCCCTACTATTCTAGGCAAGGTATACCGCTCACCTTGGATGAGAGACTAATTATGGGAATTTCTTTTTTCACCCAGATCGAAAAACCACTGACAAAAATGGAAATGACCAATCAAATAGTAGTCTTATTTTAGTCACTTTGTTTGCATAATAAATTGCTTGCATGGATTATTGTAACTAAAACATAGATTCATGCTCTAATAGCTTCCTTTAGCTCGTTAGACTTAATTCGAATAAAGAAAATTAACGGTACAATCAGTAAAATGTAGTTTTCACCATCGTCAATCTCTAGGCACCAAGGTTTTAATATTGAGATTATTTCTTTGTGGTATGCAAGTTGTAAAGGAAATAGAGCCTTCAATAATAAATAGAGCACTCTATTCTTTCTAATCATTTGATTTCTTTATAAGTTTATGATTTGATAATTGCTATTTTCTGATTTTTGTGTATTGTTGATTGGTTAATTGCTATTACCTTTTTCTTTCCTGTTATAAAGAGCTTCTATCAGACTTCACACATGAAACTCTAGATATTTCACACATTCAGATGTAAGCTCTCTTGTTCAGTTTAGTCATGAGACCCCTATTACTAGAGTGTTTGGTGCAGAAATAGCCACTTTTATTGTAGAGCATTATTTCTTAAGAATATGTTATCATGTTCCTAATGGAATTGTGCTTAGTATTCAATTCCAAATTAATTTGATTTTCATAAATGTTAAATATAATTGGGTCATTGGTGTATCTGATAGTTGATATGTAGTCACGATGAAGTTAGAAGTTCCAGTGGCTAGAGTTTGTGGCTTTGATACTTCATCCTTGTTGGTTTTTTAGCCTTTCTATATGCCAATAAAAATAAGGTGCATACCTGAAACAAACAAGCAATAATGCAAAGGCTAGTGTGTGAAAATGGAAGTATTCTAGTGATATTAATTTTAAAAATTTCTTTTATTTTTTAAGGTCTTGGATGCCATTGGAGCTACTATAAATTACTAACACTAAAGAAATATTGCATCTGATTATTTTGTTGGAAGTTTGGAACATATTGAACTTTCTCCACTATAACATATATAGCCTGGAGCTTTCATAAAACCATTTTGATAAATAGTCTTGCACATTGCCTGTAAGACACAAACTTTCAGTGCCATAAAAATACACATTGTCCTCAATTAGTAATGTCTCAAATTTTGTACAGAACTTGTTATTTGAGTCTTATATTTCAGAACTGAAGCAAAAATTTCTCCAAAAAAGTCAAGATGATTGATCTAGCATAGATTTCAAAAACTGTAGGTAGTTTAACTAATGTGGATGCAATCATATTTTACCACTCTGAATGAACTAGTTTGCATGAAAATTTATATACAACCATCATTGCATTGTGGCTCTTTGTTAGAGACGTAGAATTTTGAAGTTTAAATTATTTTCACAATTTTATCATAACTTGGAGCATTTTTCATACTTAGCTGTGTCACTAGCTTAATGCATATTAATTATTTTGTCTTGTTTTTCTTGCATGGCAGGGAAGCAACAACAACATATAGGGCTGAAGCTTTAGAATTTCAAAAACAATTGAGGCATTTCTAGAATCGGTGTATTTGCTCAGTGGTCAAGCTTCATCTTTGATTCAAGGAAGATGAGCACGGGAGGCAGCAACATCTTCAACAAATGGACGAAATTGCTAGCAGGAATATGGAGGTATGAAGTAGAGAGATGCTTTGTAATAGAAGGAATCTGTCTTAAGCTAAGTTTGTGTTGGCTAAGAAAATCTCATTTCATAAAAACTTGAATGCCTCTTATGTATACAGTCCTATTTAGTGACACAATATTAGATTCGTAAAAGGTAAGTGTGTTATGAACATTTCTATATGTAACCTTGCAATATTTTCTACTAAGATTTTCACTCTTTAAGGATATTTTGTAAAGTTTATAAGGTCTAAAATTTATAGGCAGGTGTCTCACAACCAAATTATATTACCTTGGATTTTGGACCTATTTTTAGTTGCTTGAGTTGTTGTAGGGTTATAGCACATTATTTTATAGCAATATAAGTAGATGTGTGAATTCTTGTCATGAACCATCCAAATCATTGTAGTCATGCCCTTGCTACATGTAAATCTTAGTTTGGAGGTTTGATCTCGTGTGTTGATGAATGCTTAATGCTATGTTGGAGGTTTGATCTCTTGTGTCGATGAATGCTTAATCTGTAGTTTTGATACGTATGATTCTATAATTGAGATGAATTGTTGAATGTGTTTGAGGACTTTGATTATGCTGCTGTGATAGATTTATGTAGGTTTCCTTGTAATATCACAGTGATAGTTGTAAACATGTATCAATGTTCCTCTGCTAATTTATTGCTGCTACTGCTGAGTCTATCTTTATCTGCTGCTAATGAAGGCATTGATTATCTTTCAGATGTATGTCTTTCTGTTGTTGTGTATTTCTTTCCTTTGCTTTTGATGAAATGAACTGCTAAATATATTAATCTTGCTTGCTATTATTATTGTTTGCTTGCTGAAATGAACTCCTAAAGTTAGTGTCTATTATTGTCTTGCTTGCTATTAATCTGATTTCCATTGCTATGGTTCTGAATAGCAAATTGCTGCATCTTCTCGACAAATATTTATCACTGTATTAAGGTTATTCTTAGATCTCTTTCTTCTGGTCAAACCCTTTATTAGAAGTTTCTCTTTATTATAATAATTACTGTTTCTTTTATGAGGTTTGTATGAATAACTTGATGTTCTTAAAATGGACATTTCTCTGATTTGTCAATATAATTGCTAATGTGATAGTTTTCAGACAAAGAGACTGTTGCTTTGTCACTTAACCAACTAATTTTTTTTAATAAAAAAAATCATTGTTTTATTAAGTTATTACTTACAAAATGTTCTTGATTGTTCAAGAGCAACTCAGATTGCTGATCTCAATCCTTTGCAAGGGCTCAACTCATAAGATGATTGATGGTCTGTGTTTTAGATAGGAAAATTGTGAAAGCATTTACGGTCAAGACTGGGGGATGACATTCTTTCAGTTTGCAATGCATGTCTTGGGTGCCAAAAGGTCAAGTAAAACTGGAATTCAATGAATTCATGTATTATTATAAATTTCTGAGAAAAGATATAACCGTGCAAGAGTATGCTAATTTGGGTGTTCTTAGACTGGGTGCTATGTATTGATATGAATATTGATTGAAATTGGTTGGCTTGAGCAAAAGCTGTAATGTTTCTTTAAGGTTTATCATAGAATCTACTCTATTGCAATATATAGAACTTATATGATAGTCTTTGAATTGCTGAAGTAATCCATGATTTCTGATTTCTTCCAATCCATTTGAAGTTTTTTCTAAGAAGTATTTAGCTAATTTAGCTAGACTTGTGAAAGTTCAATGCCATATATTTTTAAAAATATGGAGCTTATATGATAGCCTACGATTGATAAAGTATATGCCTGATTTATGAACTTTTACCATACATTTGGAATACATCATAACAAAAATGTAAAGCTAGACTTTATTAGTTCAAGTATAGTCTTGGTTTTTCTGTTGTGTCCTAGGTCATGTCATACTTTAGAAGCAACATTTTTATTTATGTACATGAGTACTTGGTGTAGAAGGTTGAACCTTGCCACTCAATTTAGATGAAGTCATTGGTCTGCTACCACTCAACCCCCACCCACATAAGGAAATCAAAATTCATTTATCTTTATTTTTGTTGACTTGTATTATCAACTAGCAAAGCTTGATAAACTTGATGTCGTACCATTTTATGGAAGCTAGCATTTGATAAATTTGTTGATGGTTATGCTGAGTTGTTTGTGTCCTTTATAATGCATGATATTGATCAAATGGGATTTGAATTTGAGTACACAAATGTGCATAGTAAAGTCTAGTGATAGTTTTTAGGCCTTCATCTGGTAAGGGTGGGTAGCTACAAACAAAAGTTAATCATTGTTTTATTTTCCTTTAATTATATGTATAAAACTGAAGGAATCACCATCCTTGGTTTAGCATAGACTACGCATTGGCCTTGAGCTTGTGTCTGTCTAATAATGAGTTTGAGCTTATTGTTCTCAAGTTGACATCTTTAGTCTTCGTAATTAGGTCAGATATCGAGGATTAGTGAAAGAGAAGCTTAGGACACCATCTTATACATATATACATATACTGTGAGTGTACATTATCATGTTGTCTTTAGAGTGACTATCCTCATTTGTTGAAGAAGAAAAGCATTAATGTGGCTGAATAGCAATACATTCAAGTGGCAATCACACAAGGGATAGTCACTGTGAGATGTCCTCATTTGTGACTATCCTTACAGTGAGTGTACATTATCATGTTGTCTTTAGAGTGACTATCCTCATTTGTTGAAGAAGAAAAGCATTAATGTGGCTGAATAGCAATACATTCAAGTGGCAATCACACAAGGGACAGTCACTGTGAGATGTCCTCATTTGTGACTATCCTTACAGTGAGTGTACATTATCATGTTGTCTTTAGAGTGACTGTCCTCATTTGTTGAAGGAAAAAAGCATTAATGTGGCTGAATAACAATACATTCAAGTGGCAATCACACAAGGGACAGTCACTATGAGATGTCCTCATTTGTGACTGTCCTTACAGTGAGTGTACATTATCATGTTGTCTTTAGAGTGACTGTCCTCATTTGTTGAAGGAAAAAAGCATTAATGTGGTTCATTAGCAATGTATTAAATAATTTTTTTTTTAAAATTCTACCCAGGACCATCGCAATTGCGACGGCCCTCCCAAGAGATGCGACGGCGGTGCCGTATTGGCGATGCCCAGGCCCGTCGCAGTTGCTTCGGAGGACCATCGCAATTGCTTCGGAGGACCGTCACAATTGTGACGCCCTACCGTCGTAATGTGACGGAGGCGCTGAATGGGTGAAGCAGTGACATTGTGACGGCAGGGCATCGCAATTGTGACGGAAACCCATAGACGTCATGATTTGCGACTAAAAAACTACGACGTCTATCACTGTCGCTATAGCGACACATAGCCGTCGCAATGGTGACACATAGCCGTCGCAAAATGGCCCCAAATTTATTAGTGTGTGGGCATGGGAGCACATCACTGTGGTGCACCCTCGAGTACAGCTGAGGGAGAGGAGACATCCCTTCATATATAGGTATGCAAGGTTCTTATCACATTCTCATAGCAGGGATGTGACCTACTACAAGAGGATACTGGATGAGCTTACCTCATTCCAGTGGAGGCCATACAAGGCTGTGGAGGTATGGGGGGATGCAAAGGATGAGCTTAGTTATATGTTATGCAATCGGCCACTGGTAGGTCAGCATATAGAGATCATTGAGAGGTTTGTCATCACTCAGGTATGGCGGTAGTTCAGGCAACAGTAGCAAGTATCCACTGAGACTACTACATACACCCAAGCTAGGGATAAGGAGGGTTAGGGTTGGTTGCTAATGTTGGATTACCAGCAAGTAGTACAAGACATAGCCACGATTAGGAGAGATCCCTGGGAGTACCTCCTAGACATGGTGGATGCAAGGGCTGATGTAGCCTATAGAGTAGAGCGGTGGAGGGTTCCATTCCCTCA
The DNA here is from genome assembly GCA_027943335.1 of Chamaecyparis obtusa. Lineage (NCBI taxonomy): Eukaryota > Viridiplantae > Streptophyta > Pinopsida > Cupressales > Cupressaceae > Chamaecyparis > Chamaecyparis obtusa. The sequence continues at coordinate 2,250,520 of BSBK01001190.1, forward strand.
ATTCATAGTTCTTGATGTACAGTCGGCGGCTCAGGGGGATGATGGTGATGATGGTGGAGACGAAGGAGATGGTGGTGGGAGAGGGAGAGGGAGAGTGAGGGAGACTAGGGAGGGTTCACAATGAGGTGGCCAAAAATGGTCATGGGGTTGGAGCTTTGCTGATGAGAGTGAGGATGTGGTGAGATTAGTTCATCAATAGATAGAGGCTAGGGAGGATCAACCTGCAGGAGGTGAGGAATTGAGAGCCAGGATACATGCTCTAGAGACAGAGATGCAGTAGCTGAGGATCACGATAGCTGTTAGAGAGTAGCAGTTGATAGATCTGAGAGTGGAGAGAGATCAACAACTATTGAATCTCAAGGCAGAGATAGCACGCTGGGAGAGATTAGCATAGGAAGATGCACTAGAGATCTGACGGGAGGTAGCGAGAGCTGTGTACTATCATGGGCTCTATCTTTAGGCTGTTCTAGAGGCTCAGAGAGAACCAACATACTCTCAAAGGGCAGCGATGTCATATATGGTACCAGATAGGGAAGAGACACCACCTCCTCCTCCACCAGCTCCACATGATGGTGCTAGTGAGTCCTAGGTTTAGGGCTTAGGTGTTAGATGTTTGACACATATTATGAGACTTTGATTTAGATTTTGGGATCCCATATTTTTTATATTGTACTATGACATTCATATATGAGATTATTGGATTTGTGATGTATCTATGTTATTTGTCTCACTTGTGATGGATGTTTCAGTTTTGATATTGTCTTGTCATATTTGCTCATAATGTATGTCTATATGCTCATGTATATTCTCTCTCATAGGTGTATGTTTAATTCTCATGTGTATGATGTAGACTCATGTTTATGAAAATGATCTCTTTTGATATAGATATGATGATAAGATTAACCCCTTGTGATGACAGGAATAGGATGTGATGTTAAAGACAAGGAGTGAAAGACATGATCGAGAATAGGAAAGGTGAGTGTAGTTGACCAACTAGTCCATGAAAGATAAAAGGAGAGCTCTGTCCCTATGCAAGATGAAAAACTAACTATCATGAACCTAAAAATGCAAGATACTATGAAAAGTGGTTGACTTGCAAGGTCACAATGCTAATAGACATCTAATAATCATCATCGAGCGTTATTGGTAGCATCGCAAGATCATACAATACACACTAGTATGACTATGGGTATATGAATATGATCTATATCAGATAAAAATGTGGGAATCCCACCTAAGCACCAAATACATGTAGGTCAAGATGACTAGTGCAGCGAGATTACCTAAATTTGATATGGCAAGATTATACTCACATCAAGACACAAGGAAAGTCAAGATGACTATAAGTATGCACTTGCGTAAATAGTCAAGGATAATATCTTGTAGATCCCAATGTCAAGTGGATCAAGCATAAATGCTAATGATAATTAGGACCAAAAAAATATACCCACCAGTGGAAAAAGCAATAAAACATGTTCTCATGCCCTCAATCTTCTAGCTATGCATCATTGAAAATTATCATAGGGAGAGAACACTCATCAAAGAAATCATCATAGACAACACACAAAGAAAACAAAGTCAAACAAGTCTCAGCGAGTCAAGTGTTTAAGTGCGTGTGTGAAGGTCATAGAATCAATCTTTGAGTATCGCATTTGCTAGTGGAAATATCATATCATGCTAAACTATGGGTAAGATATCTGATAAGTGTTGAGAAACACTTGACGATAGGGTAGTGTTGAAGAACACAAGTGGGGTAAGTGTGACTATTTTTTGGGATTTTGAATTTTTTTGATTTTTTGGTATTTTTGAAATATATAATTTTTTTAGAGATATATCAAAGCACCTATTGCTAGGTTTCCACTAAGATAATCATTTTTTTAGGACATTTTCCAATTTTCCAATTTTTTAACAATATATCATTTTTTTGGGTTTTTTTTAGGATCAATAAGTATGTACAAAGGATGCCCCCAGATAGAACGAGCATCAAAATCCCAAGCAAGATCAGATCATGTAGTCCCAATGTCTAGGAAGGTGGAGGACAAGAAGGATTAGCAAGTTGGTGGAAGAGATGAAAGACAAGAGAATGAAGGAGAATGAAGGGAAGAAATCCTCAAAGGAAAACTCCTCAAGAGTACCCAAGCTAGGGAAAAATTATCATGTAAAGCACATTTGGACAAGCAATGAAAGACCAGCATAGGATAAGTCACAAAGGCATAATGCAAAAGAAGGAAAAGATGTAGTCCAAAGGAGTAGACATGTCAAGAGGCTTCATAACATCATGTTTTACCTTTTTTTATTAGATTAAGACCAAAGGGGAAAACGATAGCGAAAGGCTAGAATGAATGGAGGAAAATAAATATGAAGGCTAAACATGAATAGAATGAAAGCAAGATCATCGTAAGATAGCTCACAAGATAGCCAAATGTCTATGTATAGGTCAACATTGTCAAGATCAAAGATGGAATGGAAATGATGAAATATGTAGAGGAACTACGCATGATACCTGATTGCCAAGTTTTCATCACGGTACTTATCCAAGGTGCCACAAGGGAGTGGTTTTCACCATAGGAAAAATTTATTTCTCTTTACTTTTGCTACCAAGGCACCTGTTTCCAAGTTTCCACCAAAGACACATTTTCAATTTTTTCATCATTTTTTTTTTTGTTTTCTTTTTTTTTTAATTTTTTGGAAGAAGGAAATCTTTTTAGATAATGCTCCTTGAAAGGATAAACCATGATATGCCAAGGATTAAAAATGATATGCTCAAAGATGCTGATAGGGAAATGAAGATGGAAGAGAAAAAAATGGAGAATAAGGTTTTATGTAAAGCGAGTGAGGTTGAAAGATAGGAGGAATAAGCAAATGAGGAAAAAGGATAGAAGGTAGAAGGATAATGAATGGAAGGATTGTGAAAGGGTAGATGGAAAGGAAGGCAAGATCAACATCAACACACACCTTGAAGGGTGGTGAGAGGATGGAGGAAATGTGAATGAAGGAATACGAGAAGGAATATGGTGAATGTTTAGCAGAGGTTGCAGTTCAGGCACATGGAATGGAAGAATGTTTTTGGAAAAAGATGAAGTGGAATCATTTGGAAGCTTGAATGTCAACTTCACTTTTTGTTCAATATTAGATTCTTTCAAGAGAGACTTTGGAATCCATATAGTCGTAGAATTTTCATTTCTTTTTGATGATTTGGAGAGAATATCTTCAATGATGGATTTTGGAACCCATACTTGTCTTGTAGTTTTCTTCTTAGATATCTCTTTTGACTTTATGTATCCATGTCAATTAGAGGAGACATGGTGATCTTCTTTTTTTGATGGATTCTTGTATTGCTTCTTTTTTTTGTATTGAACATTCAAGTTACTTCCAAAAGACTTGGGACTTGTGGAAGAAGGGAGATATGAATGGTTTAGATGGGTGGGTGGATGAAAAGGATTCAAGGGTATGAATCTATGTTGATCTTGAGGAAAGATAGGAGATGGAGGGACGTAAGGACCCAAGATGGATGATAAATTAGGAGAGTTAGGAGGGGAAAGTGAAGGGACATAAGGGCCCAAGATGGAAGGAAGATGTGAAGCCTAAAAATTTGGTGGAGGAAGTCCAAGGATAGAAGTGGGAGATGCAAAATGATAATTAATAATTTCATCAACATCTATATGACAACCAAGGACATCAACATCTTTAGAGTGAGCATTAGGATTTGTGATAGGATCATGAACATCTTGAATAGGAGCAACTTCTTTGATAGGATTGTTCAAAGCTTGCAAAGATTTAGAAATAGTAGAAAGCGAAAGTGAACATGGAATGGTAGAACAAGAAGATGGAAGACTTTGATCTTGACAAGTATATTTGGATAGCATGAACACATCATTTTTTTCTTGATTTTCAATAGGCTTAGCATTGGAAGTAACATCACTATTTTCAATAACCTCAATGGGAGTAAGGTCATCTTGATTATCAATAAGCCCAACAGTGTAAGTAGTAGCTTGATCTTTCTTAGGGGAAGACTTAAGACATGGTGGAATGAATGGGGAAGGGTGTAGAGGATCAAAAGAACCAAGAGATAGAGGAGAGACATAATGAAAAGGATTGGATGACATGGAGGGTTCTTGATCTTGATATTTTTTTATATTCTTTTCTTTATCATTTTTAAAGTCCTCTTGAAATGGAGCCACTTCTAAGGACAAGGAAGCATGTTGGAATTGGATGGAAGATTTTGGAAAAGATGGTGAAGGACTAGCTAAAGTAGGAATTATAGCACATAAAGGTTTAGGCTCTTTAGGTTTAGAATTATTGAAAGTATTTGCAGCTAAGCGAAGATTAGCTTGAGTTTCTTTAAGTGATAGCCCTTGAGGATAAATATAAGGAACCACATGAAAAGTATTAGGATTTTCATTGGATGAAGGATTTGTGAAAGATTTGGAAGACTCGAAAGCTTTAGGAAATGTATGGGTATTGGAGGAAGTAGGGGATGGAAGAGAATCATCACAAGATAATGGTCCATCATTAAAATGATCTTTCTTGAGAGTGTGATCTATATTTTCAGCATGAGAGTTCTTAGAGAAAGGAGTCTTATAATATTTACTTTTCAAATCAGCACCGTGCATTTTATAGTCCTCAGTAGTAGTAAATGAATCATAATCGAGGTATTATTCACAAAACTCATCAAAGTCTCTTTTAGAATCAGAATCATATGGATCACCATCATGATCTATCCAATAGGATGACCCTTTAGTAAGAATGAGCACATGATGAGGAGGACTCTTAGGAATAGAGGTTTCATAGGTATGACTATATGGTTCATCATCATAGCCATCATAGTCATCAAAGGTGGGTGTATCACTCTTCGTGGAAGAGGTATCACAAGGATTACTATATTGCTCATATTGAGGAGTAAGACTCTTGGGAGAAGTAGAAGAGGAGTGAGATTGTGAAGAAGAGGAAATTGAAGATCCTGTGGAGGAGGAAGACTTGGATAATGAAGAATGCGAATAATGTCTAGAAGAGTCATGGTAAGACTTGGAAGGTGAAGAAGAATGAGAAGACTTAGATGATGAAGAATGTTTAGAAGAAGGAGATCGTGATATGATCATGTCTATGATCCTAGCAAAGGCATCTGATTCAATCATCTTTTCTTTTATTTTTTCCTTAAGTGTATCACTATTGCCATATCTAGAAAGACTATTGGAGGAATAAAATTCTTCGAATTGAGCAATGAGTTCAAGATCATCCATTCTCAAGAGAGGTTCCATAACAAGGTAGTTGAAATTCATGGTTGTAGAAGAGAAGGAATCAAGCATGGAAGTGACAAAAGAGATGATTAGAAGAAGGTAGACTAGATAATACGAGGAACAGAATCAAGAAGACATGAAGAGTTTAGGAAGAAGCATGAAGAAAGAAGAGAAAGGATGGAAATGGGAGACTAGGAAGACATGGAAGAAGCGGAAGAAAGAAGATTAAGAGTCATTTTTGTGCAAATTGATACCATTTAAGTTCATTTGGATATTGAGCAACATGTCACAACACCTAAGATTTGAGATCTGGACTGACCAAGGAGGACTGGAAATGACACGAATCAGCTTCGGATTGCCAGAAAAAGTGAGACAACAAAAGGACTTTGTGCAATAGTTTCCAGGCTAACAGAGTGATATAATTTCTCCAGGCGATATTTCGCATAAGGTAGTGCGACAGTTTCAGACTAGGTGATACTTCGCGTTAAGCAAGGTGATATTTTCCAGGCAGCCCGAGCGATACTTTCCAGGCAAGCGAGGTGATAGTCTTCCAGTGGTGAACTATTGCATGATATTTTCTAGGATAGGGAGTGATATTGTTCCAGTGTCATACGATTCTTGACCAGTGAGTGCTAAAAATCTCATTTTTAAAAGCAATTTGGTCAATGTTGTAGGTTGCAAGTATAATTTTTTGGTTTCAAGCACAGTAATATCTGGGAATAGACAAGTTTGCAAATAGTAGGTGATCAAAACATGTCTTCAAACACTTGAAACAAGGGAAAAAGAAACCTTGCCAAGACAAGCAATTGTGATATCAAAATTGAAAAAGCCTATGAACACTACTGTGATGTTGAATGTTCAAGAACGTTTACATGGGTATATCACAATGAGAACACTTCAAGCACTTTCTAGCCTAAAAAGACAATGGCTCAATACTTAACAACTTGGCCCACACTTGATGCTCCATTGCCTCACACAAAGTGGTTGCCCACAATAGATATTGGCTTTGTCATGGAAGTGCCAAAGACACAACCAAAGGAACACAGATGGTGAGTAATCTTGGGGTGATCTGGGTTATTCTACTTGGATCAATCCTTGCACCAAGAAGTTAAGCGGTACAATAGGGTGGCCTCTATCTATGGTTCTTAGTAAGGGCTTCCATTCATAATACCCCTCTTACTCCTCAAAGGGACTCCTTACCTTGCGACAAGTAATGGACCTCGTGGCCACAAGAGTACCTTAAGCATTCTTGCTCAACATTTTCCTCATGGTCACAATCCCACAAGTACTCACATCAAACGGAGACAAGTACTATGTCTAACAAAGTTTTGTGTCCTTGATAGCCTTGAGTTTATAGTGGGTTGGAATAGCCGGCAAAAGACTTGTCCCCACTTGGGTCGTTCCTCTTGATTGCTCAAGAGTAGGCCCGCTAAAGGATTCTAAAGATCTAAACAAAGAATGGATCAACTTATGAGATTCAAGGATTTTGTTTCACCACAAGGGTGAAGAGCATACTCCCCTATCTCAAAGCTTTCTCCCAAACACACCAAGAAAATGTTCAATTACCCTCTTGCTTTCAAAATCCAAAGATGGGTCAAGATTTTCTTGTTCACCACAAGGGTGAAGAGCATACTTCTCCTACCACCCAAGAATTCCTACAACAAGATATTATGTTCCTATGAAATGAAACAACTAGTAATTGCCACACTTGAAATGAAATAAACAATAAGCACTTGATTGGGTTTTTATGCTTTGGGCAGCCCTACAAAAACCGTTAGTAGCCCTTGTGCATTTGAAGCTTTGACATGCATTCTTTTAAGCAAATAATCAAGCAATGAAGGCACCTACAAGCACAACTTGTTAGCCCCACAATGGTTAGCACATCAAAAATTAGATAATCTACAAGGAAAATAGCTGATCAAATGGAAAAATTTGAAAATGAAACGAACATGGTTGGATTAGGCTCGGAAAGAGCTTTCCAATGATATATTACACTTAAATTTTCGATACCGTATGTGAAAATTTCTCAAACGAAGTGATACTTTAACTAGTAAAGTATCGCACCACCACACGTGAACTATTGCGTGATATTGGAAAACTATCATGTGATAATCTGAGACTGAAAAACTCGAGAGCCAAAAATGAAGCTAAAATTTGACGAAAATTTGATGGAAATGTAGAAAATTAAGGACAAAACAATAATGCTCTGCCCCATGGTGGGCACCAAAAATGTACACACTCAAATGGTGCACTTCTCTAAGTCATTATATCCAAGAGAATCCATGAATAGGAAACCTTAGAAAGAAACCTAGAGCTCTCTATGTATGGAGTTGCAAGCTTATTTAAAATTTGCTCTCAGCTAGAGTTATTAAGCTAATGACCTTGCTAGTCAACCACACAATGAGAGATTCAAATGAAGACAAGGGCAAGAATGCCAATATCTCCAAGAATCACTATGAAATACAAATGCAAGCTAGATTAAGATGAATATGAAAGCTAGAAGTGAGAGATGCAAGCTAATCTATGGAAATGAAAGTACAAGCTATGCTATGAAAAGGAAAGTACAAGTATTACCAAGCCTTCCTAGTTAAACTAGATGAGTTACTCTAAAGCTTGAAAGGAAATATAAACTATGAAAGCATAAACATGAAACTACTATGCATGAATGAAACTAAGAATGGAATGTAGATGCAAAAGCCAAGAATGCTCCAAATCTTCAGAAGCTCCAAAGTGACCTAGAAAACCTGCAACATAACATTAGCATAAAAGATTGATATGCAAATGAGGAAGAGAGCTCTTCTTTTATAGGAAATGAGAAAGAATGGACCATGGAGATTAAGAGGCAAAATATTTAATCAAGGGTGGAGCTTGAAAGAGGAGCAATCCATGTGTACAAATATCCTCCAATGAGAAAATAAGAGTTGACTTTTGTGTCCATATGAGATAAAAAGTGCTTTTTCCCTTTTTATAAAATAAGAATAATGCTTTATTTGTGCAACTTAGGATAAGAGGAAAAGTGGGGGCTTTTTATTTATTAAAAGGGGAGGAAATATTCCTTTTAAATAAATAAACACTTTGGATAAAATGGTTAGCCCAAGGCAAATAATCGAAAATGATAAAATAGGATTTGATCAAGAAAATTGATATAATTGAAAAATGCTGATTTTTGAAAATATTGATTCAAAGATTTGATAAATTACTGAATGGGGGCCCAAAGTCTAGGTGACCATTTTAGGGTGCATACACTCATTACCCCTACCTTGGTAACCACCTCTGTGACTCATTTGGTCTATACCTTTTCCTCTACCCCTGTTATTGGAGTCTCCCTTCTTTTTGTTTCTTTCTTCAACTTTGATAGCCAGTTGATGACATTTTTGGATAGTGGTAGGAATCCACAAACTTATCTCCTCCTAAATGTTCCATTTGAGACCACTTAGATATCTGGCCACCTTAATGGATTCTTCTTCTTGGATCTTGGACCTAAGGCATATTTTTTGAAACTCCTCTATATAAGAGGCCACATCTAGGTCCTTTTGCTTCAATCCTTGTCTCTTTTTATGAAGTTGGACTTCATAGTCCTCTGGAAAGTAATTCTCCTTTACCTTATTCACCATGGATTTCCAATTTTATATAGGTAATTTACCCATGCCGACCCTCTCATCTTGTAGATATTTCCACCATGTCAAAGCTACTCCTCTCAATCTAGATTTGGAAACCTTAATCTTTTGGGCTTTTGTCACACCCTCGCATTCAAAATAATTTTCCATTCCCTCAATCCACTCCATGACTATGTCAATGCCCATTTTCCCACTAAAACATTGTAGTCCTTCAAAATCCTTTGCATTCAAAGCCTTAATGGCCTTCAAGAATGGTTATTCACTAGTTAAGGGGTCTGGTTCAGGTATGATGTCATCTACATCAATAGGCTTCTTCCCCCTATCATTGGTTTTAGCACTCCTATTTAGTTCTTGAGCCCTCTGATCAACCACTTCTTGTAGTTTGATCCTCATCTCATCCATAGCATCCTCAAGGAGTCTATTCCTCTCCTTTTTCTCTTCTACTTCTCTAGTTAACTTTGCATTTGTAACCATTGTATTCTCCCCTACCGATTCACTAGTAGATAGAGACATGCACTATCCTCCAAACCTTTAACCTGGCTCTGATACCAATTTGATGTAACAACAGACCTTGCTCAAATTTATCCTAGATTCTCCTAGGATCCACAATGCTAACCTCCTAGCCTTTAGGGTACTATCCTAGTCCCCTTCCAAAGAGTTCCAAAATCCCTCTTTTCCTATTCAACATGTGACATCAAAGTTTGATACAAGTTCACTTCCTTTGCTTGCTTCTAACACCCTCATCCCTAAAGAGATAGGAATGAGCCAACTTTCACCCTCAGTTGGAGAGGAGGGTTGTTTCATAACCAAAAATGGTTCCAAACCACACTTAGCCCCATTTTCTTAATGATAGATCCTATTGCTAATAGGATTTAGTTACTGACTGGCCTAAAAAGGCTACAAGGATAAATAGGCCTAATTGACACGTTTCCCCCTATTAACTCTCAACTTCTACAAACAAGGTACCAAATTAATCATGGATCTAAGTACCCTTTTGGAAGGGATTAAATATTTTCCCAGTCTCCCTTCCTCACTCTGTCCGTACAGGGCCTCCTAGAAATAGGGCTACTTTTAAGGGTTTTCAAGCTCACTATCTGAACTAGTGAGGGTTTGGTGATCCTTCTTTTATCTACCTTCCCCCAAAGCTCCTCAGAATTGGAGATTCTTGGTAATACACCTATAATCCTCTCCACATCATTTGATTGAAGCTATGAATGCTTTCAATCACTCCATTCTGCTCTACAAACACTGTGATCCCTAACCAATCACTGGTGGCTTGACTAGGGCATCACCTCAAAATTTCTTCCTGAGCTTTTTAGGGCCCCTCCTTCCAAAATCCTATGTTACAAGGAGTCTAGTCATAGATCCCAAGGACCTGCATAGATTGTATGGTGGGAGAGTGATCTAGCACTCCATTATTCAACACACTGTCTGGACCAACCCGAGACAGGCCAGAGAAGAAAATAAATAAAACCTAATACTAAAATTGAAAGGAAACACAAAAAAACTATCCTAAGAATCCAAATACATCATAGACAATCACATGCAACCATTATAGTTGGGTTTTCAATCCATCTTAAAGCTCTATCATGCATAAATGTATTCACTGTTAAAAGATTCACATAGTCCAAACTCATGCCAGTGCTTGGTCTCCATATTACACACTTCCCGATGACCACATTTATGGTTTTTGATCATTAAATACCCTTACCTAAGTGTTTGGGCCCATGGATTGGGCTATTCAACCCCTAGAGGCAATTTCTAGCTAGGAAAGAAAAATTTTCATGACAACTTTCAAAGTTGTCATAGTAACTTTTGGTGGATTAGCAAACCACCTACTCACACCTCTAGGGAACTTAACCCTAATAAAAAATAGGGTCGTAAAGACCATTCTCATCCTCTAAATCATTAAAGAGGCCATTTTTACAACTTTAGCAATACTGCCCCATGCTTGGCAACTTAGCAAAGTTAGCCAATTCTATCTCAACCTGGCTCAAAATACACACCTAGGACTTAGGAAAGAACATACCAAGACCAAACACTAACCAAAACACTAGAGAGACTAACTAGTCCACTCCCTACACTAGTGGCTTGGCTAAGGCCACTACAAGCCAAAAATTCACATTAGGGACACTAGGTAGCAAACAACCCTACCTAGGTGCTCTGCACCATGTCATCAATGATGTCTCCAAAATCCTCGATGTAGGATTCCAAAACCAAACCTGAAATGTTTGTTAAGAAGTTATCCCCTGGAAATGTATCTATAAGACAAGGAATATCCTATTTCACTAAATCACAAGAATCTATGGCTATAGGAATATGTACATCATCAGGGGAAAAATTAGAAGTAATCTCAACTAGAGAAGTAGAAGCTACATTTTGACCCAATAAATCATCATAGCTCTCAAGGGTTACAAGACGTTATCTCCCTTAAGGTATGTTCATCATAGGGAATATTATCTACATAATCAAGTGGAATGAGACAATCTACAAATGGATCTTTTGGGATTGGAGCAACATGTGGATCTCCAAAATGTTCCCAAATAATGATACAACATGTGCCTAGGTACTCAATACCTTCAATCTCATATTTGAATTTAGGGAAGGAATACATACTGATGCTGTAAGAAATCAATCCTATGATATCCCAATTCCTTTCATGCCAAGCTAATTTTTTCAACTTGGAATTTCTCTTGAACAAGTCCATAAAGATGAGGCAAGATTTTTAACCATCTACAATATGTGGTGATGTCTTTTTCCCATGACTCATAATTATCCCTAATAAAATGTACAACTACAGGGCTTTGGTCAAGGTGGTGCATCTTTCTATGTTTATAGATCATGTGTGGACCTAAATTTGGGATTGCAAGGCTTCACACAAATTTTGGATCAAGTTCTTATGATTAGGACTTTCCCTATCTATTGTAACATGTTTTCTTGTTCTTGGGAAATGTAATCTTTCTTAGGGCCGACCTGTATGTTGCGATGGCTATATATTGTAACCTGATGTATTTCTAGAGGGTAGTGAGTAATAGATGTATGATTCTAGATCAGTAATAGATCAAAAGTCTGATTTAGATATATTGTAAGGTTGCAACCGGGTAGGCCTTATAGCCTAGAGTGCATGAAGGAAAATATCCAATAGTTTGATCTTAGTTAATAAATTGGATCTTGCATTTTCTCTCCTATTCCCCGTTGTTGCTTTCCTATGTTTACTCTTGTTGTGGGGTAGGATTGATCATATTTTTGTCCCTCCTACCTTAGACTACACCGAGTGGTATCAGAGCTTTAGTTTATGTTCTTGGTGGAATCAGTTTTGAATAAAATCTTGTTACAAACCCTAAGTGAATTTGGTTGTAGGGAAGAAGACTTATGAATCTGACCTAAACTTGCATAGGGTTACAAGATGGTTCATGGAAGGAGAGATGGTGATCATGAGGTAATGGATTTGTTAAGACAAATTGTAGCTAGACTTGAAGCTGTGGAGACAACCCAAAGAAGAGGAAGACCTATTGAGGATGCTAGTGAAGATGAAGTTGATGAAGTTGGCAAGAAAGTTCTTGATCATGAACAAGGTGATGAAAGATTCTTGAGAGCTTTGACAAGAGTGAATGAAAAACCACATTTCAATCCTCCTGATTATGATGGAAAGCTTGATTTAGATAAATTATTGGACTGGATCTATAAGATGGAGAAATACTTTGAGTATGAAAGCACACCTGTAGATAATAAGGTGAAGCTTGCAAGCATAAAATTGAAAGGACATGCATCTTTGTGATTATCAAGTTAGCTTGTTGAGAAATTTGTAGAACTTGAAGCAAATGGACACTACTGTGAAGGAGTACACTAAGGAATTTTATCAATTGGATATCAGATTTGGACATATGGATGATGAAGTTGACAGGATTTCTAGGTACCTAAATGAGTTGAGGACATCTATACAAGATGAAATTAGTTTAGTCAAGATGAATATCATTGAAGAAGCATATCAATTTTCATTGAAGGCAGAAGAGAAGTTGAACAAGAGACATGAACATAGATAAAGAGGCAAAGGTGGAAGATTTCCTAGAGGAAGAGGTAGATCATATGGAGAAGGTGGAAGGTCTCATGTTGATCAGGAGAAAAAAAATAAAAAAAAGGAAAATCAGAATGGAAGGAAGAGAATTCATACAAAGGCAGAGGAAGTTATTCAAGAGGAAGTTATTTAAGGAGTAATAATAATTACAAGAGTGAAGATAAAACTTGGTTTAAGGGTACTTGTTACAAATATGGGGAAGAAGGACATAGGACATTTGAGTGTACTAATGGGAATTAAAGCAAGAAAATTGGTAGTAGTAGTAGGAATGCACTTGTAAAATAAGATTCACCCGATTTTATGAATAGACTAAAGGATGGAGAAAACCTGATGATTAGGAGAGCTTTGTGGAATGAAGAAACTGATGAAGACACTGTGGTGAGGAAAATCTTATTCAAAACCTAGTGCAAGGTTCTTGGTAAATGTTGCAAGGTGATCATTGACAGTCGAAGCTTAGATAATTTGGCATCAGAAGGGTTGGTTACCAAATTATAGTTACCGAGGATGAAACAACCTAAGGCTTATCAAATTGCTTGGATTAGGGATGATCATAAGTTATTGGTAAGTAAACAATGCCTTGTGAAATTTAAGATTGGATCTTATCATGATGAATTTATTTGTAATATTATGGCAATGGATTGTTGTCACATATTTTTGGGTAGACTATGGAAATATGATAGACAAGCTTTGCATGATGGTAGATTGAATAGGTGTACTATTATGACTAATGAATTGAGACAAGTCTTGTTACCTTTGGTAGAATAATCTAGGAATGAAAATTGCACTACTATTAGAGTTTGTTTGGTTAAAGGAAAATAGTTCACAAAAGACTTGAAGAAGGATAATATGTATTATGCCTTGATCCTTAGGAAGTCTAATAAGAGGACCGAGAATAAACAACCACTAGAAATTGAAGAATTGCTAATAGAATTTCAAGATATTATTTTAGATAATGTACCTGATGGATTACCTCCTGTTAGAATTATTAGTCAATGCATGGATTTTATATTGGGAGCTAGTTTTCCAAATAAAGCACCCCATCGATTAAAACTAACAGAGAACAAAGAATTGAATAGGCAAGTCCAAGAATTGTTGTAGAAGGGTTTGATCAGAGAAAGATTGAGTCCTTGTGTAGTACCAATTGTGTTAGAACCTAAGAAGAATGGAGAATATAAATGTGTACCGATTCTAGAGCTATAAAAAAAATCACAGTGAAGTACAAGTTTCCTTTACAAAGGATGGATGATATCATGGATTGTTTGAGTGGAGATAAGTACTTAACCAAGATTTATTTGAAGAGTGGATATCATCAAATTAGAATCAAAGAAGGAGATGAATGGAAGACTAATTTAAGGACAAATGAAGGTTTGTATGAATGGTTAGTTATGCCTTTTGGTTTAACTAATGCATCTAGTACTTTTATGAGGTTAATGATTGAAATATTGAGGAAATTCTTTTGTAAATATATGATTGTTTATCTGGATGACATTATGATATTTAGTAATAGTAAAGAAGATCATTTGTTGCATCTGAGATAATTTTTACAAAGGTTGAAAGAGGATAAGTTATTGATTAATCTAAAGAAGTGTTCTTTCATGAAGGAAGAGATAGTGTATTTGGGTTTTGTGATTTCAGCTGAAGATTTGAAGATGGATCCTGAGAAAGTTAAAGCAATATTGGATTGGTCTACACCTAGAAGTGTTGGAGAGGTTAGATATTCCATGGTTTGGCTAGTTTCTACCACAAGTTCATTAGGAATTTTAGTTCAATATGTAATCCTATGATAGAGACAATGGGAGGAGATAAGAAATATTTCAAGTAGACACATGTAGATGATAGAAGTTTTGAAACATTGAAAGAGAAGGTAGATGGATTACTAGTATTGGATTTACCTGATTTCACCAAGGTATTTCAAGTTGATTGTGATGAAAGTGGAAGTACAATTGGAGCAGTATTGAGTCAAGAAGGTAGACCTATTTCTTTTGATAGTGAGAAGTTGAATGATGGTTGTTAGAGTAAAGTATTAATCATATTAATTAACTTTACTCCCTTCTTAAGATGTCAACACTTTTATTTTTAGTTGTTTATATTTAAACACACATGCACTAGTTGATTCAAACTTATGCACTAGTTGTTTTAAATATAAACTTGCATGCATTAGTCTTGTAATAATTTAACTAATTATTACATGCACTTCTGCTTTTTAGGTTTTCCTTTCAAGGCTTTCGATCTCCTTTATATGGATGATCCATTGTATATTTTATTCATTCATTATTTGAGGATATTTTCTTCTTCATATTTTTGAGTCAAACCCTTGCCCTCTTCTTGTCTCTACTTCCTTGTAACAGATTTTTGTATGCATGTGATCTTCGAATTTTGTGGATTTGTATTGCTCAAATCCTACAATGGTAAGAGGAAATATTTAGTTTATGATCAAGAATTGTATGCTATTGTTCAAGCTTTGAAGAAGTGGAGACATTACTTGATGCCTAAGGAATAGTGTTATATACTGATCATAAGGCATTGCATTATTTGAGAAGGAAAAGTAAATTGAATCAGAGACACATGAAATGGGTTGAATACTTGCGAAATTTCACTTTTGTGTTGAAATATAGAAGTGGAAAGTTTAACAGGGTTGGTGATGCATTAAGTAAGAGAAGAATTTTGTTGAATGAGACGAGAGTAGAATTACTTGGATTTGATGATTTGAAGAACTTATATGAAACTGACCCTAATTTTGCAAAACCTTGGAAGGCTTGTAAAGAACCGATGACAGATAACCAGAGCAAATAGGTAGTTATTTCATTCAAGAAGGTATGTTGTTCAAAGGAATTCAATTGTGTATACCAAGAGGATCAATGAGTGATAATTTAATTAAGGAGAAGCATAGTCGAGGACTTGGATGACACTTTGGTATTGATAAGACAATGAGTTTGATTAATGCAAAATACTTTTGGTCACAAATTCATAGAGATGTTCAAAAGTTTGTCAAGAGTTGTATGTTTTCCAAGTTGCTAAAGGAGTTAGTCAGAATCTTGGATTGTATACACCATTACCTGTTCCTAGTAGACGTTAGGAAGAAATTAGCATGGATTTTGTTCTTGGTTTACCAAAGATACAAAGAGGTAATGATTTTATCTTTGTTTTGGTGGATATATTTTCAAAGATGTCACATTTCATACCTTGTAGGAAGACATCAGATGTTGTACATGTTGCTGATCTATTCTTTAAGAAATTTGTAAGATTACATAGATTACCAAGGAGTATTTTTTCTGACAAAGATAGTAAGTTTGTGGGTTATTTTTGGAAAAGACTTTGGAAGAAGATGCACACTGATTTGAAGTTTAGCTCTACATTTCATCAACTGATGCAGGGGCACCTCACCTCGTGAACATTATGCCAAGTTGCATAAAATTGATATGTTTAAGTCATATAGACCTCTCCTAACACCATGTCTAACCCAGGGATAACTTTAAGGAAACCCCTCTCCCGAAAAGTATAAAATTGTGGCGAATCACATGTGATTTGGGTGAAAAAAATTTAATAGTGTTGGTGAATTATGCGTCAATCTATGGATATTTGGTGGCAAATTTTTTAATAGTTTACACAATTTTTATAAAAAAATGGCGATTATAATTTTTTTTATAATAAATTTATTAATATTGATGGCAAATTATGTTTTGAAATATGGATATTGGTTGGCGAATATTTTAATAACCGATACCATTTTATAAAAAATGGTGAAATTATTTTCCAAATAGTTGAATTAATTTATTTGTTATTGGAAATTTGAATACTAACACGTTGCATTAGGTCCCATAGTCCCAGTCCCATCACCCATGACTATGATAATGACGTCAGACTCAAACGATAAACGTCCGTTGGATTTAATACATATCAATGACCAAAGATGAATTTCGGGCATATTGCTGGTCCTTATAACATTTACTGAAAAATATTGGTGGAAACATGACACGTGTCATGTTTCCGCCGATAGTTTTCAGTAAATGTTATAAGGACCAACAATATGCTCGAAAAGTATCATTCTTAATTTGGCATTTATTAGATAGAAATAAAGTAAAGTTTTAAGTAATGTACTGAGTATATTACCATTTACCATAGGTGATGCGTAGAATTAAAGCAATGTACTAAGTATATTTATTATCATATCGATTTGAAATTTGAATTAATTATAGAATTAAAGCAATGTACTGACAGATACGTGTAATCTATTCATTACCTCGATAGAATAATTTGTTAGAGTTAAGGCTTGAATGAAAAGTAAAATGTCATCTCATCTAAGGAGTCAAGGACATTGTTTTCTGACCGTTCGATGATCTTACATCAATGGTAAAGCTTCATTTCCTGCCGCCATTTCTCAGCTAAATGTACATTGCTTATTGTTTCTGCAGAGTGGGCACATGTTTTAAGGGTTTTTATAATAAAGAATTGTTATGTCCGCCTGTGTGGAGCGGTCCTTTAGGCCTTCATTATTCCCAAGATAGAAAATGTCTTATCATTTCCAATTTCACCTACTGTTGCATTAAATTTGAAAGATTTGGAGATTTTTGGAGTCAAAAATTTGGACAGTTACCATTAATGTTACGATTTATTAGAGCTTTAGTGAAAATGGAATGATTTTCAATGACGTCTTATAAATAGATTGATCTATGCTCCTTAATTTACAATTGTGAAAGCATATTAGTCTGCGAGTGCTAGGTTTTCACTTCTCTGTGAGTGTGAAAGCATAATTGTGAGACTAAGAATTGTCTGTGACTGTGAAAGCATAATTGTGAGACTAAGAATGGACACTCCTATTCATTTGAGATGCCTTTCCTTGGAGGACTAGAAGGATTTTTTGGGCCTGGTCACAGACCCAATCCTGACATCTATCACTATGGAGTTGGGAGCCTTCACCAAGGAGGCTATAAGGATGGTCCTCGGTCATGAGTTTATTGAGAATGAAAATCGGTATAGAGTCGGGATTGACATTTTGTCTCACTTCTTGGCATCTATGTTGGACCTTGGGGGGAAAAGGTTGATATGTTAATGCTTCTGAGAAAATTTTTCAAACAAGACTACCTCGGCGACAATGTAGCAATTGCCATATTTTCAGATATAGGGGTTGGAAATCCTTGGGCAAATGATTTGCCTAAGATTCTACAACCAGATTTGGTTGTTCCTAGGCAACCATTCCTACTTAACCTTGATGCCGAGCAGCTCACACATCATCGAAAGTGGGCACAGATTGGGAGGGATTTCCTCCAGAAGTGGCATGTACTAGAGGAACCTAGGGACTATCTGTGGCTGGAAGATTTCCTGAGCATTATCCTTGCTTCAGAATTCCACACAGAAGGAAGGGAGCCAAATAGTCCATGAATCATGATACTCTCTACTTCTACTATCTACTCTCTAGTCCAATTGTCTGAGTCACCTTGATACTGATTCTACGTAGTCTAGTCTCCCTGGTAGTACCAGGGTTTTTGTAAAAAAACTTTTTGAAATGATATATATTGTAAATTTGTAATTGCAATGTAGATATGTATAATGTAACTATGTTAAAAAATATAATATGATAATGTTTTAAGAATTTTGAAGTGCTACTTCTATTCTTTTTTGTTATTATTATAAGAATCATTACCAAATATAATATAAAAAATTTCTGTTAAATAATTAAATGTTTCCAAACTTCATCATTCAATGGCAACTGGGTAATATAGTTATAATATAGTTAATGATTAATATTCATTAGTGTATGTTAAATTATTAATATTTTAAAATCATGACAATCGTTAGATTACGACAGATGAATGGTTGAAGTTGTATTTTAGAAGTTCTATGGGTTTCAAAAAGCTTTTTTGAAAACTCACTCCGAAAATGTGACACATTGAAAGTTGACGTGTAATGTTTTAGAAAGATTACGAATGATTATGTTACACGACATCACATCAAAACTTGTTACTCCCTCCAGAAATGTGACACGTTGAAAGTTGATGTGTAATGTTTTAGAAAGATTACGAACGTTTACGTTACACGTGTATGATGTAGAAAGATTACTTTACCATTTAACGAAAGGTTTTTAACATTTACTTTTTTAAAACCTATTGACTCATACTCGTAGCAGCAGAGTTAAAAAGAACTGTTGAACAGGAACCGTCACCGGAGATTTCAAAATCGAGACTGTAATTTTTGAGAGCCTTAGCCGTTCAAACTTATATCTATCCTGATTTCAAAATTCAAAGTTTAATTTTGGGTAAGTACTAAGTTTAACTTGATTTTGAAATTTTAATTCTTGCATGTTCTATTGGGGTTTTCTTAAATTGGGTTTTTCTTCAATTGGGGTTTTCTTAATTAGTTAGTTAATATCTATGATATTATTACTATTAGTAAATATCTGTGAATCTTTGTTTTTTAATTTTTTCGAAGAACAATGGGGAAAGCGAAAACTCAAGGCCTAGGGCAAGCAGAAGGGAAAACTGTAATGGACTTTAGAAAACTAGTACAAATCCCTAGTTTCACCGATGAGTATCACGATGTTTATGATCCTGTTATCAAAGGTGAAAAGAGAGTTATAGAAATTAAACATACATTGTGCAGTAAGGCAACTGGGCCAAGGAGGTTTGAATTTATAAAATTTAACGCAGCGGTAGGTGCAATAACTAATAAAGTTGCTTCCTGGGATGTTGGTCTGGGTAACATGCTGTTATCCAAAGTTTTCCCTTGCCCAGAAATTGTCAAGATTTGTGCAGAAAATTATGATGAAGAAAAAAAATCAATTGTGAATAAACAAACTCAGGAAGAAATTTTAACAATAACCCAGGAAGAATTTGTCAGTTTGCTAGACCTAGGGTTTGACCCACAAAACTGTAATGCCAAAATTGACTTGGGAGTGCTAGCAAAGCAATATGAGGTAGTCCCGCAAGATGCAAAAAAATCATTTGTAAAGGGTCTAATAGTTGCAGAGGCAAAAGCTTCATTGGGTGAGAACCATAAGCTTCCTTATGATTTTAAGATTTTTGTGCCATGGGTTCAGGATACTATATCCTCGCTATCATTTTGCCTGGGACTGGAAAATAATAGGGAAGTGAGTGCCATCATTCTTCAATTCATTTGGGATATCCACTGTCTGAATGAACCAGTAAGATATAATTTTGTTGGACACGTGGTTGAATCGATGCAAAAACAATTAGCATTGATTAAAAGAGGCAATTCTAAGACATTTAGGTTCACAACCTACTTGTGCTATCTTCTGCTAGCCAAGAATGCTACAATATTAATGAGCAATGACAACAAGCTTGAAATTCAGAGGGGGACATGTACTCCAAATCCAATATATAATTGGATGTATGGTAGAAAAATGACCACACTTCTATGAACCATTACATGCAAGGTTGCTCAAGAATGAGGCCTCACAAAGTGGCTCATAGCTCTCTATGCATGGAGTTGCAAGGGACTATGATGTATTTGCTCTCAGCTAGAGCTACAAGCTTGTGACCTTGCTAGTCAACCACACAATGAGAGATTCGAATAAGGATAAGGGCAAGAGTGCCAATATCCTCAAGAATCACTATGAAAATGCAATGCAATGCAAATTAGTCTATGAAAATGAAAATGCAATGCAACTAAGCTATGAAATGGAAAGAACAAGTGTTACAAATCCTTCCTATTAAGCTATGTGAGTTAAATCTATTGCATCAAAGGAAACTAAGCTAGATATAGTGAAAGCTAAAATGCAAGAATGAAAGACTAAAAACAATAAGGTTTCCAAAAGCTCCAAAAGTCTCCAAGAATTCATGCAGCATAAGATTAGTATTCAAAACATGGGATCCTAAAGTGAGAAAAGAGCTCTTCTTTTATAGGAAATGAGAAAGAATGGACCATGGAGATTAAGAGGCAAAAGGGCTTAATCAGCAGTGGAGGTTGAAAGAAGAGCAATTCATGTGCAAAAGTATCCTCCAATGAGAGTGAAGTGTTAAATTTTGAGCCTCATGTGAGACCAAAAAAATACTTTTTTTCCTTTTGTGAAATAAGAATAATGCTTTATTTGTGCAACTTAGGATAAGAGGAAAAGTGGGGCTTTTTATTTAATCAAAAGGGGAGGAAATATTCTTTTTAATTAAATAAAGACTTAGGATAAATGATTAGCCCAAGGATAAAAATCCAATATATGATCGAAATTAAGACTTGATCAAGAAATTGATAATGTTGAAAATATTGATTATTGATAAAAATGATTCAGGATTGATAAATCAAATAAATGGGGCCCAAAGTCTAGGCGACCATTTTAGGGTGCATACATTTGCCCCTCTTTGACTAATGTGTGATCGATCTGGGAACACATGTAGTCAAAGAAGAATTGAAATGTGAGATCTATTTGGGATCACAAAATAACTCAGATGTGAGGTCGATTCGGGATCACACCCAGACAAACATAGAAAAAGGCCTTTGAACATGAGGTCGATTCGGGATCACATTCAAAGTAAGAGATAAGAATCTCAAATTTGAGCAAAAGCTCACAAAAGATGTCTAAATCAAGAAAATCAAGCAATCGGGGATGACAATCTCATAGGTACTGCCCCCTTGGAGTCGAAATTGAAATTAGAGAGAGGAGAATAGCGAATTGATAAAGATTTGATCAAATCAGAATGAAATCACAATCAAATGTAAAGGTCAATAGGTTAACCATTAGACAATGACACATGCCCCAGTGAGGAAGTAGAAGAATAGAAATAACAGACTAGAAATGGAGCGAATGAAAGACTAGAAAATGTGAGAGACATGGAAGGAAGAAATTCCACCAGAAATCAAATTATGCCTCAAAAGGTCAGTCAACTGCGCAGAAAAAAGGGAAAAAATTTTAAATATGATTTTGACTATCAAGATGACCTCGGATTTCGATTTCGAGTCCGAAAATGGATCTAGGGCGTCGAAATTAGGTAGGGGTGTAATTTTTGCGCAATTCTAAGGTGTGTTGAAATTCGGTCAAAAAAAATTAAAATGCTATAAAAGGGGTCAAAAGTGTCATTTTCAAAATCATTTGACTTGTAGTGATTTGAGAATTTGAGATCTCAGGAAGAGAAAATGGCACAGCAGGCAGTAGTTCCCATCCACAGACATCGATTCGAGCGCACCCAGTTGCACAACCGGCCTCCGCATTATGGTGCCCCGGTATGTTTTTGAAAACTTGCCCTTGTTTGAGCATTTAATGAGCATTTATTGCAATTAAACACATTTTTAAATTTTCAACTTTTAGACTAGGGCACCATGTTACGCGACACTTTACAAGTGTCACGTGACATTTCGCGGGCGAAAATAGTGTCGCCCGCATATAGGGTAAAGTGTCGCGTGACATAGGGAGAAATGTCGCGTGACATTAGGCGGAGTGTCACCCAATAGAGAAGTGTCGCGCCTCTATAAGAGGAAGTGTCACGCGACACTTAGCCAAAAAATAGTGTCGCCTAGTTTTAAATTTTAACATGTTTGATCATTTTTGAGCAAAATGACATGGGTCCTGACAATGTTTGATTTTAAAATACTTTGTACTGATATTATACATCCTTCATGATATGTTCTGACATCTGGTATGGTTCACGACATGCAGGAGGTCTTCCCTGTGCTTTGGATTAGAGCACTGCATGTGACAGGTTTATGATTTATCTGCGATCTAGATGATCCGGGCAAGGCCGACATCAGGGCTATGGGGTTTCACTATCTGCTACAGTTCTCCCACATTCAAGCCGATCATAGGTTGTTGACTGCGCTTGCCGAGAGATGGCATAGCGAGCACAACACCTTCCACTTGCCGACAAGAGAGACATCCATCACACTGGAGGATGTTTACCGGATCCTACGGGTTCCATGCCATGGAGAGCCTATAAGTATAATCATGTTTATAGATAAACATAGTTGTAGAGTTTTCATATGATAGAAACTGACATGATTGTTTATTGGCACAGGTATACTATGATCAGGATGCGACAACAGGTCGACAGATTATACAGGGGATGTTCCAAGATATCACCATTCTAGACCGACATGTCAGCTGGGATAGGCTGATGGATGATTTTGGTAGAGACTTCCCAGTGCCCTGTATTGTAGCATCATTTATTGGACAGGCCCTTATCCCTGACAGGAGTCAGAAGGGCTTCCCACTAGGATGGGGGAGACTACTAGCAGATCTGGTGGCATGGCCATGACGGATGGCATGGGTCCCAGCTATTCTAGCTGATATGTACTATGAGCTCCATGAGATTGTCTACAAAGAGGGCAGGATTTGGGCGTGTGAGGTGATACTTGCGCAGATATGGGCGTGGGAGCACATTGCAGTAGTGCATCCATGAGTACAGCTTAGGGAGCATAGGTATCCCTACATATACAAGTATACAGGGTTCATCCCACATACACATAGCGGGGATGTTTCCTATTATCGTAGGATATTGGATGAGCTTGCCTCCTTTACATAAAGACCATACAGGGCATGTGAGTAGTGGGGGGACAGGTGGGAGCTATATTATATGTTGTGCAGTCGGCCACTGGTAGGCCATCATCCAAAGATTGTGGAGAGATTTGTGATCATAAGAGTCTGGAGGTAGTTCAGACGTCAGTAGAGGGTGTCCACAGAGATGACCATGCATGCATAGTTTCAGGATGAGGATGGATAGGGTTGGCTGTCGATGCTGGACTACCAGCAGGTAGTACAGGATACAACTGTTATACGCCAGGAGCCATGGGAGTACCTACCATACATGGCAGATGCAGATGCAGATGCAGCATTCAGAGCAGACAAGCGTAGGGTGCCCTTTCTGAGATTCACAGTCCCCGATGCACAGGTGCCAACATCACAGGGAGATGAGGGGGATGACGAAGGAGATGGAGGAGATGGAGGGAGAGGGAGAGTGAGGGGGATGGAGAGAGGGGAGGGATCTAGATCAGGTGGCCGAAAATGGTCACAGGGATGGAGATCGGTGACTCTTGAGGATGAGGCAAGACCAACTCGCCGATAGGCAAAGGCACAGTAGGATCAGCCTGCGGGAGGGGAGGATCTAAGAGCCCAGATACAAGCTCTGGAGATAGAGATGCATCAGCTCTGGATTACTATAGTAGTGAGAGACCAGTAGCTACTAGATCTGAGAGCAGAGTGAGATCAGCAGATAGTCGATCTCAGGGTAGAGATAGCACGGTGCAAGGCAGCGGCACAGGCAGATGCACTAGAGATCTGACGGGAGGCAGCGAGAGCTACATATTATCATGGACTCTACCTCTAGGCTGTTCTAGAGAGTCAGAAGGCACCATCATATTCTCAGAGGGCAGGGGCATCAGATATGGTACCTGATAGGAGAGTGATGCCCCCTCCACCACCACGAGTGCCTCATGAGGGTGGTAGCGAGTCCTAGGGTTAGGTCTTAGGTTGATAGATGTTTAGACATATCTTGAGACATTGATCCAGATTTTGGGATCCCATATTGTATATGACATTGATTTATATATGAGATTACTAGATTTTTGATATAGCATGTGTATTTGTCTCACTTGTGATGGATGTATTAGTTTACGTATATTGTCTTGTCATTTTTCTCAAAATGTTTATGTATATGCTCATGTATATTCTCTCTCATAGATGTGTGTTTGATTCTCATGCATATGATATAGACTCATGTTTCTAAAAATGACAGTTGTGATATAGATGTGATGATATGATTAACCCCTTGTGATGAACAGGAACAGGTTGTGATGTGAAAGACAAGGAGTGAAATACATGATCGAGAAGAAGGAAAAAGATAAGCGCAGTTGACCGACAAGTCCATGTAAGATGAAAAGGAGAGCTCTCTCCATATGCAAGATGCAAACTAGACTATCATGAACCTAAAAATGCAAGCTACTATGAAAAGTGGTTGACTTGCAAGGTCACAACGCTTATAGACATCTAATTATCATCATCGAGCATTAGGTAGCATCGTAAGATCATACAATGCACACTAGTATAACTATGTAGATCTGAATATGATCTATATTAGATAGGAATGTGGAAATCCCACCTAGGCATCAAAGACATATAGGTCAAGATGACTAATGCAGTGAGATTACCTAAATTTTGATATGGCAAGATTATGCTTGTATCAAGACATATGAAAGTCAGGATAGCTAGAAGCATGCACTCGCAAAATAGTCAAGGATAATACCTTGTCAATCCATAGTGTCAAGTAAGACCAGCATAAATGCCCATGATAGTTAGAATCAACAAAATATACCCACAAGTAGATAAAGAAATAAAACATGTTCTCATACCCTCAGTCATCTAGCTATGCATCATCGAAAACTTCTTAGGGAGAGACCACTCATCAAAGAAATCCTCATAGACAGCACACAAAGAAAAATAAAGTCAACATATCTCAACGAGTTGATTGTTTAAGTGCATGTGTGTTGGTCATAGAGTCAAACTCTGAGTATCACATTTGCTAATGAGAAATATCGCATCATACTTAGACTATTGGGAAAGACATCTGATAAGTGTTAAGAAACACTCGACGCAAGGGTAGTGTTAAAAAACACTGTTTGGGGTGGTGTTGAAAAACACCTGTTGTGAAATGCCCCAAGAGACAAACACCCCTAAAGGACCTATGCTAACAGGTAAGTCCCTTAGACAAAAATAAAGACCAATTCTAGACTATGCCAAATAAGGTCAAGACATGATGGAGAAAGGTTCAGTGTCAAGGACGCAAGCTAACAAATAGGAATGCAAAGGCCTCAAGTAGCGCCCATTTTTGAGTTTTCACCACTTGGATTTATTGCAATTTTCTTTTTTTTTCATTTTTTTGGATTTTTGTTACCAAGGCACTTGTTTCCAGGTTTTCACCAAGGCAATTTTTCTATTTTTTTGAAAGTTTTGCATTTTTTTATTTTTGAGTATTTTTTTCAAGATTTTTTATGCTTTTTAGGATTTTTTCAGCATCATATATGAATTTTTTTTTGGTATTTTTTCAGGATCATAAAATATGTACAAAGGATGCCCCCAGATAGAAATAGGCATCAAGGATAGAACTTCTTGAGGTGCAAAATGTTGATGGGATCAGGGAGCTGTTCTCCATCTGGATTTGACAGTAAATATGCACCTGTACCAAAAGCAGCTGTGATGACATATGGTCCAAGCCAATTGGGTTTGAACTTACCCTTTTGTTCTTTGTGTTGTTGGTTCTTAGGATTCTCTCACAAAACAAGATCTCCTACTTGAAACTCTCTAAGATGAACCTTCTTGTTGAATGCTTTGGACATACGCTTCTAATACACTCTCATATGATCAAATGAAGCCTTACGCTTCTCATCTAGAAGTTCTAGTTCCTGTAACCTCATGGTGCGATAATCCTCATCTGTTATTAATCCTTTGAGTGAGACTCTAAGTGAAGGTATCTCTACTTCTAAAGGCAATACCACTTTAGCACCATAGGTAAGAGCAAAAGGAGTAGCTCCTGTAGGTGTACGAATGCTAGTTCTATAAGCCCATAGTGCGGGATTGATTTGCAAGTGCCAATCCCTACCATTCTTGTGCACTATCCTATGAAGAATCTTAAGAATGGTTTTATTGGAGGCTTCTGCCTGTCCATTTTCCTGTGGAAAGTAGATGGAGGACCAATGTTGCTTGATTTTAAACTTTTTGCATAAATGCTTTAGGTCCTTATTCTTGAATTGACCTCCATTATCAGTGATAATCTCAGAAGGTACTCCAAATCGGCAAATAATATGATTCAAGATGAACAAAGAGATAGTCTTCCCTGAAGCAATAGAAAGTGGCACAGCTTCCACCCATTTTGTGAAGTAATCAGTAGCAGTAATAATGAACTTATGTCCACCTGATGATTTGGGGTGAATCTGCCCAACTAGATCAAAGGCCTAGTGCTAAAATGGCTAATGAGAAATAGAAGGAATCAACTCCCTACCTGGAGCATGAATCAGGTTTCCATGTTTCTGACATTTTTCACAAGACTTAGCAAAGGCTACTGCATCTATCTGCATCGTGGGCCAATAATACCCCGCCCTAAGCAACCTTCAGGCCATGGCAAGACCATTGGAATGTCCACCATAAATGCCCTCGTGGATGTCAGCTAACGCTTGGTTGGATTCCTCTTTTTCCAAGCACCTAAGGAGTGTCCCATCTAAACCCCTCCTATATAAATCACCAGAGATAAGGGTGTGGCGAGAGGCATTGTGAACAAGGTTTCGGTGTTCAGAACAGTTGAATGTGTCGGGGATGATGCCATCACGAAGATATGAATAGATAGCACCATATCGGGAAGACTCATGTGTGATAAGGGTACAAATGACATGGCTTTCAGATGAGTAAAATATGGGATGGTGTAGTTCTTCCACCAGGAATTTAAATCTTCATTCATGTTGTTCCAATTGAAGGAGTGAAGCTAATGTGGCCATAGCATCTGCAGCTTTGTTCTCTATCCTAGGGATCTGCTGAAATGTCACAAATGTAAAGTAACATCTCAACGATTCAACCATCTTTTTGTAAGGGATCAATTTATCATCCTTGGTTTGATACTCCTCATTGACTTGGTTGATAATTAACTGGGAATCCCCAAAGACATGTAACTCTGTTATGTTCCATGCTATAGCCATTTTTAATCCATTGGTTAAAGCTTCATATTCTGCAATATTATTTGTACATGGGAATAAAAGTTTATAAGACTTTGGAATATTGTACCCATGTGGAGAGACAAATAATACTCCAGCACCTGATCCATTTTGCATGTGGGAACCATCAAAGAACATTTTCCAAGTGCGAGTAGTCATATGCAGTATGTGTTCATCTGGGAATTCCACCTGAATAGACATACCATCCTTAACTAGAAAATCAGCTAACTAGTCAGCAATAGCTTGCCCCTTTATAGCCATTCTCTCAACGTACTCTATGTCAAATTCAGTCAAAACCATCATCCATTTAGCAAGTCTACCCGTGAGAGCAGCCTTACTAAGCAAGTACTTAAGAGGATCAATTTTTGCAATCAAATGTACAGTATGAGCAAGCATATAGTGTCGCAACTTTTGGGAAGCAAACACTACTGCAAGACAAGATTTTTCAATGTTATTATAATTGATCTCATAAGATACTAGAGTATGACTAATGTAATAAATGGCCCTTTCTTTCCTAGTGTCATCTAATTGAGCCAACAATGGCCCCAAGAAAGAATCTGTCGCTGAAATGTACAAAATCAATGGTTTTCCTAGAATAGGAGACATCAAAGTTGGAGGGTTGGCCAAATACTATTTTATTTGATCGAGGCTCTTTTGGAAATCCTCTTTCCAGACACATGTGGCTCCCTTATGCAATGTCTTATTGAATGGTTGTGCTCTGTCTACAAGCTATGAAATAAAACTCTTTATGGATTGGAGTCATCCCTGAAGACTTCTCATCTGACTAATGTTCCTTGGAGGTGGCATATCTAAAATTGCTTGGACTTTTTTGAGATCAACCTCTATACCTTTTGCTAATATTATAAATCCTAAAAGTTTGCCTGAGGTGACACCAAATGCACACTTTTTTGGATTCAATCTGAGTTGAAACTGTTCCATGCGATCTAGAATTACTTCCAAATCAGTAAGGTGTGTATCCCTTTTTCTTGATTTTGCCAAGGTATCATCCACATAATCTTCCATGTTTTTGTGCATCATATCATGAAAAATAGTGGTCATAGCTCTTTGGTATGTAGCTCCTACATTCTTTAGGCCAAATGGCATGATGTTCCAACAATAGGTTCCCCATGCACATGTGAAAGCTATTTTCTCTTGATCTTCGGGAGCTATTTTTATCTGGTTATATCCGAAAAACCCATCCATTAAGGAATATATCTCATAACCCGCCATCATATCCACTATCATATCTATGTTTGGGAGTGGAAATTCATCCTTTGGGCATGCTTTGTTGAGGTCTCTAAAGTCTGTGCAAATGCGAATGGACCCATCATGTTTTGAAACTGGAACGATATTGGAGATCCACTTAGCATAGTCGATAGCTCGAATGAATCTTGCGCGTAAGAGCTTTTCTAATTTGGCCTTAACAAGAAGAGCTATATGAGGATGCATTTTCCTCAACTTTTGTTTGACTGGTTTTATTCTTGGAGCTATAGATAGATGATGCATAATAAGATCAGTGTCAAGCCCTAGCATATCAAAATATGTCCAAGCAAAGTTTACTTTCTTCTTCTGCAAAAACTTTGTATATGCCTCTTTTTCTTCAATTGATAGAGACTGAGCAAGGTGCACTATTTGGGGAGCCTCTTCTGTATTCAAATTCACTGGTTGTGTGGGCTCAATGAGAACTGATGACCTATCCTAGAAGTAACTTGGCAAGTTATTAAGTACCCCATCCTTAGGTGCCTCGAAGAGGTTTTCACCCTCGGATACGTCTTTTCTTTTTACTATTTTTGGTTCTGACACCGCCACAAAGTGGTTTTCGCCATCAGACCTATTTTTATTTTTCTTTTTTTCTTTTATTTTTAGATTGAGGTATTTAATATTAGGCTTCATCATACTTGTTGTCAGTTCACTAGCGGAAGAGACTACAGGTTCAAGAGCATTTAGATAACAGGCAATTTCATAGTCATTCTGAAAGTTTAAAAGCTGAGGTTCTTGGTGACGTTGAGACCAATCAATTAGGTGGAAATGGACAAGGGGTAGGTCAATGACTGATTCAACATTGTGTATGTAGAAGGTGTTATCTCTGATGACCATACAATCGGGATTCATCAAGTCCCCTCCTAAGATACCCGAGTCAGGATTTGTCCTACCAAACGAAGCGTTGTCCACTAAGGAAATTCGAGGAGTACAATCCTCTAGTCCTACACTAAGCTCATTGGTCACATTGGGTTGAATACTATATGTATGGACAACATCCATGTCCAAATCAACTGTTGCATCTGAAAGTGAGTCCCATTCAAACTCATGTGAGTCTGTTTCTGAATTATCATTTGGGCCTTGTGATGTAGAGGCCTGAAGATTGGGAAGAGTTTCCCCTTCCCCAATATTAGCACTGTTACTATCTATCGCAGCTAGGATAGCAACACTTTCCATTGTCAATCTAGCATTCATATAGTCACTATCTGTAGTAGCTGGGATAGTAGGACCGTCAATTATCAAATCTTTTGAATCTCCCCAAAGGAGATTTGTTGAAGGCACCCAATCATCAGACATGTCTTGTTGATTGGAAAGATTAGGTGCGTAGTCTGAATCACTGTCACTGTTTGTCATAGCTGGGACAGGGACACCTTTCTTCTTCTTGTTTTCAAAACCTAAGCCAACTGTTGACTTATTCTTTCATCCAAAAAGAGCATGGTTAAGAGGTTCAACTTTAGCATCCAACCTATGGCTAAGGGGACCATATCTTGGATAACCCATATTCTTAACCAATGTATACCCTCTCCCATAAGCTTTAGGTGAAGGAGCAAAATTCTCATTGTGTTGGTACTTTTCATCATGATAGATCTAGTCTCTTATGGCAACTTCTTCTTTCTCTTCCTGAATAGGAACCGAAGACTCAACAAATTTCCCAAATAATGTCATTGCCAATGATGAAGGTTTCATATTTGGTGATGGTTTCCCATAAGACCTAGGGGAAATTGGAAATTTTGTAAATGAATCCAATTTGTAATCCCCCATACCAAGATCTATGGTCTTGAATTTATTCTTGCATTTCTCAAATGCAGTATCAAAAGTGTTAGCCTCTTTATTCAAAGGAATGTGAGACCCTGCTGAAATTGTGTTGACTGATAGTGTGTTGTCTCTAGGTATACAGACTTTTATTCTGTTGTAAGGGAACTTTACACACTGATGATAAGTAGACAGGACCGCTTGCATCTCATGTATCCATGGTCTACCTAACAATATATTATAAGCCAAAGGACTGGCATCAACAATCTGGAACAAAATATCTTTCTCTACAGGACCAATTCGGATAGGGAGAACAACCAATCCTTTAGAACTACATTCTGCTTCATCATAAGCCTTGATAGTTATCTTCTTCCTTGTATCAATGACTTCTTCTGAATAACCCAAGGCCTTTAACAAGCTCAAAGAACAAATATTAAGCCCAGCACCCCCATCTATCAACACGTGCCTGACACGGGTCTTGTAGATCATAACCTCTATATGAAGGGCCAAATTGTGTGGGTGGCTTAATGACTTGTCATCTTCTTCTGAGAATGTAAGGTAGTGACGGCTAGCCAAATGGTTGACCATATTCTGGAATTGACCTACATCTATATCATTAGGGACATTAGCTGCTTGCAAGGCATCCTCAAGGACACACTTATGCTTAGGGGACAATTCCAAAAGCTCAAAGATTGAGATTTGCACTGGCGTACATTGTAATTGGTCAACAAGATTATAATTCAATTTAGGACCAACAATAGATTTTTAAAGAACACCCTTTGACGCTAGTTGCTTAGACTTACTAGAGTTAGGACCTCTAATAATGATGGGACCTTGAGCTTGGCTTCTAGTAACAACATTAAGAGGTTGGGACATCCTTCGTGAGTGAGGACCTCTTAGCACCACAACGGGTCTTTCATCAGGCATAGGAGTTGAATCCACATCATATCCATAAGGGTCTTTTCCTCTCATCATGTTGACATTATCATCAGCCACTTCAAGCATGTTAATAACATTTTCAGCATTTGTATAAGTGTAGTTGATAGCAGCCTTGCCATTCTTGTTGTTAGAATTCTCTCCTTTCTCATATTTGGGCAAAGGTTCTTTAAAAGCTTTGTGATCCGCATTAGTGGTTAAACCATCAACTTGTAATTTGTTGCTCTCAATAAGGTCTTGAACAAGATGTTTAAGTCTAAAATAATTTTCTATATCATGTCCAATTCCATTGTGAAAGACACAAAAGGCCTTCTCATCCCACCAATGAGGTTTAGGATCTGGTATGTGGTGCTTGGCAGGATCCTAAGGGTGTGCCAAATTGTGAGCAATTAGTGTCTTGAAAATGTCTGCATAGGAGTCCCCAAGTTTGGTAAATTCTCTTTTCCTTTTTAGGTCTCCCTTGATACTTGGGTTTATTCTCTTGTTGTCTTGAGGATGTTTGTAGCTTCATGGCCTGAACTGCATGAGAGAGATTAAGAACTCCCTCATTCTTAGGTTTTGATGAGTCAACAACTCTGTCATTGACCACCTGCTTATTCTTATTCCAATAAGAGTTATTTTTTTCCTTATTACCATTATTGTTTTTATTTTGGCTATTGTTGTTGTTAGTTGATTTAGCCAAAATCCCTTGTTCTTTTAGGACATCCTCTATGTGACATGCCACTTCTACCATGGTATCAAAAGAATTAAACGAGATCTTCCTTACTTCATATCTTAATTCCGGTATCAAGTTGCTCACAATGATGTCTATTCTTTCCTCCTCAGGAATTATCCTTGGATATTTTGAGCACAAACGTCTCCATCTTTGTAGGAAGGTGACAAAAGGTTCTCCTTGATTTTGTTTGAGTTTGCACAAATGAAGCATAGTGACTGACCTTGACAAATTATAAGCAAAATGTTGAACAAATCTTTGGACAAGTTCCTTAAATGTCTTTACTGGAGGAGTAAGGTTGGTGAACCACTCCATGGCTTGACCCTAAGACTCCTTGGAAATAATCTCATCAAGTAGGAGTCTTCATGGTGAAAAGAAAAGCTCATTATGTAGAACTGTCGAACGTGGTCATGAGGATCACCAACACCATCATATTTGTCATAGGTTGGAAACTCAACCTTCTTAGGGAACTCAACCAACACCACACTCTTGTCAATTGGGTTGGGGCATATGGAGTCCAAATTAAACGTGCTCTTAGGAGCCCTCATCTTTTCTATATCCTTTTGCATTTGCATGATCACCTCATTGGTTGAAGGATTCTGTTTCTTGATCTTTTGGTGGACGTCAAAATTATATGGAACCTTAGCACCTTTGTTGATAAGGCTCTCTAGGAATTGATCCTTGTTTTGCTCCACATATCTTTCCACATATGCTTGAAAGGATGGTTCTTGTTGCATAGTCATAAAATCCATATGATCAAATTTGGCATAACTTCCTCCATGTTGTGAGCCATGATGTGCTCATTGGGAGGGTTTCTTTGAATGTCCATGAGGCGATTGTCTCCTATGATGATCATATCTTGAAGTCCTTCTTCCTCTAGGACTTGGGGATCGTGAGGGCATCCTTGATCTTCTTCTAGGACTTGGTGAAGGGGTAGATGGGGGTGAGTTGGTCCCACTATTGGTACCCCTCCCATTGAATTGGCTTTGGAGTTGTTGTGCATAGAGTCTATCTTCTTCTTCTTCTTGGGTGACTCTCTTCCTTATGTCCAATAATGCACGTTCTTCTTCTTCTAGTTGTCTAAATTTCTCCTTTTTAGTAGCTTGTTCATCCAAATAGGCTTGCTTCTCTCTCTCAATGCTTTTCAATCTCATATTTGCATATCGAGAGGTATCTTTAAGTGGAGAGGATGGTCTCGAATGCCTTATTGCGTTGGCTGTGTTGATGTGGTGGTCACTAGATTCATTGTTCTGGTCCTCGTGTTTTGACCCTAAATCTGAGTGAGTTTGCTTATAATATCTTCCAACTCGTTGGTGGGTATCAAAATATCTCACATTGTTGGGAGGTGACCCGGGTGGACTAGCATGAGAAGAACCACCGTACTCTCTTCTATGCCGTTGGAAGATATCCTCAAGAGTTTGATTCATGGCTTCTCTTTGTTGTCGAGTGAAAGTGTAACTCATGTCCATACTTGATGAAAATGGTGCTAAAGAGGTGCTCACTTCACTAGGATTACCCTTTGGATTAAAGCAAACCTCAGATTCACTCTTAGGAGATTGATCAAAAAGGGGTCCCTTTCCCTTATGCTGTTGGTGAGTCTTAACTAGTGGTAACTGGCTAAAGACAACAGGGGGTCGCTTCCCTTGATTGACTTGGTACCTTGTCGTAACTGACATGAAAAAAAGAGACTCTTAATGATAAGATGACCTCTCAAAGTGTCAACACCAAACTAGGATGATCAAAGCTCTCTATTGTCCAAAGAGAAATGAAAAGATAGAAACATCAAAGGGGCTTTACCAACACTGTCAAAGAGGTGCTTTAAATCAGAGGGTGACTACCCTTGCACTTTTGAACCAGGAGGTTGGACTAGGCCAAAATATAATTAAAATTGAGATAAAAATGATTTGTACAATAAGAGTACTAAAATTCTCCAAGAATGTAGCTAACAATCCTAGAGATAAACTTTCTCACTAAGAATATCTTGCTAACTTGACAATTATTTTCAAAGTGACCTTGTAGATCAATTGATGCTATCCCTAGAGAGAAAAAACTAGAAATTTAGAGTCAAGACAGGTCTCTAACAATAGAGCAAGAAACCTACTCCAAGACCTAGCCTGACTACCGGTGACTGAGAGTAACTAAAATTGAAAATACAGCAAAAACTGCTTAGGCGACACTTTCTAGGCAAGCAAGATGACAGTTTAGATTAGGGCGCCACTTCACCTTAAGGCAGGCAACAATTTTAACTGTAGGCGACAGTTTCCAGGCAGTGAGCGCGCCACTTTCCGCCAAGCGGGACGACAGATGTGCAGGGGCGAACTGTCGAGCGACAATTCTCAGAATAAGAGGCGACAATAAATTAGGGCATTGTACAGCCTAGGATGTCCTTCAATTTGTATGACAAAGCTGCTCAGCCATCAAACATAAAAATAACAAAGAGAATAGAAGAAGCTTGTAAGGATAGAAAATGGACTAGAACGAAAATGGATGATTTTTGGAGTATGAGAAAGGCTCTTGGTGAACCAAAGACCAGTGCAGATTTGGATGACATAAACGAGGATATAGAGTTTAGCAAATTGTGGAATATGGAGCATCCTAACTCCACATATGACAGCAATGATCCAGATGATCTTGATATTGATAATGCATGTACTCCACAGACTGGGAGTCACTGTGAAATCTCTGAGGACCGGAAAAATGTATATAGCAAAGGGGTAGTCATTGTTGAAAAAATGGGTTATAAAGGTGGTGGTTTGGGTCCCACAGGAGAAGGCGTCTGGAATACAATTCAGACAGAAAAAAATGCTTATGATCATGGTGCAGGACTTGGCTCTGATAGTGGACCTAGTGGTAGTACTAGTGGCATTCATGGGACTGGCATTGGTAGGAGTGGGCACCTTATAGAACAAGTTCCCTCTCTAAAGAGGCCACTAGAATCTACACAGAATCCCATACAAGATGATAGTGTCAAGAAGCAAAAGTTTTCCATTTCCAGTTCTAGTTCCAGAACAATGACATTAGATCATAAAGAAGTGTTGCCAATTTCAGGTTCAACAAAACCCTCTAGAAGTTCAAATCCTCAAAGAGCATTAGTTAGATCAACAGCCATTGCAAGCTCTATCTCTTCTTCACCTTTCAAACATTCAAATCCTTCTGCAACACCAGATTTTCATTACAAGGATTTCTATAATAATTTTTCAGAAACAAAAACAAAGAATAAGGAATCAAAGAAAGCATTGGAGTCTGGTGCCCTTATTGCAGCTGCATAGGAACAACCTGCATCCAACAGGGTTTTTCCAACATATGACCCAAAGAGAGACATGATGGAGTTCATGGTTGTTATTCCACCAAACAAAGATGGAAACCCACTAGAGAGTTAGATAGATCACTCTGAATTTGAAGTTAGCACTCTCCAAATGGATTTTTCCAAAGTAAAAAATGTGGACAAAATCAATGTCTCAAAGTCTACAAACCAAGTGGTCTATAGTGCACTGCTAAAGGTGGAAAGAGAGAGAAGCAAGCTTGAGAAAAATATAGAAAAGTTACAGGTAGGCATTGGCAATGAAAAAGCAAAGAGGAAAGCTTTAGAGAACAGTTTAAAAGAATTGCAGAAAAAGATTAAAAAATCAGTAGATACAGAGCAAGGACATGCTGAGGCGGTAGTGAAGGAACAAGAGCAGGAGTAGGTGAAACTAAAGGAACAGGAGCTGAAGGAACTGAGGGGAAAATTGGCACAGGAGCAGGTGAAGGAACAGGAACTGAGGGGAAAATTGGCAGAAATGATAAAAAAACTTGACGAAGAAAGAGCTAGTTCAGAAAAGTTATTTAAAAATCTGGAGAGTAATTCTGCCTCTCAGGCGGATAAAGCCAATCATTGGGAACAAAAAGCAGTAGAAGAGAAAAACAATTGTGAAAAAATGGCAGAAGAACTAAAGAAGGCCAATTGTACAATTAAGACTAACAGATACTAGTCATAATTTAGTGAAGATTACAAAAGAACACATTTGGGGCCAAATATTGGTGATGTCTAATAGCTTGTATGACTGGTTTGAAATGCTTCAAAGTATGAGAGTATGTTACTTGAAGCTCCAAAACAACATTCAACAGAACATGGATGTTGTCAACAAAGAAAAGACAACAAAAGATATTATGCAACAACTCTACAGTAAGAGTGATAGTTATCTATCAAACAAGGGAATTAGCAACCGCCTTGATGCATCAGTAAAGGTATCAAGTATCATTCACAAATGTGAGAAGCTACGAGAAGCATAGGAATTGGATGACAAAGCTAAGCAGAAGATCACAAAGATGGAACAAAGGAAAGCGAAAATGGAAAGTCTTGGTTTGCCTAAGGGATTTGAAGCAAATCAGTTCATTGGAAGAGAAAATTAAAAAACAAGGTTGCAAGACAAAATAAATACTGATGTATGCTTTCTCCCTATAGACATATCTCCTAATGCATTCTTAGATTTCATCAAACCAATGAGAATTTTGAATGGACTTTTAGAATCAACAGTGTTGTCAAGTCACACTTCCAAATATGAATTGCTAATGAAGTTGCAGGAGTGTGACTATACTATGAGCCAAATTGCTGCCATCAAAGGATGTTTGGAGTGGCCTACAAAGATTGCTCTAAATTTTGAACTACTTTAAATTGTAATATATTGCAAATGAATACAAAACAAATTGTGCTCTATGATTCTATCTAATTTTCATGTTTTCCAATTCAATGTATGTTGAGTTACTCTATTTTATTCATTTATTCTTAGTTGAGTTACTCTGTTATATGCTATTGGAATACAAAATTTCATTCAGGAATTTCAAATTCAAATATGAATGATCATTGATGACATGATATAAACTACACTCTATAGTAATAATACTCTTTGTTCTCAAATTTTAATGATGAAACATAATACATTCTTGCTTTTCTAAAATGAACATTGAATGATAGGATATCATATAGTAGTTAATAAGTTCAAAAAATACCTATTGGTTGCCACTGCTAATTTAACAGAAATTTCCTAAATTTGCCAATTCATCTCTGTGTCATCATCATCATCCAATTCTGGTATTCCAGTTGCTTCATTGTTCTCTTCATTTTTGTTTGTGTCTTCTTCAAGTTCAATCTGACCTTTGCTTCTATGACTCCCAATCCCATCACCAGTGCCACTGCCAACTGTACTTGTCCCACTTGGAGTCGCTATAGGAGATTGGTTAATGGTGTTGCCCACCCCTCTTCTTTTGCATCTTTTCTTCCAGATTTCCATTGCTTTTTGATAAGGAAAAGTATTGACATCATACCTAGATGTGTATACCCTCAAGCATGATTCCAAATTCTTGTCTAGTTTGTTTCTTAGCTTTGATTTTAGGAAGCCCAAAGCACTGAAAACTCTCTCATCCTCCACTAAACCCAATATCATGGTTTGACATAGATCAACAAGCTTGAAGTACTCTGAAATTTCTTCACACAACATTGTGCTTTGTTTTAGTTTTGTCCAAAGCTTTGTTGCCGAGCCCTCTTCATGTGGGTTATGCATTAATTGATATTGATGCTTCATAGTCCTTGCAAAGGTGCCTGATTGCTATCTAAGAAGACCCTCATCTAATATTCCTTTGATAGTCACTCCATTGAATTCTACAAATTTGCAAAATTCCTTTATCAAAGTCAATAACCTTTTATGATAATCTTCCTTAGAGTTGAAGGACCAATATTGAGGAAACACAATTTCCATGGCCTCAAGTAGTTGATCATATGGGAATCATGATCTTATTTCAGAGGAAACTCTATAGGCTATGTCC
This sequence comes from Chamaecyparis obtusa, assembly GCA_027943335.1. Taxonomy (NCBI): domain Eukaryota; kingdom Viridiplantae; phylum Streptophyta; class Pinopsida; order Cupressales; family Cupressaceae; genus Chamaecyparis; species Chamaecyparis obtusa. The sequence continues at coordinate 2,288,545 of BSBK01001190.1, forward strand.
CTTGCATTAGTTGTTATAGACTTGACGATCTTGGTAAACTCTTTCCTTGTAACTCTTGTAGCTCGCTTCTTTGGGGCATTGTAGTACATTGGTATCTGAAATCCCCTTACACAAACACATAAATCTCCATTTTCAACGATCTTTAAATAATTATCAAGATCGTCCAAATTTGTTAGTTTCCGCCAGTGATTAAATCTATCATCGGATAAATTTAGGTCAGTACGATAGAGACTATCGAGGGCTTGGAATGACATTTTATGCAAGTGAGCATATTTTGCAATATACATGGCTCTTTGCTGGGCTTTTTTCATAATTAACATCATTTCTTCTAGCATGGGAAGAAGAGATACCAAAGTCAAAAGTGTCTCTATATTGCTCAACCTCCGAAGCAGGTCGCCACATCTCTAATTTTTTGCATTGTCCTAATTTTTGTACATCAGTCCAATCAAAGATTGATATTCAGAAAATACTCGATGTGCTAGTCCATCCAAAGAGATCCATCTGGTATCAACATCTTTAAGAAGCTTGTTTCCATTGGTAATTCCATCAGCAAAGTGCTGAAATTTCCTAAAACATTTGGGACTTCGACAAAAATATGCGTACAACTCTCTTACTAAATCTTTAGCCTTGTTTACTGAAGGAAACTTCTTCACAACTCTAAAAGCAAGATTCATCCTGTGGGCCATACAGTGAATGCCAACAACATATGGTGAACAAGAAGCCTACATCTTTGTGAAAAGACCATTCCTTTGACCTTGCATTACTGAAGCTCCATTCGCTCCAACACAGATCAACTTCTTCGCTATTGTCAATTCATCCATAGCTCCATATTCAATTAAATGGCTCTTTACTAACTGAAATAAAGTTTCTACTGTCACATTGTCTCTCAATTTAGCAACAGTTAGTAGATGTGGTTGGCAGACATTATTCTGTACAGTATAAACATGCATGCATACCCACGACATATTATCTATTGCCGTAACTTCATCTAAGGACAATGCAATAAAGGTTGACTCTTTTATTTTTCTTTGTACATCCTCTATTTCAACCTACGCAATACAACTTGCCCATTCCCATCCACTGTTTATCGACCAATGACTGACAAGATAGTTAGGAACTTTCAAAAAGTGTAACAAACCACTCATTTCTAGATAGTCTGTCATTGGACGCCCTCTGCTCAAAATATGGAAAACATTACTTAATTGAACAACTTTTCCGCATTCTTCTACTTCACTTGCTTTTGCAAAAATAGCATTAATAGAACCTTGAACTTCACCAGGCTTCATCTTAAATTTCTGAAACAAATAATATTCCTTAGCATTCCTTTTATGTTGACATTGCTCTTTTGTTTTATATCTTACCACTTTTATTTCCTTTCCATCTACAGTTGAGGTTTCATAAATCTTACCAACATGTTTCTCTATGGTGTCTAGTTTAAGCTGCAACCGCTTTTCCTTTTTATACTTCCAACTACAAATTGTACATCTGCATTCTACTGGTGGCTCACCTACAATTGGATTGTCCACGAGCTCAATGAATGGATACTTTTCTGCCCAATCAAATTTAAATCTCCTGGCCATCTCCCATTGACGATCAATTTTTTCTTTCGATTTTCCTCTCCCTTTAGTGTTACTGTTAATTGCACCATCATCATCACCGAAGTTGATTGATTCATCCTGGTACTAGTTATTTATTGGATATTCTTCTTCAAGGTCATCTTCATTAGAGATATCAGGTTCTGCAACTTCATCACCATATTTATTAGGCTCCCCAATTTGTTGAATAGACTCCTGTGTAGGTTGAGATTGTATAGGTTCCTCTGATGATGTACCTTCCTCACTTTGACCAACACTATTGCGTCTACCCCCGCCAAAGTATGAAGATATATTTCTGCATTTCATTGGCCTCTCTTGGACATCTCCACCTTCATTAGTCCTCTTCCTATTTAAATTTGACTGTGACATCTCCATCAAATTAAGGCTGCAATAAAATACTACAGACTCGTAGTCGTAGTCGTTCTAGTTCGCTACCGATCGCAATTGTGAGCTCTAAGCTCATAATCAACTGAATTATTATGCTACTAAGTACTAAATGAAAATCTCTTGAAGGCTCCTTCTTTCCGGCATGTTTCAATAATGAAACTCATATATCTTAAATAGACAACTACAAATAAACCGTTTTCATATCAACCATTAGATTTTGCCTCATAATCGGCATCGTCCATTTTGGCGAATGGGCCGACCGTTACATATGATAAGAACTAATATTTGGCAAACCTCGCATAATTTCAAGTAATCGAGTGGGCGAATAGGGCGGGAACTTGGGACCCCATTGCGTGTGATGCATGGCGAATTGGGTCCTAGGACAAATAAAAATTTCACATAGGAAAATGGGAATTTGGTGAATGATGATCCTCGAAAGAGACACTCAGTTTAATCCATGGCGATTAAGAGTAAATAGTAAAGAGAAATATGGGCGAAGAACCTGACTACCAAACTAAAATTACGTAATAATAGTGGTGAATGTTCCGACCACTATATGACCATTTTATAAAATTTGGGTGAACGATCCGACCTGTATATGATCATTTTATTCGCCTATTTCTATCACCCAATCGTGACATATTCGCCAATTGGTGAATATTCACCAGTAAAAAAATCCCTGGTCTAACCATGTCAAGAAATGGTTAAAGTTCCTAAAGTTGGATTGTAATGAGAATAGCATTGTAATAGGTTAGTTTTAATAACTACCTAGACTCTCGTTAAAAGAGAGGAAGTGTAACTGAATCAAGAGAGAGGGAGAGTAGAGTCATTACGAGAGTTGGCTTAGAGAGAGAAAAAAAAGATTTGAGTAAAGAGTCAGCTCTCTAGCCATGCATGAGAATTGCTTTTGTATTTCAAGATATTTTGTGTTTTAATATAATGGAGTTTTAAAATCTTGTATCGTTCTCTCTTTCTTGCATGATTAATATGCTTGGCAAACTATTATTGCAGAGTATGAATTAGTGATAAGCGGCAATTTTTATTTATTGTTTATTCACTTCTGCAATACATGGTTGGTTTTGTTTTAATAGTAGGTCGACTTAGAAGAGTCTTTGAGTGTAAAGTTCATGACGGTCTTCAAGAAACCATTTGCGAGTTTTGTTAGATGGGTTGCATAAGTATGTGATGATTTTGATAATGCTATCGGCAGAGGAGTCAAATTGTAGAGTTAGAAAGTGTTTGATAATCAAATGTTGGTTATTGGATGGAAGGCATTAAAGCCAAAATGGTTTCTATGAACCATAAGCCAACCTTGCGCTAATTGTGTGCCATGATATCAGGATAGTTAATGATGGTAGTGCATACCCGCGTGTGACTTGTTTGAAAAGCCTGAGCAAGAAACTTGTTTGACTTCTTTTGATGAATAGTGATAGTGTGGCCCGATTGTTATTAGCCTTTGATAATGGAGAGAAGGTGGAAATCATATATGTATTTTGTGCATGTTTGAGTCGACTCACCAATATTGTTAGAAGCAGCCCGAGAGTACCATGCGTAGAGTTATTGGTTTGGGTGGTGAACAAACCACTATGTCCATGTGGGAGTGGAGTCAACTGACATATTGATGAGTTGTTTATGCCCACATGGAACCTGAGCATGAATGGTGGTATGGATTTATAAATCCATAACGGTTTGCAAGAACTGTTGAGGAAGCTGAAAATTATGAATAGCACTCCCAGCGAAAGTCAAAGACTATCATGTCGACCAGCGCATAACATGAAGGTTTGAACTCGGCCTTTGCAAATTGAAAGGGTGACGAACATGCCATTCACTTGCGTGTTTGTGCCGTGATGGACCCACGAAGAACCAGTGACTAAGATTGACATGCAGAGTTGTCTGTTGTCAACTTTTGATTATGGGAAAAGGTGGCGGCATGTTTGCTTATGTGCTTGAAGTAAGTTGGGAAAAGATCTTGTGGAGGAACTATGAATGTTCACTCACTATCGGGTGGCTCATTTTCAAAGGGTAGTTCAGAATGGTGAGATGTAAACCTGAATTTGGGGGAGGTGAGGATCTCATATGAAGATTGAAGTAAGACAATGGGAAGTTATTGCAAATTTAGAAGCGTGTGATGATTTGTCATACATCATCAATAGACTGATGGACAAACATAAGTTGTGAATAAGATTTTGGGTAACTTGTTGAGATGTCAAGTTGGAGATAAGAAGGGTAATTGGGATCTAGATTTGGAACAAGCAAAATTTGCATATAATAATTCAATAAAGTGGATTACAGGAAAGACACCATTTGAAGTTGTTACTAGCATGCATCCTAAGAGAGTTCCATAATTGAAGGATCTTGTTCAAGAAGAGAAAATAAGTGCTACAGTAGAGGGTTATGCTGAATTCATGAAGACTTTCCAGTAGGAAGTAAAGTATAACTTGGAACATAATAATCAAAGATACAAGGATACAACTGATATAACTAGAAGAAATAAGAATTTTGTAGTTGTAGATGAAGTCATGATTCATTTGAAGAAGGGTAGATTTCTTGTCAGATCATATAGCAAGATGAAGATGAATAAATTTGGATCTTGTAAAATACTAAAGAAATTTGACAGTGATAATGCTTTTGAAGTTGAGTTACCTAATGACATGGACATATCACCTATATTCAACATTGTAGATTTGAATGAGTATTATGAGACTAAGGATGATTCAGATATGAAATAAGAGTATCCTAAGAAGCAGATGGATGGGGTTGAGAAAATCTTGGATAACAAAATTGGAAGGAGCACTAGAGGAAAAGAATACTTGGAGTACTTGGTTAAGTGGAAAGATAGACCGGTTGAAGACTCTTCTTGAATTTATTAGTCCGAGTTGGATCATTTTGGTTTTTATCAGGTTGTAAAGAAGCTCTGATGTAGGAGCATCACTTCTTAATAACCCTAGATGTTTGATGCAGGAGCATCTTGGGTTCATGGCAATCTTGCATCAACCAAAAATATTTTTTTTATTCATGTTCTTGTTTCTTGTTTGAGAGATTGTGTTGGTGGTTCATCATGTGTTCGTGTTGGCATGCACAATCATAACATCTTATCTAGGACCTATTCTTGATCACTTTTCCATTATCACACTTCATTTGGATCGATGTTGCTCAAGTTATGATTCATCTGTTCTTAGGTAGCATGTTCGTTGTTTGTTCCCGACCATTAGTGGAATTTTGATCTCGCGGTAGTAATCCACAACTTGTAGTGATTGGTGGTGCATCTTTCTATGTTCGTAGATCATGTGTGGACCTAAATATGGGATTGTAAAGCTTCACGTGATTTTTGGATCGAATTCTTATGATTAGGACTTGCCCTATTTGTTGTAACACATTTTTTTGTTCTTGGGAAATGTAATCTTTCTTAGGGCCAATTTGTGCATCGTAATGGATATATATTGTAACCTGATGTATTTATGGAGGGAAGTGAGTAATAGATGTATGATTCTAGATCAGTAACATATCAAAAGGTTAATTTAGATATATTTTAGGGTTGCAACTGGGTAGGCCTTATAGCCCAACATGTATGAAGGAAAATTTCTGACAGTTTGATCTCAGTTAATAAATTGGATCTTGAATTTTCTCTCCTATTCCTTGTTGTTGATTTCTTGTGTTTACTCTTTCTGTGAGGTAGGATTGATCATCTTTTGGTCCCTCCTGCCTTGGACTACACTAGTTCTTATTTAATGTGTTTGTAGGTGTAGGGATTTACATTCTCCTTAGGAGTTTTGTGCCTTTATTCAAACCCTTGTAGGTGCTTCCCATGATTAGGATATGAATATTTAGCCTTATGTCACTTTGACTTTGGCATCCATTTCTACCATCAAACAATCAAGGGTTTATGGTACATCATGTCCTTGTGGATGGAGACATAGATCTCTGACTAGGAATGGTTGAATTCATGTTAATGTCATCTTTCATATTCTTAACCCATCCCAAAGCACATTGTGACATTTTGCCTCCCCTTATCTTAGTTTGTTTGTGAGAGAGGTTCCTTACCCTTTTCATTCAAACCCCGAAAATAAGAGTTAGCTTCTTAAAAACCCCAAGAGGTTACTTTGTAGGGTGCACTGCTTCCCACTCCTACAAGGCTTCTTGAGTACCCTTATTTAGGTGTGAGTCACTTAGAGATCAACAATCACTAAATTAGCGGCCAAAATACTAAAAGAAGTGTTGGTTGATATAATATTGATCAAGAACAAGGTGGCTTTATTACCAATAAGTCAATTATTGAAGGGACACCGGTAGCTCACAATGCTCTTCACATGGAAAAAAATGCAAGGATGACTAACATGATCATTAAATCAGATATCCTAGTAGTGTTTATCTAGGAAGATAGATAATTTCTTTTAAAAGTGATGAGAAGGTTTAGCTTGGTTGAATTTGATCCAATGGATTAAGAGTTACATCATGACTCTAAAGTTTTTAGTATTAATAAATGGTTCCCATATGTATTCTTTGGTACCAACAGGGGGTTATGCCAAGCAGATCTAATATCCCCTTTCTTAATGGTTGAATATCTTCTAAGGAGTATCAATAGAAAGAGGGTGGGTGGTAATTGGGTGGGTATAGAGGTGGTTTTGGGGCTAGAAGTATTGACAAACACACACACACACATTATGCCTTGGATGCTACCTAGGTTGACCTAGATACTTAAATATGACTCCAAGGATGACATACATACATATATGTGATTATAATAATAATCATATAACTAATTTAAGAGTTAAGGTAGTCACAAGTCAACTACTCACAACACAATACACAATATAGGGTTAAGAACATAACATATTCTCAAAGGAGCTATATTTTTCTTTTACCAAATTTACTATGCTACAATACCATATCTATATTTTATATTGTATTATTATTTTTGAATTCTTAATATAAAATGATATTATAATAAAATAACTTGCACTATATAAGATATAATATGAAGTATGCTTCAAATAGTTGATAATAATATACCACTTCGAGGGGGAACCTCCTTATCCACTTCAAGGGGGATACATCTAATAATATTCCTTAATAATGCAATTAATTATATTAAAACAAGGCCAAAATAAGGAAGATTTCAGGCTAACTTATCAGCACAACTCAATTTGAGTATTTCTAACTAAATTTTTTTTTTTTTTTCAAACATATGGTCTAGTTAGATTCATTAGATAAGTGCTTCAACTTTTCTAATTGGAAATATCTATTAAATATATTTTTTATACTAATTTGGGTCTAATTACCAAAGAAATAAAATTATTTCAGAAAAGTGATGTTTCAATAACTCCTACTCTATTTTAATGATATATTTTAAAAAATATAAAAATACCCTTTTGTAGAGCTCAGAGTCAAGATTATTGTCATACAAGTTTTATAGTATTTTGATTAGATCTAATATATTATAATTTTAAAATACTGCAAGTAGTTATTTTAACATTCGAGAAGATGCTACTTCAAATAAAGAAAAAAAAACTAAATCATATAAAAAAATTAAAATTTATATTTAACACTAGAGGAGAGAGTCCTCTTCAAAATTATGTAATTTTTTTTTCTAAATGGTGTAGATTTGATAGGGGAAACTTGACGAGAGATGAAAATTGTCAATTTTAGATAAGTTCAACTTTGAGCAGTTATATTGGAGAAAATATACATCAAAAACCAATCTTTCTTCTTTTATGCACTAGTTATACATGTCATCTATAACATTTTTGAAATTAGAGGAAAAAAAGATTATTCAAGTATATACTTGTTTGGTGGGAACTAGACCCGAGATTTTCAACAATTTTTAGCAACTGAAAAATGGACTTCAAAAATTAAATAACTATGTCAATCCTTGTTCAATTTTTTTAAATAATTCTAGGCATAAACTTTATCCAATTTTACACATTTCATTAGTTTACATGATCTTCAAATTCTAAACACAAATGCCACATTTATGTCATTAAGGTTGAACAATTTGTGTGTTGTTGACTTTTTCCTTTATAAAAGTGTGACACATGTTTGTACTTTTATATACCCTCTTATGCCTAAAATAACACTATGGGTGACCTAAACACGAATACATATGTGTAAGTATGACCCAAATAACTAAATAACAATGTAATAATGATGAGATGACTCAATTAGGAGTTAGAGCAACCACAAGTCGATTACTTACAACCATAAGTATACTCTGTGATTAAGAGCATAACATGCCTCTTGTCTTTAGAGAATTTTTTTCCTTGATGCTAACAAAGTGAGGATTCTTCTAAATAAACTCTTCACCTTCCCATGTGGCTTCTTCAACTGGTAGATTCTTCTATTGAATGAGATATTCTTGAGTTTTCTAGACCTTAGCTTCTTTGTACATGTTTGGAGAATTAATCTTTGTTCTACTATGATCCTTCCTTCGTCATCATGCTCTGGTAATATTGTCTGTGTAGGTATGTTGCTTCCTATTACTTTTTTTGAAACAATAAACATGAATAATTGGATTCGTCTTTGTTGTTGGTGGAAATTCCAACTTATAGGCAATACTACCCATCTTTTGCATGATATTGTATGGACCATAGTACTTCGGTGTCAACTTATTATTCTTTGTTTGTCTCTTTAATTGTATTTTCTTATAAGGCTACAATCTCAAGAATACCCAATCTCCTAATTCAAATCTTATTTTTCTATGATATTGATCTACTTGTTGCTTCATTCAATTTTATGCCACGACCAAATTCTTCTTGAGTCTTAAAAGTGCTTGTTGTTGATGAAACAAGTAGTTCTCCACAACTTGAACTTTTGGTAGAACCCACAATGATGATGTGATGGAAGGAGGATGATATCCATTTAGTGCCATAAAGGAGACATTTTTTATGAGTTTTGAAAGGAAGTGTGTTACCTTAATATCTGTATACCCCAAATTTGAACTTCTATGTTAAAAATAACATCTTCTAAAGGCTCAATATTCCTCTCAATTAGCGGTCTCCAATTTTAGTGTTTATCTAGTACTTTACTTTTCCTCAACCGAGATTATTTACCCCTTTTCAAAGAAAAGTCATTGAGAGTCCAAGGATAAAACATTAAATGATTTGATCAAGTCATCTTGATATTCTTAATCTATTGAACCAGAATGCTTCTCTTCTCCAGCTTGCAATTTGAATTTTTGAAAAAGCTCTATCTCGTAAAAAAGTTATCAAAGGTTGATCACCCCTCAATTTTCGCACAAATAGTCAAGATTCATTAACCTACAAAAATACAAAGATTAATTATCCTTTTTGAAAAATGCAAAATAAACAAGTTAATCAACTCTTTGCAAAACCATGAAAGTTTAATTAACTTATTTAAAATTTATAAAGGTTAATACAACTTTCTAAAATATGTGAAAATAAAAGGTTAATTAACCTCTTCACTGGTTAAGCCTTCCACATATTTTGCATGTTTTTTAAAAGGTTATTAACCTCCCCATTATGTATCTACTTTTGCAAATCTTTGAACAAACTATTTAGAGGACCAGCAATAGCCTTTATTTGCTGATGTTCTGCTTTTGTTTTTTGGTCTGTATTATTATTGTTTTTCTTATTCCAATAAAAAAAAATCTTTGAACAAATGTAACTTGCATATGTGAAATCAATGTCAGTCAAATGTGGAAATGTATAAGGCTGTTGAAAGTTTTGTCAGAATGCCATCAATGTGTTTAATGCAATGATGATTGAATTCGGTGCAGAAACATATGTAAAATATGGAGCACGAGATAGCAGTCAAACCATTGGATATGATGTGTTAAAATAATGTCATTTTGAGCAATGCAATGCTCACATACATACACATGCAAACTGTAAAATTATAAACAACCTATGAACAAGGATTCCCCATGTAACCATTTCAGTCAAAAAAATACTACAATTCTATATGCTCATCCAAACATAGGAGTTAAGCTTGATAAGCGGAGGTGTCGCAGACAGGTGACAAGCAAAGATTGAGGCAGCAAGTGTTTCAAGAACATATATTTTATTTTCAGCCAATTGAAGAGCAGTGAAACATAATGAAATATAAATACCAGAAACCCGATTATGCACCAATACTCAAGTGCACGCTCCCAGAGAAAACCAACACAATACTAGATAATGTTCACATCCAAGATTTTTGGAAGTCGACAATGGCATTTAGGATCCTTGACAGTGGTTTAGCTTGTGCAGGAGCTCATCCAGTGTTTGTTCAATGCCCAGAACTTGTATTAGAATTGATGAGAGCGTACAATCCCGACACTTGAGAAGTAGTTGCAGCTGATGGCAGAGTGGTAGCCAGTCTCGATCTAGTATCCATCACACTCGTGTTTTGGTTGCACATCAGAGATAAATTCTCAGATGGTAAAAAAGATTATGAAAAATAATACTTCGTCAATAATAAAGACCAGTGTCTCAACGCCATAGCTAAGAACTGGCTCTCGACGCCGAGAAAGGGGAAGTCACAATTGTCAAAGGTGATTCACATATCCTTATTGAATGAAGACGTTGCCAATATGGCGATCTTCTTGAGCAGGGTAACAAGAAATAAAGACTCATGATGTCGAAGATTAGATGTTCCTATTCATCAACATTATACGTGAAGGTGCCCAATTTATTGATTGGGTTAAAATTATCAGTGATAATTTACACAACTAGTTGGAACTCGAAACAATTCATACTTGTATATGACTTCCTACCTCTTCATACTATTGCCAGAATAAAAAGATGGCCAGGATTGAATAGACATGGTGTCTATGATGATGCAACACTGATTTATGACTACCACTCACAACTACAAATTGAACAAAGTTTGCATCATTTCAGGAGAGTGAACGATGCCTTCACTGTGCTCACAGTTAGAGAGCTCCAAGGAAACATAGGTCTCAAAATATCACTTGAAGCAGTATTTGTGATCCAAACATATGGTAGCTATTTTATAAAATTCTAAAACTTCACATATATCAGATTGATAGGTTACGATGGATACCCTCTCATGCTACCTAGGTTTGTGGATGACAAGTTGGTACTAATTGAAATTTGCAGACAAGTTAGTCAAATTAACATGATAGAGAATGGATGGTATCCCCTTTCCAATATGCATTGGTCACTATAGTTGTGATTCAAGCACTCATGCCAAGAACATCAAAAGATCAATCGCCAAGATTCACTTATATTCCTATACTATGAGATTTACAGTTGACAGTAAGGGATATACTAGAAATGAATTGAAACTTGGCTATGGTTTCAATAATTTTCCAAATATTGAGGACTTCTGGGAAGATTGTGAAGATGACTTTGAAGTCAGAAGAAGGGACTAGATGAGGCTTACAATGAAACAAATCATTGATTTCAAATTAGATTTGGATGTGACTGGTATTGAAGATGACAAATTAACTTTGATAAATCCATTCTATTGTGAGAAAATGCAATTACTTGCTTTGCTACCAATAGATTGGTCAATGCCAGAATTAAAGGACTTGAATGAAAGGACATCTTTCATATTCAAAGACCAAGGAGTGGGTGAAAAATAAAAAGATCGAGGCTACATCTACTCGGCCTCTAGGTAAAGAAGGCATTTCAACAAAGAAAAATATCTTCACGGGGCTTCCTCTTATTCCATTCCCTAAGAACATATCTCTAGTAAAAATGCACAATAGGCTACTTCAAGGAACAATGGAGATGGTGACAACCCAAACAAACCAAATGACCTCACTAAAGCATGCGAAGGTGATTTTACAATAAGAAAAAGAAGGTCTAAGTCAAAAGGGAGAGTAGTGAACATAATTCAAGAAGATGAAGAAGATAATGGAAATGCCATCCTTCGGGAACCTCCTAATAATAATAAGAAGAATATTCCTAGTGTCCCATCACTTGTTAACACGGCTTCTCATCCTCATAATGACTTCATTTCATTCGAGATACCAATGGTAGATATCACTCGAGATGAAGATCAAATACCACCCATTCCCAACTTGGCAATGTCCTTGAACCCATCATTCATTGGCATATGAGAACCTTTGAAAACTTCTTCCTCATCTTGGTTATGAGAAATCTTACAAAAGAAGAAAAGGGTGATACAAGTGGTGACTCCTGATTTAGATGAGAAATCTTACAAAAGAAGAAAAGGGTGATACAAGTGGCAATGTCAAGGTTGGCAGTCGACACGTCTTTATAGAAACTCTATATTGAAGTGCTAGACCTACTATAGAAAATAATATAGAGGAAGCTAGTGAAAGTGACTTCAACATTAACAAAATAGATCTCGGCCTGCTATCAGTTGAGGGAGATGTTCACAATTTTGAGATATCCATGACCCAACTGGTACAAAGAGCTAGGAAGGAGAAACAATCCAAAGATCAGATCAAAAATCAAGTCCAAACCTTGGTATCATATATTAAGTCTATTAATAATCCTTTTGATACAATATCTTTAGCAACAACTTCTGCATCATCTCTCACAGGTCCTGAAGGAGTACCTGAAAAGAAGGTCATTGAAGACATACACAAATGTTGATCTCATAGTAAAATGATCGAAGCATGGATTAGTCAAATAAAGAATGAAGCCTCAGATTTTTTTTGTCAAAGAAAAGGATATTTATGATAAAGTTAACTTACATGGACAAGAAATGGAAAAGGAGCTGAAAATGATCAAAGAATAAGAGTTGGCTTGGCAGGGCATAACAAGGGAACTTCAAGAGATGTCAAAAGTTGATCTGAATACTTTGATTGTTGAATGAGTATTCTCTAGTCCAGAAGACAATGAATCGAATATATGGTGCAAAAGTATAAATTGGAAGTTGACAAATATTGGTCGAAGTTTGGTTGAATACGAAAGGTCGTTGACAGCTTGTGAATAGGTAAAAATTAAAATATTGGAAGAGGTCATTACAATTGTTACAGGGACATCAACAATAAAGGATCTCCAACATATTGATTTCCAAGTTCTCTTGAACATGTCCACTGATAGGAACAACACAGAGATAGAAAATAGAGTGTTTGATGTAGATGTAATGAAGATAATAAGTGTTATTTCAATTTATTTAGATGCTTGCGACATACCAGCTTACCACAGAGAGTTGATGGAAATACAAGACAAATAGTTCATTTCAAATTTGAAAATGGACAATGTTTTCATTCATAGCTACGCACCTATGACATAGATTCTTAGTGCATAAAAATAAATCCTCAGGCTAGCGGGGATGAATTATTGTTAATTAACTAATTCTTTTTGTGCAAATATTATAAAGTTATTAACTATATGCAAAATGTGTAAAAAGGAGTTGGTTATTAACTAGGAAATTAGCCTAGCTACAAGGAGACTTGTGTATATAAGGAAGTGAAGACAATGTTTTAAGGACTTTTGAAACTTATATGTTTTTGGAGAAGCATTGTTATGAGGTTGTGTAACTTCATTAAATGAATACAATGCAATTTTTGGAGGTGTTACAAAGTTTGTAATGTGTTCATATGTTTTATCTCATATTCATTGTATGACAACATGATTACTTTTTTGTAGTTTTACTCTAGTTCATAAAGGCAATTGTCATATCTGTTGAGTTTGCTTCTCATATACTCTTCTTTTCTATTTTTGAAGTGTATGTGTTGTTTATAAATTATATTTTCGTCATTGATCATACTTATGTGTAGTCTTTGGATTTCAATGATGAAGCTAATAGAGTCTTTTTAATAAAATTTTGGAAACTTTGTGTATATTTGTTGTCAAGAATCTCAGGTAATGGGATATCTCTCTTTTTATTACAAATTTTATTTCAAAAATCAATCCAATTAGACCATGTGAGGGAGCTTCCTTCCTTAACTGCAAAGGAAGATCGTATCCAAGAAAATGTCTATCCAACTATTGTAGACAATTTGTCACTCCACCATTGGGCACTTTGTCAAGAAATTCAAAGTGACAACTATGTTTACCAACAAAGTGTTATACCACTATTTTGCTAGAGGTTCCAATCTACCTATTATGGTTACTTAGCTGAAGTGAAACAATGTCTATATACTTCCAAACATTTATTAACAACCTCAGTTTGTGCATCAAAATGATGATGATATGAAGAACTATGAGCTAATTGAGTTCCCAAACATGAGAATAAACCCATCCAAAAGTTACTCGTAAAGATAGTATCACAATCACTAATAATAACCTTAATTGTATCACGTAGCTTTTGTATATTTTTCAAAAATTCCTTTTCTAGTATACTTGTTGCAAAAGGATGTGATAATGCAATAAAATGAGCATATTTAGTGAGGATATCCAACACTTCCATAATGACATCTTTACCTTTAGAACTTGGGAGACCTATAATAAAATTCATGGAGACCTCTTCTCAACACTAGCTAGGAATCACTAAGGGCTGCAAAATACCCAATGTCTTAATTGTCTCCCCTTTATTTCTTTGACAAACCAAACATTCAATCACAAATTGTTTAGGTGTGAAATGGATACTAATGAATCTAACAATATAAACTATGTGAAATGAGATCATTAATTAACCATTCCAACACTAAAATCAAAATACAAGAGAAAGAGGGGCTTCCAAACATAACTCTCAATACAACCCAAGTTAGATTAGCAAAACCCAAGAACATGAAGGGATGTCGATAATAAACCCAAATTATATCAAGGAAGTACACAAGAAATTCCTCTTTCATGCAATGTAGGATTTGATTAAAGATGTGTAAATGCAAATGTGAAATTGAACCAATTGATAGATCTAGATGCTAAATGTAAGCAATCAACCCAATTAAGATATGAAAATAGATCTAGACTAAGAAGGGAAATTAATGATAGAGTACTCACCTTGAAATGTGTAGAGGAATATGCCTTTTTTCTCCAAAAACTATAGATCCACACTTGTGACATAACTTTCGATGGATTCATGATCACAACAGGGAACCTAGAAAATGCTATTTTTCTCATACCTCCAGGAACAGGTCGACCTAGTGCAACATGTTCTAGAAACTTTTCTAAGAAGTCATCGTGTTCCTAGGACACTGTAGAAAAGTTGACCTAACTCCTTTAGAAATGTCAAGTAATTTCCAAATCCGTGGTTGTAATTCTGATATCTTACTCCTGCACACATAAAAGCTCATTTTTTGGTTTGGGTGGATGAGGGTTTGCCTTGGTCAAGCCCTAGATTGAGGAATCAACCTTGAAATTGAGATGCAAATGTAATGCTAAAGGAAATGCTAACATGTAGTAGGATTGAATATATCAAATGAAAGATACAATTACCTTTGTAGATGCAATTGAATTTGATATGTGATCAAGTATGCAAATATAATAGCCTTGACTCAAGGAAACCAAAAGGAAATCAAAGAATTGAAAACCATATGTATAGGAATGTATGTGACATGACATGATATAGGATGGAAGAACTTGAATGATTTGAAATGATGGATCTCCTCCTTAGAATCCAAATTCCACTACCACCTTGAAGGAAATAGCTTGATGTAAGAAGGGAATGCTTGAATTTGATGAAAGCTTGAAGATGATTGCTTGAAATCTCATGAACGTGTGTATGCTTTCTCTTGTCTAATGATGATGTATCTTTATGGGGATGAAAATGAAATTCCCAAGCCTCCTTATATACTAGTTTTTGGGATAAAAAAGAAAGTAGGTCGACTCAGGAAAAAAGAAATCAATCAACAAACCTGAGGCACTTCAGGCCCAGTAATTAAATTTCCTCAGGGAAGAGGTTGACTTGGATCAACCTCTTCCTGGAACATGTCAAATTGGTCAACCTATTCCCAAGGGGGATCCTAGAGAGGGGTCCCAGAGGCCTCAAAGAAGGTGCAGAAAGAATCAGTGGATGATGAAACCGTCGGAAGATATGGCCAAAAAGGTGATAAAATAGAACCTAAAGGACCATAACGAAAAATGAGAGAGAGACCAAAACCACGCTAAGGAGGGCTAATAGGTCTCAAAATGAAGTGCATCCATTTTAAGATGGTACACATATTTTTAACATCCCCTTTTAGTCGTTCCCAAAAGAAGTCTTTCTTGACTCAATGTTATATCTTCAAAAGTCCTAAATGACCATCTATCATAGACTCATGAAGTTATATGAGAATATTTTGTTTGAGAGTGGAGTTCTTACATAAGTAAAATTTCTTTTTTTACCACAAACAATCTCCTTTCTAACAAAACTTATCTAAACTACTCAGATCACTCTATAATTGTTGAATAATATTGCTAGTAGTAACATCATTTTTCCACTCATATTTAGATTCTTCTACACAATTTGATTGCAATAATTAAATGGAACATAATAAAGCTTCATCTTTTCATATTTCTTGGATAAAGCATCTAATACAATATTTTCTTGTATATGATTGAAAAGTCATACCCCAACATCTTAGTGACCCATTTTTGTTGCTCCTCAAAATATAATCTCCATTTCAAAAAATATTTAAGGCTATCATGATCTTTCTTAACTTTGAAGTGTCTTCCCATTAGATATGGCCTCCATTTTTTCATTGCATGAAAAATAACTAGCATCTCCTTCTCATAAATAGGTTTGATTTAATTCTTTCCCTTGAATTGATGACTTTCAAAAGAAACTGGTTGACTATCTTGCATGAGAGCTGATCCAATACCATTACCCAAAGCATCACAATCCATAATAAAATCCTTGGTGAAGTTTTGAGTAGAAAGACCACAATAAAATCCCTGGTGAATTTTTAGTAGAAAGAACTAGAGTAGTGCACATGGCCTCCTTGAACCTCTCAAATGTTGCATTAGCTATCTCATTCCATTGAAATGAATCCCTCTTTAATAGAGAGGTGAGTGGTGCTACTATATGACCATGGTTCTTCAAAAATCTTCTATAGAACCTCGTCATCCCCCCCAAAACCCCTTAATTTATAACTGCTTTTTGATACATGCCAATCCATAATAGCCCTAGTTTTTTTAGGATCCACCTTTACTCCATGTGAAACTTGAAATAATGTGTTCCAAGTACTCCACCTCCTTAGGACTAAAAGTACATTTGGAGGGCTTAGCATATAGTTGGTTATCCTGAAGAACTTGTAGACTATATCAACATGATGTAAATGTTCCTCCCATGCCTTTCTATAAATTAATATGTCATCAAAGAGCACTGATACAAACTTCCTCAAAAAAATTGAATATGGAGTTCATTAAACTTTAAAATGTAGATGCATTATTTAGACCAAAAGGCATCACCAAAAACTCATAATGATCTTCATGAGTCCTAAATATTGTCTTGGAAATATCTTCTTTTTGTAGATGAAGGAAATGGGGATCTATATTTTCATATCTTTCCAACATCCAACAATGGAGTGCCTTCCAAACACACATGAAAAACACAATATCTAATCTAAATCATACATGCATGCCAATGGATTTCTAACTCCATTTCACTAGTATCCATTGAGGTCTTGTGCTTAATAATGGATGGTCTTAGAAGCACATGCACAAGAAACTATGAAGAATAGATATTTGAGAGATGAATGCAAAGATTAAAATAAGATAGAATGCAAGAAAGACTAAACTGCAAACGATTGATCTAAAGAAGAATGGAGAGAATTTGAAATGAGAAGGGGCATTGCTAAAATAGATGTCCTCGGGAGGGAATCTCATATCAAGATGGATGTGGGATAAAATATTTGATATTGAATTGTAAATAGGATTGTCCCACGCGCATTAAGTGAATGTAACAAGTGGCAGGATAATATTATAAATAGAGAATATAGTGGATGTGAGAGGGATTTCGGAAAATGATATTTATTTAATGTATTTAATGGAATAAATATTAATTAATGGAGAAATATGATAATTATATAAAGATGAATAATATTATGATGAAAGATGAGATTAATAAAATGGAAGATGAGATTATTAAATAATGAATCCACCCAATTAATGAAAAATTTGATAAATAAGAGGACAGTTTTTATATGTCTACATTTTGCCCCTAAAGAAAATTTGTTCTTGCAAAAATAAAATTGTGATTGTTGATTTACACCCTAGTTTGATGGGGTATGGATGATAGATATGCCCCCTTGAGAGATTGTGCAAAATATATAAAGAACAATCTCTCGATAGATCATGGGGAAGATTTGATTTGATGCTTCATGATTGATTAAGCTACAAAAAATAATAAGATGTTGCATTGAGAAAATGATAAGATGGGAATTTGATAAGTGTAACTAACCAATTGATGGAAATGATCGGGATAACTAGATTGAATGAGTTGATTGGGCTAGTTGATAGCCAATTTAGCTGATAAGGCTAGTTGGTAGCCAATAAAATTGATTGAACTAGTTGATAGTTGATTGTGTATATTAGAATTGATTTGTAGCAATTTGATTGAATGTAGGAAGATAAGATGAGATTGATGTTGATTGATAAGCTAATGCAGGATAAATTCATTGTAAGAAGATGATATGGTGGAACAAAGATTAATTGCAAGTAGATAAACTGATATGGATGATGATTGTAGGGTAATGCCCCAATATTGTTGTTGGTTGATAAGTTGATTGGGATTTATGTGAGCACAAGACAAATTGATATAAGGATTATTTTATTGACTGGGGGGTAATGAGATTCCAAGAAGCAAGCTGATTGACATGAAATTTGATTCAAGTTACATATGTAAGATGGATAAAGTGGTTGAATGGCTCATTGCGAGGAGGAGGAAGAAGAAAATAATGAAGATGAGAAGAAGATGGAAGAGATGATTGATGAAAGAAGAGATGAAGGGAGATGCAAATGATGAAATAGGAAATCTAGGTGATGAGAATTCTTGTGCTTTTTAAGTGCTAATATCATCATCAAGATTATTATGGCAATGAGACGAACTCATTTAGATATGTATTATATCCAAATGGATCAACATGCTCATTGTGTGGAGGAAGACATGTTAGACAATCAAGGAATTCCCCAGTTCACATGAGACCCATACATCCTCAATGAACTTAGACAATCATGTCCTAAGATAAGTCATCATATTGCTAAGGGTCAATCCACAAGCAAAAAACAAGTGAACATGCCCCATCCTTTCCCTTCTAGTCAATGACATCCTAGAGATAAAATATCTAGTTAGAGACATCCCAAAAAAGCTAAAAGAAAGGTCATCAAAGAATAAAATCAAAACCATCGAAGACATCAAATAAACAACCATCCCACTTCATGCAAAAGTTATTCTCCTCACAATTCATGTACTTGATTCGATAGGTTGATAACGTGTTGTTATGTTTTCTTGATCGTAGTCTTGTCATGTCATGATTTTGCTGAAGTCTAAAGTTGCATGCTTAGTCAAAGTGTTTGTGTCTCCACAATGTTTATTAGATGTTTATAGATTTTTTCATGGCTTTTTATGATTTTTCAAGACATTTTAGGATTTTTTCATGACACTTTTATGATTTTTAGGAATTTTCCAGGGCCTTTTATTATTTTTATTAATTTTTTTTAATCATTTTTATTGATCTATTATTCAATTCCCATGTTCTATCCTTCCATCCCCCTTATCCAATCCTTTCCATAAATCATTACCATCTATTGTATCTATTGTTTCATATCCCTTTATTATTGAACCCTATCAACATCTTTAAGCATACCTCAAATGGCCATGATCTATTATAGTAGATCTTAAAAGGGAAACTATCCAAAGGGAAAGATGCTCGAGTTATTCATTTCCTATCATGTATCTGTTATTTGTCATAAAAACTAAAAAAAAGCAAAAATAATGAAAAAGGTAAAAAACAAAAATAAAAAGTAAAGATAAATAAATTCGTCCATGTGTGAAAACTACCTCGCTGGTGCCTTGGGTAAGTACCATGATGAAAACCTAGCAAATAAGCATCATGCATAATAATTTAGCCTTTTACACTCGACACTGGGGGAAAATATAAGGTATGCTATCTTATCCTCCATATTCTTTTTATATCCCTCATCCACCAACATCCCTCATTTATCCTATCTGCATCCATATCACCCTTTCCAAATCTAATCTTGAAAAGGTTGAGGATCTTACTAAGTATCACACATCCTATTTGTTTATCCTTGTCCACACCCTCAATCCCTATCCATTATCTTATTATTTCCTTCTTCCATCATCCCTTACCACCTTTGATCTTGCTTATCCTATCTCTATCCTATCCAAATTGACCCCTTGGTCTTGATCAAAACTAAGGAAATAAAATGCAAAAATAATTTTTCAAAATCCTCTTGAAATGTCCATTCTTTTGGACCACATTCCATTCATGCCATTTCATCGCCTTATGACAATGCACCTTTCATTTCTTTACATTGTCATATCCTAATCCCTAGCTTGGATAACCTTGACGAGATAGTCCTTAAAAATCACTTACACTTCCTCTATCATTTTCTTATCTATTTCTTGCTCATCTTTCCGCTCGTCCCCTTCATAACTCCTTATGTCATGCTAGACATCAGGGGTAAACAAATGCAATCTTTCTTGAGAATTAGTGGTCAAATAATTGTTGAAAAATTAATATTACTCATAAAAGTCTAGGAAAAATCATAAAACGTCCTGAGAAAATCCTAAAAAATTATAAAAATCATAAAAATCATAAAAATCATAAAAATCCCTAAAAAAATCTTAAAACATCTAATAAACATTGTTGAGACATAGACACTTCAACTAAGCATGCAACTTTGGACTCCAAGGAAATCGTAACATGACAAGACTACGATTGAGAAAACACAACAACATCTTATCAACCTATCAAATGAAGTATATGAATTGTGATGAGAATAACTTATGCATGAAGCAAGATGATTGTTTATTTGATGTCTTCGATGGTTTTGATCTTATTATTTGGTGATGTACCTTTTATCTTTTTTAAGATGTCTCTAACTAGACATTTTATCTCTAGGATGTCATTGACTAGAAGGGAAAGGATGAGGCATGTTCACTTGTTTGATGCTTGTGGATTATTCCTTAGTAATATGAAAAATCATCTTAGGACATGATTTTATAAGATTGTCGAGGATGTATGGGTCTCATGTAAACTAGGGCATTCCTTGATTATCTGATGTGTCTTCCTCCACACATTGACCATGTTGATCCATTTGGATCTAATACATATCTAAATGAGTTCATCTCATTTCCATAATAAGATTGATGATGATATTAGTTCTTAAAAAGCACAATAATTTTTATCACCTGCATTTTCTATTCCATCATTTGCATCTCCCTTCATCTCTTCTTTCATCAATCATCTCTTCCATCATCTTCCCATCTTCATTATTTTCTTATTCCTCCTCATCACAATGAACCATTCAACCACTTTATCCATTTGAGATCTATCACTTGAATCTAGTTTCAAATCATTCAAGTTGCTTCTTGGAATCTCATCGCCCCTCGATTAATCAATCAGTCCTTATATCAACTTGTCTTGCACTCACATCAATCCTAATCAAGTTATCAACCAACAAAAATATTGGGGCATACCTTGCAATCATCATCCATATTAGTTTATCTACTTGTAATCGATCTTTTTCCCACCATCTCATTCACTTGCAACTGATCTATCACTAGTACATTTGACCCACTTTTTAGACCAACATTTCCAACCAAGCTATAAAATGATTTTCCATGGTCAGTTTATAGAAGAAAAATTTGATTTTTTTTACTTCTATTCCCGTGTTGGTTGGAATTACGACCCTAAAGAGTGGTCGTAATTCCAACTAGCACAGGAATAGAAGTAAAAAAAAAAGTCAAATTTTATACATATATCCCGCCTACCTAAAAATTTCATTTTATTTCATTTTGGCATAGTCTGCGAGCAAAGGAGTGTTGAAGGAGGTGGTATAAGGTGGGAAGCTGCACTACATCGACACCGCGCACATATATGCAAGTAAGTTCAAACTGTGGTTGAAGGTGGGAAGCTGCACTACATCGACATCGCGTGCATATATGCAAGTAAGTTCAAACTAGTGGTTGAATATCACGGAAGTGCGGATCGGTGAGCAATAAAATCTTCATTTTTTGCTATTTCATTGCTTGGTTTGGTGTGTTAAAGAGTTAGTAGGTTTTACTTGTGTTTATTATTTGAAAATCTACTTTTCTTTGAAAATTTGTACGCCTGGTGTTAATTCTTGTGTTTCTCCGGCTGTAACAATCTTAAGTTTTTATTAATATATGGCAATCCCATGAACTCTAAGGGCCCAATTCATCCAACAACTTGATCCCACATGGTTTTTGTCTATTGTTGCAGTCGAGTTTCAACTTGTCTGGTTGAATACATACGAAATATTCAACCTAGGGCATTATTGTTCAAAAAGAAAACTAACCTTCCCAACTCTAAGCTTTTGAACTCTTATAAAGCATTTCCTTAATTCACCTTTCACACAGTGGCATTGAATCCCAATGGTGAAAATGTGAGTTAGGGCCACATATTCCAACAAAGATTGTTTGCACGCCAAGCACTGTATAGGAATAGTCAATAAAAGGACTAAAATTCTTTGATTTTAAGACTTCAAAACAATATAATCAATACATGGAATGATCAAAACTTATAATACCAATCAATGAATGCTTTTCCTATCAATGTTGCATTGAATAGACAGTTTAATAATATAAACACCAGACTGTGTCTTCATGACGAGCAAAAAAGTGACTGTTTGTAAAGAATTAAAAGTTTATTGATTGGTAGTTCATTACTTTGTCTTCTTCAACCATACACACCTCCACACAGGAAGGACTAAAACCAAACCATAGGATGGTCTAGGAATTTAGAAGACATCCTTTATTACAAAGTAAAACAAAATATAGAACTCAAGTCCCAAAGCAAAAAGGACTGAAATTATTTGATTTTAAGAACTGTATGATTCTCTTTTTATTAATTTGATAAATCTCAACAAGGTGACTGATTCTTTGAATAAGGAATATTGGGTTTGTTTCTGTATGTAGTTATGCAGAACCGAATTTCATAAGATGTTTTTGCTAAGGTCCTAGTCAATGTTTTTTCTAACAACATTAGATGACTTGAACATATGTCCTCTTAACAATTCTGTGCATATTAATTTTAATATATTATGGCAATCCCATGAACTCTAAGGGCCCAATTCATCCAAAAAATTGATCCCACACGGTTTTTGTCTATTACTGCAATCGAGTTTCAACTTGTCTGGTTGAATACATACGAAATATTCAACCTAGGGCATCATTGTTCAAAAAGAAAACTAACCTTCCCAACTCTGAGCTTTTGAACTCTTATAAAGAATTTCCTTAACTCACCTTTCACACAGTGGCATTGAATCCCAATGGTGAAAATGTGAGTTAGGGCCACATCTTCCAACAAAGATTGTTTGCACGCCAAGCGCTATACATGAACAATCAATAAAAGGACTAAAATTCTTTGATTTCAAGACTTCAAAATAATATAATCAGTACATGGAATGATCAAAACTTATAATACCAATCAATGAATTATTTTCCTATCAATGTTGCATTGAATAGAGAGTTTAATAATATAAACACCATACTGTGTCTTCACAAGCAGAAAAGTGACTGTTTGTAAAGAATTAAAAGTTTATTGCTTGGTAGTTCATTACAATGTCTTCTTCGACCATACACAACTCCACATAAGAAGGACTAAAACCAAACCATAGGATGGTCTAGGAATTTAGAAGACATCCTTTATTACAAAGAAAAACAAAACATAGAACTCAAGTCCCAAAGCAAAACTGAATGGCCTAGGTGCCTTGCACCAATACACCCCCCATGTAAGTCAATATTCTAAAGTCCTTGAATCCAAGAAAATGTAAGTCAATAACACCAAATATATCACTTAGAAGTCTTGTGAAGAGTCTTGGTGAGTTTAAGTGATATATTTGGTGTTATTGACTTACATTTTCTTGGATTCAAGGACTTTAGAATATACTCCAAAAGTGATTATGTAACGAAGGAAGTGAGAGGGAAGGATCTTGATTTAGGTCAATGGATATTTCAACATGATTTTGGACAAGATCTTGACATGAGTGGATGGGTGTGGATGGTGAGATGGGGGGTGTATTGGCGAGTTTAAGCTTTTTGAAGCACTTTAGAAATATTGAATACATCATTGCTTTCCAACTATTTGACAAAGCAATGATGTATTGTAAAGAATTAAAAGTTTATTGCTTGGTAGTGACTGTTTGTAAAGAATTAAAATTTTATTTCTTGGTAGTTCATTACATTGTCTTCAATGAGAGTGCATCTTTTGAGAATTTTTTTTTGAATGTTTCAAGGGACCAACAGTTCTACAATTAAATCATCATAACTTTCTCATTACTTAACCATCACACATGACACAGACTATCTTCAATTTGACAATACGTTGCATGTGTAGTACAAAACTATTAGTAATTGGTAGATAAAATGTAGATAATTACTAATAGATTAAGCATATTATTACTAATACATTAAGCATATTATTGCTATGCTTAATGTTCCATTTAAATGCTAGTATATAAAGAAGACAATCAAAAGACAATGAAGATTTGTTTGACCAATAGTCTATAGAATTAGACCTTTATTTTAAATGCATTTAACACAATTTTTTTTTATAAAACTGAACCAATGGCATGTTTACAACAAAGAAATAGAATGATAAATATAATATGCTGAAAATTCTATTCTATTTAATACATGCCAAAGGACCAATCCCAACAATTCTTAAACATACTTTATCTGATATGATGAATTCTTTAATAATTGTTTAAGAATTCATCATATCTGATAAAGCATGTTTAAGAATTGTTGGGAGTTCTATTAGACCTTTGTTGGAAACATGCCATTGGTTTAGTTTCATAATTTTTTTTTTGTGTTAAATGCATTTAAATGGAACATTAAGCATTGTAATAATATGCTTAATCTATTAGTTAAGATTTAAAATAAAGATTTTATTGCTCATCGGTCCGCACTTCCATGATATTCAAGCACTGGTTTGAACTTACTTGCATATAGGTGTGCGGTGTCGACCTAGTGTAGCTTCCCACCTTATACCACCTCCTTCAGCACTCATTTGCTCGCAGACTATGCCAAAATGAAATAAAATGAAATGTGCCAGTAGGCGGGATATATGTATAAAAATTGACCTTTAAAAAAAATTCTATTCCCATGTTGGTCGGAATTACTTTATCTGATATGATGAATTCTTAATAAAGGTCTAATTCTGTAGACTGCTAGCACGAAGGAAGATTTGACCTAGCCAAATCTTCCTTGTACCACACAAAAAACTATGTGATAACTATGTCTACTCCAACTTTAATTGTTTAAGAATTCATCATATCAGATAAAGTATGTTTAATAATTATTGGGAGTTCTATTAGACCAAGACTATTTGAAAAAGCAATGATGTATTCAATATTTCTAAAGTGCTTCAAAAGGGCGCTTAAACTCACCAAGACTCTTTACAAGACTTCTAATGTTTGTAAGCTATACTTGAAAAAAATTGCAAGTTTGTTGTAATATCTTGGTAGTTATGTTGCAGTTACTATTTTCCCTTGTTAATTAACACCAAATTACAAACTTGGAATGAAGGCTTCATATTCAACAACATTAGTAGTGCAATAGAAATGTAATTTAAAAGTTGGAAGACAGTCATTGTTCCTTGCCTCCTTTCACCTTCCCTACATAAACACTTATAGGCCCAGGTAATACAAGGCAAGGCTTCTCCCACAAGTCACATTAAACACCGAAAGTGGGAGAGCCTAGGAAATCATTAGTTCTTCAAGACAAATATTGTTTGCATGCCAAGAACTGTACAGGAACAATCAATAAAAGATTGAAATTCTTTGATTTTAAGACTTTAAAACAATATAATCATTACATGGAATGATCAAAACTTATAATACCAATCAATGAATGCTTTTCCTATAAATGTTTCATTGAATAGATATTTTAATAATATAAATACCAGACTGTGTCTTCATGAGTAGAGAAGTGACTGTTTGTAAAGAATTAAAAGTTTATTGCTTGGTAGTTCATTACATTGTCTTCTTTGACCATACACACCTCCCCACAACTTCTAAGACTCCTCTCTCGTAAAAATCACATACAAAACCAACCAAAATCCCCTTACAAATTGATTTTCAACTTCTTAACCTGCATAGTTAGTTGTATGACTGTTACAGTTAGTTATTCGTTTGCATTGTTGTCTAGTTGACAACTAGTTGTCAACTTCGACCACTTTAATCTTTCTTGCATCATCTTTAACCTTTCAAAAGGTTTTAGGTTCCTATCCTAATCCCCTAAACTCCCTAAACCTCTACTAAACTCTCATTTAGCCCTTTAGGCCATAATTGCATAAAAATACAATTTTACATCTTTTTGGCATCTTTGCACTTTGAAGTGCAATTACATGATAATAATGGCATCAATGGCCATATAAAAAACTTAGATATACCTATAGGTCCTTGATCCTCAGATAAATGTTTGGTCAAATCTGCATATTTGTCAAATGTAAATGGAATACTTTGTGCCTGACATACTTAAATGGAATAGACCAAGAAGTACCAAATGATGAATGCTCAATTGTTGTAATGGAAAAGCATCAGAATCGTCCATTTCTAGAACTTGATTTTTCTATAGTCCTAATGATTTTTCTTATTTTTTTTAATCTTTTGTCCCTTTTTGATTTCCTATGTCTGTGCTTGGTGACAGGATTTTGAACATTGTTGACATACTTAAATGGAATACACAATACCAAATGATGAATGCTCAATTGTTGTAATGGAAAAGCATCAGAACCGTCCATTTCTAAAGTTTGATTTTCTATAGTCTTAATTATTTTTCTATAGTCCTAATGATTTTGAACATTGTTGACAAAGAGTGTTTCTTTTTGTGATTATAGTCTTAATGATTTTTCTATAGTCGTAATGATTTTTCTTATTTCTTGTCTTTTGTCCCTTTTTTATTTTCTATGTCTGTGCTTCATGACAAGAATTTTTCACCTTCTTTTGATGGTATATTTCATTCATTCTATGTGGAATACTATTTTGTTCACTATTTTATTTCAGCTTGATATTTCTTTCATTTTTCATATACACAAAGACTACACATGCTGATAAAAAAATGAGCTATTTGATTTAGGTTTATTTTTCATGATTGTAAATGGTTAATAGTTCTGATGGTACTCCTTGGTGTATTCCATATAAAAATAATCAAGTTTCTATGGTATGATAAATGTCCCTTTGCATTAAGAAAATTAGAGTTGAGAAAATGGTTGCTCAGTGACGATTTGTATCTGCAGGTTGCAAACAAATCATCCTTCTTCCACTAACGAGTCATTCCATTCAAGAAAGACCATGTCTGACGATATCAACCAACAACAAAATAGGGAGACAATTTCTAGATTATGGTCTAACTTTAAAAGAAAAGGTGATGGAAAATGTTATTATCCCTGCAAAATTTGTAAGGGCTTAAAGACTCAAAGATATCTAATCAAAACAACCAAGGAAAATTGTAGGCAATATGGTCACATTGAAGGGGGAAACAAATTTTGTCCATTGGTATGTATTTTAATAATTTATAAAATACATAAGACATGATTTGATGATGACATCATGGTCATGGTTAATTTAAGGTCATCATTTTCATATAGGTCAACCACCTTGGGTTTCATGTTATGGACCATGAAAATCCAGAGAATGTGGATTTGTAAATGAGGGAACATGGAGGTGTGAATATAGAAGTAGAAGGTAATGATCCCATGGAAGAAGATCACGATGATCAAGATGATCAAGATTATGATGATGTTGATGCAGATGACCTTGATGTACCTATACTTGAGAAGGCATATGAGCCCCTATACAAAGGCTCCCAAACAACTCTTCTTGTCATTGTATTGTTGTTGGTGAACTTGAAGGTTATGAATGGTTTATCCAACATAGCAATGGCACGTATGTTAAGGTATGTCATCTTTTTTCATTTTTTTCATTGTAATTCTCTTACAATTAACAAAGGGTGAATCATGTAGCAATTAATATTCTTTATATTAACAAATTATATTTTTGGTCGTAGGTTTATAGGTGAGTGTTTGTTACCACCATCAAACATTCTACCTCGCTTGTACCGAGAATTATTTGCCATTATGAAAGATATTGGAATGGAGTATCAAAAAATACATGCATGTCTGAATGATCATAATATATATCATAAACAACATGAATTTGCAACAGAATGCCCTGATTGTCATATTAGTAGATATCAATTAGATCGAATAACAAAAAAGGTGCCTCACAAGGTTCTTCAGTATATTCTCATTATTCCACGTCTGCAATGATTATTCAAGTGCAATAGATTGACACAATTTATGGATTACCATGCACACAATAGAAGTCAAGATGACATTATGTGAATGCCTGAGGATGGTTCGACATTTAAGGAAATAGAGGAAACTTGGCCACACTTTAAAGAACCTCATAATCTCAAGTTTTCATTGGCAGTGGACGATGTCAATCCATTTGGAGAGATGAGATTTGTTTACTCGGTGTGGCCTATTTTTGTTATCAATAATAACATTCCTCCTTGGATGTCCATAAAGAGGGAGCACATAATGTTGGCAATGATTGTTCCAGGTATTTTTTTATTTAATAGTCATCTAAATTAATTTATTATAAATAATCCATCAAAATGGTCATAATAATTATGTAATGTTTTTGTTCATTAAACTAGGTAAGTACCAAGTTAAAGATATCAATGTATATATTGAGCCCCTTATCGATGAGTTGATGGTGTTATGGAATGGGGTCACTATGTATGACATCTCTAGACCAATAGGACAAAGACAATTTCAATTCCATGCAATGCTTGTATGCACAATACATGATGCCCCTGGGCTAACACATTTTTGTGGTATGTTCTCTTCTTAACACCTCTTTTTGGTATGTTATAGTGCTAACACAAAATTAACATATTTAATCCAATTATACACGATCTTATAGGTCTTCAGACAGAGGGAAAATTTGCATGTCCAGTTTGTGGTCCAAAGATGAAATCTCGTCATTCAAAAAGTTTAGGAAAGCAGGTGTTCGATGAGCATAGACACTTTCTCCACAGAAATCATAAGTATCGAATTACCAAAAAATATCTTTTCAATGGGAAAGAAGAGACTACATCAAAGCCATGAAGAATGACACCTCGCCTATGGAAGTTGGAATACAATAAAATAAATCATCGAGGAAATGTCATTCCATCTGATGGTTTTTGTTTGAAATTTATATTTTGATATTATGTTTTATTTACTGATGATGTAATTGATACTCGTGAAGGTCATCAAGGCATTAATGACCAACTTCCAAAAGGACTAAAAAGTTATCCTACGTAATTTAGTAGGTTGTCGTACTATGAGAAACTCCCAATCGTACATTTGTTTGATGCTATGCATATTGGAAAGAATGTAACAGAGACATTATGGAAAATATTGGATGGAAGATGTGACAAAGAAAAACTTGTCAAAATTTGTAGTGACATTGAATAATCCAACCATGCAATGAAAAATGTCATTCGATCAAATAACAATGGAGACCAGATTAATACAAGTGCTCTTACTTGGTTATTGTCAGAGCAATAGAGCAATGCTATAAAAGAAGTCATAAAAAAAATACGATTTCCCATAGGATTTGTTGCGAACATAAACAATCTCATATCAAAGAAAAGTGAATTTGGGCCAGGGATGAAAACACATGATTGACATACATTTATTAAGGTAATTCATGTTATTTTATATTCACTATATATTTGTATACTGCATGTAGTTTTCATTGCATTCTTTTATAAAATATTGATAAGATCATTTTACAAATATTGCAGTACGTTCTACCTTTATCTCTCCCACACCACTTTGACAACAGTGTCAAACAAGTTATATATGATCTTGGAAAATACATGAGGTGGTTGTCATCAAAAGAAATCAATAAAGAAGATATAAAATATTGGAAGATAAAAATTCCTCATCTTATGTGTGAAATAAAAAAGTATGTACCTTCAACTTTTTTCAATATACAAAAACCCTACCTCATACATCAAGTTGAGGAGATTGAATTGTGTGGACTTGTACAAATTAGGTCAATGTGGATGGTTGAGAGACACTTGAAATTTTTGAAAGGCTTAGTTCGACAGAGAGCACATCCTGAGGGTTCTATGGTGGAGGGAGATATGGTATACTAGACCATGGTGTACATTAGTGAATATCTTCCTAAGTTTATAGCAAAGATCCATGTAGATCATATTTGGGATCCCGACTCCATTAACAAATTTGAAGGGGAGTAGTTGATGGAAAAAGATAAATTGAGGAAAGTGAGAGGTAAATATAAGATGTTATTGTAGTTAATTAATTCTTATAAATATTCAATATAATTTATTTGTAATTGGTGTATTTTTTTTTATACAGTTGGTTGAGAGTGGGATGCAATAAATTTGTATATTACAAACAATCTTGATTGGATGACTGCATGGATTGAACAATGTCAACAAAATAGTTTCTCATTAACATGGGAAGGTGTTGCTTCATTGGTTAGAGAATCTCATCGTAATAGAGATTCCAATGTTACGCCAATGATAATTGATCTAGCATATGGTTTAAGAGGTAAAGATGTACGTAAAAATTTATTAATGATCATGACCCATATGTTTCATATCAACTTACGATGCAAATAATTTTCACATGCTTGAAAAATTGTAGGTCAAGCACCACAAAGCTATGTACTATCATGGTCACAAATTTTGCAAAAAAAAAATTGGATGACATGAAGAAACCTTGTGATTCTGGGATAACTACAGTTTTTGAGGTCACTAATATATCATCTAGAAACAACATACATCCTCAACAATCTCAAAATCAATACTATGACATCTTGGATGATATAATTGAGTGTGACTTTAACTCCTTCAAATTAGTTCTATTCGTCATCAAATGGTAGAGGCTACGACTAAATCAAAATGATCATGATAGAACTGTTATTCAACATGATAATGAATTTACAATGATTAATACAAGGTCGTTTGAGCGAGTTGGAGATGAGCCCTATGTTCTTCCAAGCTAATGTGAGCAAGTGTTTTATTTAGAGGTTTCACATAAACATGGTTGGTCATTTGTTGTTAGACATGATCCAAGAAGAAGACCGATAAAGTATAATGTTATGGAAGAAGAAGATATTGAAGATGATGAAGAAGAACAAGATGATGGTGATGATGATGATGATGATGATGATGATGATGATGATGATGATGATGGTGATGATGATGAGATGGATGAAGAAGATGATCAATGACATGATTGAAATGTACAAGGTATGTGATTTAATTATTTATATATATATATTTATATTGATTAATATATATATTTAATATTAATTTATTGATTTCAATTCTAATGATTGCATATTTATTGTGTTAATTCTAATGATTACAACATATGTGATTTATAATTACCAATATTTTTCTTATTATGCTTAATTAATTGCTGTTGATACATGCATACATTTTGTTTGATTGTCACCTTTTCTGCAAACATGCAATTGACTACAGACATCATCACTCTTTCTGTTGACGATTTTGCATTCCATATATAAGGCAAATGTAATTTGTTCATGTTTACAATCTTGCATATTGTTCATGTTGTCTTCTACGTTATTTGTAGCATACGTATCATGTAATTTTTAGCTAACTTAAGATAAATGATTAACATATGCAAGAAATTTAACCCCTTTGGCGAGGATCCTACATAGTGACATGGATTAGCAGGTATAAGTCAATAAATTGACATAATTTTCTTTTATTCTTCTTGTTTATCACTAAGCATGTATGTTATAAATAGACATATTATATAATCATATAATGTGTCGAATAATTGACGCAGAAAGTTTGACATGTTATATTCTTCTTGTTTATCCTTTTATATGATTCTTGTTTTTGTGCCTTTCCTTCACTTTCAACTTACATTTTATATCTCCCACATATAGACAAAGAAGAACCGTATGGGTCACGATTTGATTATTATATATATATTATTTAATTATTATCAAAATTCTATTTAAAGCGGGGACATGAAAATATCTCATTTGATGGATTTTAGGACCCACCAATTAGGTACTTGTTAGATCTATCTACATCGAATGAGGGAAATGAGGGAATGGTAGATAAAAGTTCTACATGTAGTATGTCTAAAATAGGGAGATCAACTAGAGGTCAAAAGATTAGAAAAAAATTCAATAAACACATGCAATTTTTCCTTGCTAAAGGGGGGTTATGATCTTATGATGATTAGACCAAAGGTGACATCAAGGTGCCCTTTCGGTACACACATCTTGAGAAAGAATGGGTACCCAATGAGCTACCTTCAATTAACACTGATTTTTGTGTTAATGATAAGATATATCGCATAGCTCCATCCTCATTACATGGTTTGGGCCTATTTCCATGGATGGGATAAAGGTATGTTACAACAAAGTTGTTGAATTGATGGATTATGTCGGTCCTTGTTACAATTACAATGATTGAATGTGGATTGTTCAATATAAAAAAAGTATGTGTAGGTATGCACTATTAGCAAATTATATACAATGGAAAGAAAATGATAAAAGTAAAAGATTTTCTATGTGTGTGCTATAATTGTGTCACACTTCTATGAATCATTACATTCAAGAACACTTAAGAATGAGGTCTCAAAAATTGATCCATAGCTCCCTAGGCATGGAGTGCAAGGGTTTTAAGAATGCTCTCAGCTAGAGCTATTTAACCTATAACCTTGCTAGTAAACCATGCAATGGGAGATTCAATGAAGACAAGGGCAAGAATGTCAATATCCTCAAAAATCAATAATGAAAATGCAATGCAATGCTATGCTAGAAATAGAAATGTAAGCTAAGCTATGAAAATGAAAGATGCAAGTATTACAAAGCCTCCTAGTTAAGCTAGATGAATTAATCTAAAGCATAAAGAAAACTAAGCTAAGTATGAAGCTATGAATGCCATGACAATGCAAGAAATGAAACTATGATAACATGTAGATGCAAAAAGTCAAGAATGCTCCAAATCTCCAAAAGCTCCAAAGTGACCTAGAAAACCTGCAGCATAACATTAGCATAAAAAGAGATCGATCTCGAATGAAAAAGAGAGCTCTCCTTTTATAAGAAATGAGAAGGAATGGACCATGGAGATTAAGAGGCAAAAGATTTAATCAATGGTGGAGCTTGAAAGAGGAGAAATCCATGTGCACAAATATCCTCTAATGAGAAAATAAAAGTTGGCTTTTGTGTTCATATGAGACAAAAAGTGTTTTTTCCCTTTTTATAAAATAAGAATAATGCTTTATTTGTGCAACTTAGGATAAGAGAAAAAGTGGGGGCTTTTTATTTATTAAAAGGGGAGGGAATTCCTTTTAAATAAATAAAGACTTAGGATAAAATGGTTAGCCCATAGAAAATAATCAAATAAATGATAGAACTAGGATTTGATCAAGAATAAGCAATTGACGATTTAGCAAAAGGGGCTAATAGTCTAGATGACCATTTTTAGGTGTATACATTTTCCCCTCTTTGACTAATGTGTGATCGATCTAGGAACACATGCAGTCAAAGAATGAAGTTGAAATGTGACATCAATTTGGGATCACAAAGCAACTCAGATCAGCCAAGAAAGTAAGAGATAGCCAAGAAGGCAAGCAATAGCGTTCTGACTCCAAAGAATGAAGTGTAGAAAAAATAGCAAATCTTGCATGGTCAGCCTAGTAGCAATAGTACTAAACACTTAGGAAAGAGATAGCCAATAATATATGATGTGTCTGCCCCCTCGGGATCGAAAGTGAAATCTAGATAGAGGGAAAGCAGAAACAAGAGTGACATGATCAAATCACTAGAAATCATAATCAAAGAAAGAGAATAGAATAACCATCAAGCAATGAAGATATGCCCCACACATGGGACACGAGGCACGAACCTATTGGTCCCTCAACCTGTAAACACCGCGGAGGAGGAATTTGAACTTGGGATTTGAAAGTGAATGAAAGACTAGAAGTTTGAAAGAGATGGGGATGAAGAGGTGAAGAATGCCCCAGCGAAGATCGAAGGATCAGGCCTCAAAAGGTCAGCCAACTACATGGAAGAAGGAGAATAGTGGCGGGAATAATCAAGGTGAACTCGGATTTTGGTTTCGATCCTAAAATGAAGAGAAAATGATGGGATATGAAAGACAAGAAGCGAAAGACATGATTATGAAGAAGTGAATGATGAGCGCAGTTGATTAACAAGTCTGTGAAAGATAAATGAGAGCTCTCTCCATATGCAAGATGCAAAACTAAACTAACATGAACCTAAGAATGCAAGCTACATGAAAAGTGGTTTACTTGCAAGGTCACAAAGCCAATAGACATCTAATTATCATCATCGAGCGTTATTGGTAGCGTCACAAGATCATACAATACACACTAGCATAACTATGTGAGTCTAAATATGATCTATATCAAATGGAAATGTGGAAATTCCACCTAGGCATCAAAGACATGTAGGTCAAGATGACTAGTGCAGTGAGATTACCTAAGTTTGATATAGCAAGATTATGCTCACATCGAGATACAAGAAAGTCAAGATGACTATAAGCATGCACTTGTGAAATAGTCAAGGATAATACCTTGTAGATCCAAATGTCAAGTGGAACAAACATAAATGCTAATGACAGTAAGGATCAACAAAATATACCCATAGGTAGAAAAAACAATAAAACATGTTCTCATTCCCTTAGTTTTCTAGCTATGCATCATCGAAAATGATCATAGGGGGAGAAAACTCAGCAAAGAAATCATCATAGATAGCACACAAAGAAATAAAGTCAAACAAATCTCAGTGAGTCAAGTGTGTATGTGTAGGTCATAGAGTCAAACTTTGAGTATCGCATTTGCCAGTGAGAAATATTGCATCATCTAGATTGCGGGTAGGACATCTGATAAGTGTTGAGAAACACTCGACGCTAGGGTAGTGTTGAAAAACATAGTTGGGGTGGTGTTGAAAAACACCATTTGTGAGGTGCCTAAGAAACCCAGATGCACAAAGAGACCCAAGATAAGCTTAAAACAATGTATGCCCTCTAGACTAAGACAAGAGTCAATTCCAGGCTAGGAGAGGCAAAGTGAGAAGTGGAGCGAAAGAGCACCACAGAAGACTGATAGACATAGGTGCAAGGGTCTCAAGCAGTGCCTATTTCTAGGTTTTCACCACTTGATAGATTTATTGCAATTTTTTTAGGACTTTTTATAATTTTTTTGTATTTTTTCTACCAAGGCGCCTGTTTCTAGGTTTTCACCAAGGCACTTTTTCAATTTTTTTCAATTTTTTGAATTTTTTTATTTTTTTGGTGAGACATCAAAGCGCCTATTACTAGGTTTTCACTAGGATGCTCTTTTTTTTGCAGTACTTTTTATGCTTTTTAGGATTTTTTTCAGCATCATATATGAATTTTTTTGGAGTTTTTTTAGGATCATAAAGTATGTACAAAGAATGCCCCAGATAGCAATGGGCATCAAGAATCTACTTCCTCTGATGTAGAGAACTGATAGGCCCCAGGCCCAAATGCTATAGTTGTGATGATAGGAGGTTTCAACCAGTTCGACCAATAATAACCAGCCCTAAGCAATGTCTGAGCTAGCGGAGGATTGTTAGAATGTGATCCACATATGCCATCGTGGATTTCAGCTAGCACTTTTCCTGACTCCTCTATTTCTAGACACCTAAGGAGAGTTTCATCTAGACCCTTCCTATACAAGTCACCAAAGACAAAGGCAAAGTGTAAGGGATGGCGAAAAGAATGGCATGGTGGATTGTCAGGAAGAATATGAGGTGGAAGACATGAAAAGATGGCAGGATTGTAGGACTTGTAAGCAGGATAGCATAATTCATCCACCAGGAACTTGAAGTGAGATTTATGCTTTTTCATTCGTAAGATGGATTTCAAAGTAACCAAGGCATTACCAACTTTGTTCTCAGCTCTAGGAATGGGCTGAAGTGCAACAGATATGAGATCATGCTTGAAGAATTTCACCATTTCTTTGTAGAGAATCAACTTGTCATCTTTTATTTGACAATCATTATGTTTGAGCAGATTTTTATTTTTACTTTTCTTAGGTTCGGATACTACCACAATGTGGTTTTCACCATCTGACCATTGCTCTTTTCTTTTGATTCGATGCTTGTGATACTTGATTGCTGATTCAGTCCTTTTTGTTGCTAGTTTGCTGGTGGAAGAAGTAACAGGTGTTGATGTGAGATGAAATGAAGTGATTGGTTCAATAGCATTTATGTGAGGGGTGTCATCTTTGGTGACAAGAGAAGTTGAGCCTATAGGGTAAGCTCCAAAAGTAGCTAGATCTAGATTTTTCATAGAAGGACCAACGTAGTCAACTAAGGCAATATGGGGAACAAACTCATCAGACCCTGCACGAGACTCATCAACTACGTCGAGTGGGTTATGAGAGGTATGAACTATATCAACATCCATATCTATCATGGAAGAATCTTCTGGAAGAGGCTTAAGATGCTGAGAAGTAGAGATACTCATGTCAGTATGTGAGAGATCACCTCTTTGTAGTAACCATGCAATGTTGAGAAGTTGTCTATCATAGTTCAATGATTCTTTAGGCACATAGGTTCTAGACATAGAGGCCTCAACTATATCATCAGTAGATGTACATTCTTCTCCCCAAAGAAGTGAAGTAGAAGGAAGATCATCTCCCATTTGAGCCATAGTGTGTAGTGATGACTCATCTGTATCTGTGTCTGAATTACTGAGCACGGGAGTATTTTTGGAATAGTCAAGGAAGGCATTTTCCATACTACCCTCATCTTCTCTATAGATCCACTCTTGGACAACTTGTTCTTCTCTTTCTACTTCTAAAGGAATGGATGAAGGAACAAAAGTATCAAAGATCATCATAGCAGAAGTGGAAGGCTTCATCTGATAAGAAGGTTTCCCATATGACCTAGGAGAAATAGGTATAGAAGAAAAGGAATCCAACATATATTCACCCATGCCAAGGCTCATCATTTTAAGTGTTTTCTCAGCAACAACTAGAGATGTACTAGCATCAACAGAAGGTTCATTGTGAGGAACAAATTTTTTAGCAGCAGCAAGAGCATTAATAGCAATAGTATGGTCTCCAAGAATCACAACTTCAGTGCCATTGTATGGAAATTTGACGCACTGATGATAAGTGGAAGGAACAACCTACATGTCATGGATCCAAGGATGACCCAAAAGAATGTTATATGCGAGTGGGATGTCCAATACTTGGAAGTTAATATCTTTTGTGACAGGGCCCACTCGGACAAGCAATGTGACAAGACCTTTGGAAGATCTTTCCACTTCATCGTAAGCTTTTATAGTAATCTTCTTCTTGGAATCTACAACAAATTCTGACAAACCCAACTATTGTATGACATTGAAAGAAACAATATTTAACCCTGCACCATGTCTATCAAGACTCCGCGAACGAGGGTGTGGTAGACTAGAACTTCAATGTGTAAAGCTAGATTATGTGGGTGAGCAATAGATATGTCATCTTCTACAGAAAAGGAGAGAGATAGCGGAGATGAAATGTGGTTGACCATGACCTAAAATTGATTTGGATCAATGTTGTTGGGAACATGTGTTGTACATAGAGCCTCATCAAGATTCTCTCTATGCGAAGGGGATAATCGAAACAACTCAAGGATAGATATCTGGGCTGGTGTCTTTTGCAAATGTTGGAAAAGATCATAGCTAGGGGTGGCTAAAGGAGCCACTTGTTTGGAAGGCAAAGCTTGCTTGGGATCTTGCACAATTTTAAGGATAATCTTGGCTTGCCCCCTAGTAACAGTATTCAGTGTCTCACTTCGGGAGGATGAACTATCACGTGTTTGCAAGACCAATTTTGGCTTACCATGATTGGCTTTATTATCATCTTGAGACCTCATCATTAGAACACTCTTAACGGGCTCTACCATGTTAATCAAAGGTGTATTAGAAGGATATGTGTAATTGATCTTTGCATCATGATTCTTCTTATGTGCTTAAGAGGTTTCCCCCTTATCATGCTTAGGTAGAGGATCTTTGAAAGCTATGTGATCAGAATTTTTAGTTAAGCCATCAGTGGAGATTGTGCCATTCTCAATAAGATCCTGAATATCATCCTTAAGCTTAAAACAATTGTCTGTCGAATGTCCCTTATTTCTATGATAATGACAATAAGAATCCTCTCACCACCAATCAGGCTTATTTAGCGAATCCCATTTACCAGGTTTATTAGGAAGTGTAAGATATCCATTGTCAACCAAAGTCTTAAGGATCACATCATAAGGTTCTGCCAACTTGGTATAGACTCATTTTCAAAATGACTTCTTAGGCTTATCTGCATATTGAGGTTTAGGAGCATTGTGAGCATTGGCAGCTTCTTGTTGTTTTGCTGCATAGATAGCATTAGAGAGATTGAAAGCAGGCTCTTTAGCTTTAGGAGCATCAACAACCCCATCAGTAACAACATACTTGTTCTTATTCCAAGGTTTGTTCTTGTCTTTTCCATTGCCTTTAGCATCTTTATTAATAACAATATCCCCTTTTCTTATAGCTACATCCTCAATTCAATATACACTTTCAACCATGTCATGGAAGGAGGAGAACAGTTGCTTCCTTAGATCATAAAATAGCTCAGGCACAAGTGTGTTGACGAAAATGTCAATCTTTTCTCTTTCAGGTAACAGACGAGGATACCTAGAATACAATGACCTCCAACATTGTAAGTTGCAAATGGCTCACCTTGATGTTGTCTTAGATTACTGAGATCTATCATGGTGACAGGTTGTTGGATGTTGTAAGAATAATGCTAGGTAAATTGCTGAGCCAACTCATCAAAAGTCTTAAGAGGTGGTGTCAATTTTGCAAACCATTCTAAAGCTTAGCCTCTTAAGCTTCGAGGGAATAATCGTAGAATAAATGTGTCTTCATGAAGAAATTCCATACTAAGAGCATAAAAGTGACGCACATGGTCATGGGGATCACCATTTCCATCATACTTGTCATATTTGGGAACCTCAATATCCCTAGGAAATGGGACCATGTATAGAATTTTATCAAAAGGAAGAGCACAAATTGATTCTACAAAAGAGACCTTTGGAGGCTCTCTTTCTATTGCCATTTGGGTAAGGCATTGATTTGTCCTACGCAGTTCTTCTTGAAGGACTTCCAATTTAGTTGGTACTCTTTGTTGGACAATTTGTCTAACATCATAGCCGGGAGGAAGCTTGTATCCTCTAGAAGTCATATATTGAAAATATTAGTCGCCATTACACTCTAAAAGCTTATGCATCATTCATTGGGAGACCACATCTTGTTCAAATCTCATAAGATCCTCACTAGAAATCTCATCATCAGCCTCTACCTCATGTTGAGAGGGAGGAGGTCTAGGAGGTGAAGAAGGCATACCAAAAGTGGGTCTCAGAGGAGATCTTGGTGGCGTGTTGTTGCCATTGTTGCCATTAAAAAGAGGTCTATGCTCATAGTTACTAGTCTCGAGTTGCTCATAAGACATTCCTCTATAAGCCATGCACCTAGTAGCATCCATCCTTTGTTGATTGTGTTATTTGTCTAAGCGCACTTGGTTATCCTTATGCTCAAAGTGTTCTTGCAAGCATTGAAAATTTTCTTGTTCAGTCAAAGTGAGTGAGACACTGTCTGTGTTTTTGGGGGTCTTGAATGCGAAAAAGAGGAAACCTCCTTTGTACCACGGGGTAGCCTTAGAATTCTCAGATTGGTCAGAACTAGAACTATCATTGTTAATGGGCACTCATGAGCATCTAGTTGGAGAAGGTAACTATGTATAATTGAACGGAGGATGACTCTCCTGCTCAAATTGAGACCGAGTTGTAACCGGCATGAAAAGAGATGTTGGTTGACTAATAGAATGAGACAAAGTTTCTCAGACTTGAGATAAGAAAAGCTAATAAAGATCACTTGTCAAAGTAGAACAATAGAGAGATGGCTTGTCAAAAGTGCTCAAGCACTTACAAAAATCAATTGACTAAAGCCGAGCAACGAGCAAGAAGCTCAATAAGCAAGTAGCTAGAGAGGTAACCGTGATGCGACAAGTGATCAAGAGTAGCATTTGTTAAGCTCAAATACAATAGTTTTAGCTCATTTGTTTCAGTCTAGAACAAGTCTGAGCATGTAGATAATAGACCAGCTTCAGGTAAGAACAGAAAAAGACACTCTACGACAGGTTAAAATGCAAGTTTAGCAGCTCCGGATTGCAACAGCAACAAGACAACAAAAAGGTTCTAGGTGACACTTTCTAGGTAGACAAGGTGACAGTTTATAGCGAGGTGACACTTCACCCCAAGCCAAGTGACAGTTTCCAATAAGGTCGGGCGACACTTTCCAGGCAAGCGGGGTGACAGTTGTGCAGGGATGAACTGTCGTGCGATATTTCTCAGAATAGGGTGTGACACTGTTCCAAGGTCATACGACTCTTTGACCAATGAACATAAAAATCTCAATTTTGAAGTGTTTTGATCAAGTTCAAATGTTGGATAGTGCAATTTCTTAGTTTGACAAGCGGTAACAGCAGATAAAAGATAGGTTTGCAAACAGTATAGGATCAAACATGTCATAGAACACTTGAAACAAGGGCAAAAGCAACCTTGCCAAGACAAGCACTTGTGATATCAAAATGAAAAATTCTATGAGTGCTACCATTTTGTTGAATGTTGAGAACGTTTACATTGGTATAGCACAATCGAAGACAATTCAAGAAATTACTACCTAGAAGGACAAGACTCATTACTTAGCAATGTGACCCACAACTTGATGCTCCCTTGCCTCACACCGAGTGGTTGCCCACAAGAGATATTGGCGTTGTCATGGAAGTGTCAAAAACACAACCAAAGGAAGACATATGGTGAGTGTCTTGGGGTGATCCGGGTAAGTCCACTTGGATCAATCCTTGCACCAAGAAGCTAAGTGGCTAAAATAAGGTGGCTTCTAACTAATGGTTCATAGTAAGGGCTTCTGTTCATAAAACCCCTCTTGCTCCTCATAAAGGACTAGGACCTCGCGGCCTCAAGAGTACCTTAAGCATTCTTGCTCAATGTTTTCCCCTTGGTCGCAATCCCATGAGCTACTCACATCAAGCGAAGACAAGTGTTATGTCTACCAAGGTTTTGTGTCCTTGATAGCCTTGAGATTATAGTGGGTTGGAATAGCTCGGTATTAGCTTGTCCCCACTTGGGTCATTCCTCTTGATTGCTCAAGAGTAGGCTCGCTAAATGATTTTAAATCTAAACAAAAAGTGGATCAATTCTTGAGGTTCAAGGTTTTTGGTTCACCACAAGGGTGAATAGCATACTCCCCTATCTCAAAAACTTCACCCAAACACACCAAGAAAAGATTTAGTTACCCCCTTGCTTTCAAAATCTCAAGATGGGTCAAGATTTTTGTTTCACCACAAGGGTGAAGTGCATACTCTCCTACCACCTCAAAATTCCTACAACAAGGTATTAAGTGCCTATGAAATGAAACAACTAGTATATGCCGCACTCAATAAATAAAGCAATTAAACAAGCACTTGATTTGGTTTTTGTGCTTAGGGAAGCCCTGCAAAAACCATTAGTAGCCCTCTTTGACATGCGTTCTCTTGGAAAAATATCTCGAGCAAGTGCACCTACAACCACAACTTGTTAGGCCCACAAGGTTAGCAAAATAAAAAATCAAATAATCTGCAAGTAAAATAGTTAATCAAGGTAAACTCTGAGAATGAAACTAGCATGGTTGGATTAGGCTCAGAAAGACCTTTCCAACGATATATCACACTTCAATTTTTGATACCATTTGCAAAAATTTCTCAAAAATGGGCACCCACACAGAACTATCACATGACATTGGAAAAATGTCACGTGACACTCTGAGACAAAAAAACCAGAGACTGAAAATAAAGCCAAAAATTGATAAAAATTTTGACGGAAAATGCATAATTAAAAGACAAAGCTAATCTACTCTGCCCCACAGTGGGCGCCAAAAATGTGTGCTATAATTGTCTCACACTTCTATGAATCATTACATTAAAAAACACTCAAGAATGAGGTCTCAAAAATCGATCCATAGCTCCCTAGGCATGGAGTGCAAGAGTTTTAAGAATGCTCTCAGCTAGAGCTATTTAGCCTATAACCTTGCTAGTAAACCATGCAATGAGAGATTCAATGAAGACAAGGGCAAGAATGCCAATATCCTCAAAAATCAATAATGAAAATGCAATGCAATGCTATGCTAGAAATGGAAATGTAAGCTAAGCTATGAAAATGAAAGATGCAAGTATTACAAAGTCTCCTAGTTAAGCTAGATGAATTAATCTAAAGCATAAAGGAAACTAAGCTAAGTATGAAGCTATGAATGCCATGACAATGCAAGAAATGAAACTATGATAACATGTAGATGCAAAAAGTCAAGAATGCTCCAAATCTCCAAAAGCTCCAAAGTGACCTAGAAAACCTGTAGCATAACATTAGCATAAAAAGAGATCGATCTCGAATGAAGAAGAGAGCTCTCCTTTTATAAGAAATGAGAAAGAATGGACCATGGAGATTAAGAGGCAAAAGATTTAATCAATGGTGGAGCTTGAAAGAGGAGCAATCCATGTGCACAAATATCCTCCAATGAGAAAATAAGAGTTGACTTTTGTGTCCATATGAGACAAAAAGTGTTTTTTCCTTTTTTATAAAATAAGAATAATGTTTTATTTGTGCAACTTAGGATAAGAGGAAAAGTGAGGGCTTTTTATTTATTAAAAGGGGAGGGAA
Source organism: Chamaecyparis obtusa (assembly GCA_027943335.1). Taxonomy (NCBI): domain Eukaryota; kingdom Viridiplantae; phylum Streptophyta; class Pinopsida; order Cupressales; family Cupressaceae; genus Chamaecyparis; species Chamaecyparis obtusa. The sequence goes on from BSBK01001190.1 coordinate 2,331,338, forward strand.
TTTCTTTTAAATAAATAAAGACTTAGGATAAAATGGTTAGCCCATAGAAAATAATCGAATAAATGATAGAACTAGGATTTGATCAAGAATAAGCAATTGTTGATTTAGCAAAAGGGGCTAATAGTCTAAATGACCATTTTTAGGTGTATACACTATGTACATTCATGGGAGACCAAAAGTAACAGGGAATATTGTGAGTTTTATAATAGTACATGACCTTCCTCAACTATTAAGCAACCCAATTGCATATTTGAGGCGCGTGAGGGGAATCAAGTTTTTGTATGTGCGATAAAATCAATAAGTGCAGGGGAAGAACTGCTAATAGATTACCATTTAAATCACATAGATACAAACAAAGTTACTATCATGAGGGTGGTAAGTACTATATACCATTTAAACTAACCTCAAGTTTATGACTCCAATGTACCATTTTATTAATAAGTTTTTTTTGCTAAGTCTATTGCTTTCAGTTCGCTGAAGTTTTTATATTTAATCTTTGTCACAGGGCGACATGGATCCCCCACATGATAGAGGCTGCGGGGATGCTCCTCCCACCCATTCTTCAGCAATGGTAAACCTTATTGAAATCGTACAAATTAGATAGTTGAAAAATGTTATATTATTATGTTATTTTATTTAGGATTTTGGAGTTATTATGATAGTTTTACTGATATTCCTGTCACAATTTGATGTTCAAGATAGGGGAAAAGCACCTGCAACAACAAAGGAAATAGTTGTAGATACAGATGAGGATATCCCATAAATCCCTAATATAATAAATACGGTGAAGAAAAAACTAAAAAGAGTCAATGCATAAATTATTAGCATTTTGGAAGATGCAAATCCAACCAAGGAGATGTTGAAGAGGACAGATGAATTGATGGTGCAAGCACGTTGTTTTGAAGTAAGCAAAAATGAATCTTTAGTTATAACAAAAGTTCAATAAAGGTTTATATTTTATGTCTGGAAATAAAATATGTATGTATTCTTGTTACAGGATTTTTTGCTTGCTCAAGTACTTGGTCATGGAAATCGCGGTGAGGCTAGTACTAGTAGAGCTCCAACCACCTCAGGTAAAATAATCCTTAAGTTGACAAGTTACAAGGAATGTTTTCTTTGGAACATTTGAAATTTTTTTAAGTTAACTCTTACTTTTATTATTTCAGAATGTCTTTTCGTAGAATGTATTGTTTAGGTGATCAAGTGCAGGGGACTCCTCCTAGGAGGTCGACCAACGTCCATCCAAGATTGTCGAGTGCAATGTCGGCAACAAGGGGCATGCAAACATCAATGCCTTCATGGTCTATGCCTGGTAAATCCTTATTTTTCTATATTTGGTTTTGTGTTAATTATGATTTGATAATTTGTACTTTAATCTTGGGTGAATCTCATAGTCGATTAATTTTATGGAGTAGGAGATACACTGACGGTGTTTGCTATGCCAGATATAGATCAAAGTACATGTATTGGTGATAATTCATTGTCGTTTCCTGGATCTACCCATGTTTCTAGCATGGGAGTTATGCAGATGCCATTGTTGATTGATGATAAAAAAAATGATGCCTTTAAAATGTCCTAAGCTTCCAGGTACCTTAAAATTATTATTATTTATATTGTAATATGCATTTACCTATTCATAACAAGTTTTGGAGTGATGATCCCATGACATTTTTGCAGCAAACGATTCTTTTTATAAGACGCTTTATGACTTCACATTAAAGATATTTGGGCCCACCATATGTACAAGGTGGAACATCATAAGTGAACTAACCCTATCCCACTATTTTTATTTCATGTCATTAATTGGTACAATATTTTTCCTTTCATTCAGGCCTTTTCTTTTACTATATTCAAGGTACACAACTTTAGTTAATTTTTCTATCTAACAATTTTGTGTTTTTTCTTAAAAGGTGGAACTTGCAAGACAAAAAATTAAAAGATCAGCTCATTAAAGAATTAGAGAATGAGTTTGGTAGTAGTATTTTTGAGGAGAAGAAAATTTTAGAAAAAGTTGCCAAAGATCTTAAGACTGTGAGGGACTCATATAGGAGTTTCATCCAGAACCTAAAGTACAAGCGTCCTCCCTTTATTCCAATGAGGGATTGGAATTAGTTCATTTTGGATGCAAAGAAGAAAGGGGATGCTCAAAGAAGAATTACACCAGAAAATGAGAGAAGAAGGTATGCACTAGTATTAACTACTAGTATAATTTAATAATGCACTAATTAGTGATCTTTATATCTATATCATGTAACATATTTCAAACTTTTCACAGGTTGCAGGACACATCAAAGGCAAAAAAGGCCAGACTACAAAAGATTGGGCGGTACAAACTTGGCTCTGGTAGATATTCAAAAATTAAAGCATGAATTGTAAGTAGCATTAAATGAATTCTAGAGAAAAATTATTAATAAAATGCAAATAATTTTGTTTAATCAAAAAATGCAGGGCTCATAATTTAATTTAAAGGCCACGATAGAACACAAAAAATTACCTTCAAGGAAGGCTATCAAGTCGTGGCTGAATGCCTACACCAAGCTTCCACTAGCCCAACCCAAGAGTCTCCTGCATCATGTAAATAGGTAAATATGCCAAAAAAGATATATTTGAAATTTAATACTTGAGCAACAATCTATTTGATAATAATGCGCATGAGATTGCAATGCAGCCCCCAATCGTAACACAGATCCTACACCGCATGATGAAGCCCCTGATGTGCATCATAGTGTCAATGGAGGTGCTCATTTTCTATTTAAAATTAATTATGTAATTATTAATACAATTTAACATTTTAAATTGAAATTGGTGTAACCTTTTTTGTGAATGTCATGTTGAACGAGTGGAGGATGTTCAGAGTCATCACCATGTAGATCATGTGGCACATTCAGGTAAAGAAAATATATGTTTTGTTCTTTTAAATTTCTTTTTTGATTTATAGTTCTTTTAATTAATTAAATACTTGTAACACTAATATAAAATAGTGTGAATTAACCCATGATGTAGTTGTTATTACAATGGACCCCCCTTTGGCGCAGCAGCCTCCTATTCCTGAACAGATGAGGAAGAGACATGTGTTGGCATTAGAATCAGTAGAGGAGGGGAATGATGAGGATATTGATGCTCTTCTTAGCCATTACCTTATAAAAATGAGCAAGAAACCAAAAAAGAAATGATTGTAATTAACATTTTTTACTAATGAAAGAATGTTGTCTTAATGGATATAATTTTGTACTAGTAAATGTTGATGAATGATGTGTTAATGAATTATTCATGAATATTGTGTGTTAATGAATGTTATCATGTGAGTATAATGATTGAATGTTATATTTCAAAAATGGATGAATGAATGAATGAATGTTATTAGATGTTAATGGGGAATTTAGAGTGATGTTAGGGGGGGAGGGGCCAAATGAGCTTCCACCTTCACGTGGTTGACCTTGTTAAGTAGATAATATTAAACTATTCTCGAAACCAAGTGAAGCTCAAACTAAACCAATGACGTAGATTCATGTAGATCTCTATATTTTTGTTGACTATTAGTGTCTTACACTTAGTCATTATCTAGGCAATGTTGGTCGGTCATCACTGCGACCAAGTCATCATATATAGGCCGAGTCATGTAATGTATACTTACCGAGTAGTAGTCACCACCGAGTAAACCAATGGTCACCATGTATTTTTGTATTAGTTGAGTTAATTTTTTACCAAATTATGTAAAGTAATGTATACCGAGCAACAGTGATATCAATGAATGCCAAGTACCAGAGACATCAATTGCCGAGTCAACTAGAATCGACATATGAGTTTGTTATGGCACAGTCATTGAGGTAAAATGTTTTGGCCGACATTCATATTTTGAATTTTATTTGTTGAGGAAATTACGAAGGTAATTATGCTCCTATTTTACAATCATTAATCCCAATGCATCACTTGGAGCCAATTAGAATTAGTAAAGCTTAAGTGGCAAAAAGAGTAAATCTGGTTTGTAGATTTTGAATCTTGAAGAAGTTTAGTTGCCTATATAAGGATAAGATCTGGACCCTAATATGTGTGTGAGAGGATGCGAAGGAAATGAGAGGAGTGAGAAGAGAATACATTCAGACTAGTGAAGCATTCTGATAGAGTTTAGTGACCAAGTAAAGCAATGAAGGACAAAATAGAGATAAACTTGATAGATGAGATCAAATCAATACTGGAAGGAGAAGATCTGTAATCAGCATACAGTGCAGACCGAAGGATCGGGTACTGAGACATTCTAACAAGTGTATCAGGGTAAATATCTTAACATAGTGGTTTTAACAGACCTATTGTAATCTCTTAATCGAGTGCTTACTTAGTTGTAAGTTCTAAATCCTTTTGCAAGGTAGATTGTATAAGTCTTTTAGCTCTTAACGGGGAAGACCCTTCACATGGTAGATCATATTTTGAGATCAACTTTGTAGCCCTAACAGGAAAACTTTATACTGCAGTAGTGAAGATTTGTGGGTGTCATCCCCACCCCAATTTTACCTTTCAAGGGTTTCTGGGTAACCAAAGTTATTGTGTTATGAGTACTTTCTTGAATGTTGTTTAGTTTATTAGCTTCATTACATTTATGTAGTTTCTGTTTAAGCTATGCAAAGTTTTTCAGTAATGAAAATGGATAAATAGGTGATATTTGATTCACCCCCCCTCTCAGTATTACTTTTCCCAACTAAATTTCCAACATATTCAATGGTAAAAAACAACTACTTCTTATTCCATATTATTTCTCATTCACTTTAAGAAATATTTTACTTCTTAGACATGTTCATCAACCAATCTGCATCACCATGTTCATCAAATTAGATTTATAGATAAGAGAGTGAATGGGGATTTTTTATAAAGCACTTACCTTTAAGCCTAAAAATCTAGATGAAAAATTATTAGCTGCCTATGAATGACTCATTCTCATGTTTCTTCCTACCCCTTTTACTTCCCTACTACCTGAGGAAATGATGGACTATGTTGTATCCTGGATCAACTAGTTGAAGAAGTGGTCATGAGTCCTTAATGCACCTGCAAGGTTTGTGAAAATGGTGTCAATCCAACAACTGATCAATGGAAGATCTAAATCCTATATCTAGGAATTGACTTCCATACAAGCATATTTCAGTCATATACATATAGACAAATCTAGAAAGGCCAACTGAACATAATCTTGATAATAATCAGTCATACTCTATTAATGTTACTCTTTTTATTTAGAAGCATCATTTTCAATGTTTTTAGATGAACACCCTCTTGAGAACATTCAATCATCCTTTTGGAAAAGTGATATGTTATCCCTTATCAAATGTGGTTGTATGTAGTTCCTTGGTTTACGCCTAACTCAAGCTTCTTGTATCAAATGTCAAGATGTACTTTGTTTATCAATTTTGTAGTCTTTTTTTGTCATTGATAAGTGTTTTAACTCTAATTATGATTGCTTCATAATTTTTCTATATGACTACATGTATGATAGCTTTGTCATATGACCATACCTATGACTACCCCAATGTTCTAGTTTAACTTCATTTTTACCCTATAGTATCACTTGAAATCAGATAATATGCACATGTATTGTAGTAAAATGGGCATTGATTCATGGTATTAATGATTGTTCATGTAGTATCCTTTGATACCTTGAATGCAAGTTTTGAAAACTTACCTTTGTTTAGATACCACTATCTCATGTTCATGCTATAACGCTTCTTTATGCATTTCATTTGTAGTTGTACCAAATAACTATGAACTAAAAATATGTGTCTAGTAACCTACTCACTCAGTTAATATATGCAAATGTAACTTTTGATGTGCTATATCTATCAATGCATCATTTCTTTGTCCATAATTGAATCTATAACCTTTTAGAAGTCTCTATTCTCACTTTACTTGGTCAGTTTGTTTACCATTGATTTGATCCTTTGCCATGTTGGACCTCATGTATATGTAATACATCATAACTTCATATCTCTATATTGGTTGTCCTTGATTTCACTAGTTTTTATATATTGTGGTGATTATATTATCTTGTTTATTTCTCCTTAGGCTCTTTGACTATTCACTTATAGAATGATGTTTTGATGAGAAAAGACTCTGATGTTTTGATTTATCCTTAGGCTCTGAAGATTCTAAATTGTTTTATGCTTCAAGCCTCTTTGCAAATATAAAGTTTCCTTTAGTGTATATGACAAACTGTCATTTGTGGCATTGTATTCACTATAGATGTGTAAATGAAAAAAATCATGCATTAGATGAGTATCATGATTGGATTGGACTTGAATATAAAAAATAAAGGCTATGAGCCCTAAATTGGTAGAAATTATCAGTTTTGACATAAAACTGAAATTGGTTGGAGACATCAGTGAGGCTTCTCACTTCATGGAAACTTCCCTTACATTCAAAATCCATTCTCTCTCAACTTCAACTGAAACATACATTCCTAGTACAGATTTTTAAAATGAAGTTTTGGGACATCTTACTGTAAGAATGGTGCTGGGTAAAGAGCGTTATATGGTATGTCATGCATGCTTATTAGCTATCAATGATCATTTATAAGCCCATATTTTTGGTACTGTTGTCCCTTTTGAAAGTATGAATTTATGCTTATGCTCAAACTCAAAATTTAATGATTGTCTTTAATACAAATAAAGCTAGGTTTCATTAAGCTAGCAAAGAGATACATGAGACAAATATCTATAGAGCTGTAGTTGATGGGAAACTCAGAAAAGGAGCCTACACATGAATTCTTTTTGCTTCAAGGTGTGCATTTTTCTTTCAGAGCTCATCAGGTAAATATTCACTTCATGTGACATGTAGATAAATGGCCTCAATTGTTATTATATTGCTTTGAGTAATGTTTTCTTTTTCAATTTGGTAAATCTCAACAAGGTGACTGATTCTTTCAATAAGGAATATTGTGTTTGTTTCTGTATGTAGTTATGCATAACTGAATTTCATAAGATGTTTTTGCTAAGGTCCTAGTCAATGTTTTTTCTAACAACATTAGATGACTTGAACATATGTCCTCTTAACAATTCTGTGCATATTAATTTTAATATATGGCAATCCCATGAACTCTAAGGGCCCAATTCATCCAACAACTTGATCCCACATGGTTTTTGTCTGTTGCTGCAGTCAAGTTTCAACTTGTCTGGTTGAATACATATGAAATATTCAACCTAGGGCATCATTGTTCAAAAAGAAAACTAACCTTTCCAACTCTAAGCTTTTGAACTCTTATAAAGCATTTCCTTAACTCACCTTTCACACAGTGGCATTGAATCCCAATGGTGAAAATGTGAGTTAGGGCCACATCTTCCAACAAAGATTGTTTGCACGCCAAGCACTGTACAGGAATAATCAATAAAAGGACTAAAATTATTTGATTTTAAGACTTCAAAATAATATAATCAGTACATGGAATGATCAAAACTTATAATACCAATCAATGAATGCTTTTCCTATCAATGTTGCATTGAATAGAGAGTTTAATAATATAAACACCATACTGTGTCTTCACAAGCAGAAAAGTGACTGTTTGTAAAGAATTAAAAGTTTATTGCTTCGTAGTTCATTACATTGTCGTCTTCAACCATACACACCTCCACACAAGAAGGACTAAAACCAAACCATAGGATGGTCTAGGAATTTAGAAGACATCCTTTATTACAAAGCAAAACAAAATATAGAACTCAAGTCCCAAAGCAAAACTGAATGGCCTAGGTACCCTGCACCAATACACCCCCATGTAAGTCAATATTCTAAAGTCCTTGTATCCAAGAAAATGTAAGTCAATAACACCAAATATATCACTTAGAAGTCTTGTGAAGAGTCTTGGTGAGTTTAAGCCTTTTGAAGCACTTTAGAAATATTGAATACATCATTGCTTGCCAACTATTTGATAGAGCCTAGGAAATCATTGGTTCTTTAAGACAAAGATTGTTTGTACACCAAACACTATACAGGAATAGTCAATAAAATGACTGAAATTCTTTGATTTTAAGACTTCAAAACAATATAACTAGTACATGGAATGATCAAAACTTATAATACCAATCAATGAATTCTTTTCCTATCAATGTTGCATTGAATAGAGAGTTTAATAATATAAACACCAGATTGTGTCTTCATGAGCAGAGAAGTGACTGTTTGTAAAGAATTAAAATTTTATTGCTTGGTAGTTCATTACATTATCTTCTTCGACCATACACACCTCCCCACAACTTCTAAGACTCCTCTCCCATAAAACTCACGTACAAAACCGACCAAAATACCCTTACAAATTGATTTTCAATTTCTTCTTAAACTGCACAGTCAGTTATATGACTGTTACAATTAGTTATTCATTTCCATTGTTGCCTAGTTGACAACTAGTTGTCAACTTTGACCACTTTAATCTTTCTTGCATCATCTTTAACCTTTTAAGAGCATAGTGATAGAAGATAGATCCATTTTGTGCATAACCTAAAGTCATAGTATTCCATGAGAGTCTTTTGAGATTTTTTTTTTGAACGTTTCAAGGGACCAGTAGTTCTACAATTAAATCATCATAACTTTCCCATTACTTAACCATCACACATGGCTTAAACTATCTTCAAATTGACAATACGTTGCATGTGTAGTACAAAACTATTAGTAATTGGAAGATTAAATGCAGATAATTACTAATAGATTAAGCATATTATTACTAATAGATTAAGCATATTATTGCTATGCTTAATTTGATAATATATTTTATTTATAAAAAAAAAATTAAATTTGCTGTCGCTTTTTCAATGGTCAAAAGAATATACTTATCGACAAGAATGCTATATACTCGATGACTATTCCGACCACCCCTCGTCGCACTTTCGACCAACATTGTTTTGTCATTTCGATGAGAATGCTATATACTCGATGACCATTCCAACCACCCCTCGTCGCACTTTTGACCAACATTGTTTTGTCATTTCGACAAGAATGCTATACACTCTTCTGACTCTTTCGACCATAAGTCCTCACAATTTTGACCAACATTGGTCACATGGATGAAAGGTGTGGCCGATAATTCTTCCAAGTCAAAGTGATTATTTTGACGGCGGGTCCGTCAATAATTCAACCACTATAGACATCATAATTGCAATGATGGTTTTATGTGTCGTATAAGCGATGAAAAAACTTCGACAACAGTTATGGTCATTTGGTCGACCAATTGGCATCTAAAAATTGACTAATCCTCATCGAAAAACAAGCTAAAATTTACTAGTGTATCTCGCATTATCCTACCAATCAACATCAATCTCATTTTATATACCTACAATCAATCAAATCATTGCAAATCAATTCTAATATGCACAATCAACTATCAACTAGTTCAATCAACTAGCCTTATTAGCTAAATTAGCTATCAATTAGCCCAATCAACTCATTCCATCTGGTTATCTAGATCATTTTCATCAATTGGTTAGTTACACTTATTTGATGCCCAACTTATCATTTGTTTAATGTAGTATCTTATTATTTCTTGTAGCTTAATCAATCATGAAACAACAAATCAAATCTTCCTCGTGATTTGTTGAGAGATTGCCCTTCAGATATCTCACACAATCTCTCGAGGGGGCATGCCTATCATCCATACCTAGTTAAACTGGGGCATAAATCAACAATCACAAAAAATAATTTGCAAGCACAAATTTTATTTGAAACAATGCTACAAGTTGCATTATTTCAAAGAGGGGCAAAATGTAGACATGTAAAAATTATCCTCTTATTTATCAAATTTTCCATTAATTGGGTGGATCCATTATTTAATAATCCCATGTTCCATTTTATTAATCCTATCTTTTATCATAATATTATTCATCTTTATATTATTTTCATATTTCTCCATTAATTTATTAAACCTATTAATTAATATTTATTCTATTAAATCCATTAAAATATCATTTTCCTAAATGCCTCTCACATCCACTATATTCTCTACTTATAATTATCCCACATCCATCTTGGTATGAGATTCGCTCCTAAGGACATCTATTTAAGAAATGCCCCTTCTCATTTCAAACTCTCTCCATTCTTCTTTACATAAATTGTTTGCATTTTATCTTATTTTAATCTTTGCATTCATCTCTCAAATCTCTATTCTTCATAGCTTCTTGTGCATGTGCTTCTGAGAGCATCCATTATTGAGCACAAGACCTTGATAGATAGGAGGGAAATGGAGTAAGAAATCCATTAGCATGCATGTATGATTTAGATTAGATATTTTGTTTTGCATGTGTGTATCTTTAGCAGGTACTCCATTGTTGGATGTTGTAAAAATAATATAGATCCCCATTTCATTCATCTACACTTCTTTAACATCTTCTTCTTTAACCTAAATTTGGCGGTAGCCTAATCTAAGATCTAATTAACTTTGTAAAAATATTAGCTCCATTTAATTCATCTAATAAATCATCAATGACCGGAATAGGAAACTTATCTTAGATAGTGTACATGTTCAACACTCTATAGTCTGGGCACATACACCATGCATCATCCTTTTTATGCACCATTACAGTAGATGACAAGTACACCATTTGGAATAGCATATAATTCTTGCTTCTAACATTTCTTGAACAATATTTTCAATTGCACTCTTTTGTATATATGGGTACCTATAAGGCCAAATGTTAGGTGCTTGGCTTCCTGACACTAGTTTTATGGCATGATCATAATTCCTCTTAGGAGGAAGGCCTTTAGGAATCACTCCAAAAACTATTGAGTGACGATCAATATTTTTTTTTAGTTTTGGATTGATAAGGGAATTTGATTCATAGGCTTCCCATGAACATGATTTGGCCACAAATCCATTATCTCCTTTCTTTAGCAACTTTTTCATTTGATGAAAGCTTGCAATATGTGGTGCTTTTGCACACACCCTTCTTAGTTCTACTATTTTTTCTTTTAGTTTAAATCATATAAATACTTCTTTAAAGAGTACAATGGGAAAATGGGGAGAGCAATAAAACATAAAACATACTAATTGAATTACTTCCCCATTTCATTAATTGCACATTAGGAAGGAAGAATATCCCCAATAGGCTCAAGAGGTGACTCAAGTGCTAATTGGGAATAAGATCTATCCTTCACTAAGAAATTTTAATAAATGAAATGAGAATGATTATGTAATGTAATTAATCTAATAGAGAAGACACTAAGAAGTTGATCAAAACATACGGATATAAACTAATATTGATTTGAAACTGACAGAAATAGAAGTCAAAGGATGAAACTAACCTGGTCCATAAATTTTATTCAAAAATGGCAGGGACAGGGTGAAAGTTGATATAGTACCCAGGGATAGGGAAAAAGGCGATCTCTACCCAACACTTTCGAATGAAATATTTACAAAATATGCAACTATTCTATACTACCCAAATCTAAAATTATCGCTTTGTAATCTATTCTTGCACATAGAAAAATGAGGAAAAGGTTGGGACAAGGGGTTTTCCTTGGTCAAACCCCTATTTAAAAATTAACCTTGAAATATCATAGAAATTGCATAAAGGAAAGAATATAAAAATTAAAATTGTTGATTTACCTTGCATAAAACCCTCATGAATGAATGTAGAAATCACTCAAATCCATGAAGATACTTGAATGTACTTGGAATCCAAAGATTTGACCATGTAATATAATGTAGGATCAAGGATGCCTTAAGAAGTGCATAAATCTATCATTGCTACTCCAAAATCAAGAATGTAGATATGCTTGATAACCACATGCAAAAAAAGGAAAGAGAGAGAAGGATGAATGAATCTTCTTGCTTGATTGATAATTCCTCTACTTGGCCATAATGGGAGAGAAACTTGCATCAATTGGAGAAGATTTGCTTTGATTTGATGGATCTTGAAGAAATTGGGACTTGGAGATCTTGAATTAGATGCTTGCTTTCAAATCTTGAATCCAAATCCTCAATTGCTCTTGAAATCTTGATAACTTGATTGCCAAAATGATTGCACTTGATTATGATATCATAGATGTCAAAATGAGGAGAGAGTAGGTCCTTTTATACTAAATCCATCGATTTAGGATTCAAATTTGATCCAAGTTGATCACAATTGAAATCCTTAGAAGAAGACCCTAATATCGGGCTTTGAGCAAAATTTGGGCCCAAAACCCCAAGGAGAAATTGCCATAGGTGATGTGTCCCAAGTAAAATAGGCTCAAATTTCATCGAGACATCGAGGATGATGAATAGGTGCAAGAAAAGAAGAGACGTGCCACAAGGAACAAGCATAATGGTCATTTAGACCTTGAAATCATAAAAATGCGGCCTAATAGGTCCTAAACATCCAATTCTGAGTGCTATCTTTTTAGGATTATACATAAAGTTTATCTCAATTGTTCCCAAGGTATTAAGCCATTGTACTCCCAAAATAATAATTATTTCTCTCATAGAGATAGAATACATTGGGAAATCAACATGATAATCTCCCATGAATAACTTAATGCTATGGACAAGAGAGATCAATTTGGGAGATTATTTATTACTCTCAAAGGGTAGTGATAGAGGGTGGTGACCCTTTCACCCATGAAGTATAAAAGAGGGTCAATTATGAATCTTCACTCATGAAGCCATCAAAACAAATCCTTCATTCATCCATAAATCGTCAATCCCTCAAGAAATCAAGCAGACAATCAATCAACAATATCAAGAAAACAATCATCAAATCCACATCAAACATCATCATCTTAGGATCAAGAAAACATATAATTCAGTAATCAAGCATCTCTATCAAATTAACATACATTCAATCATCCACCAATATATCAAACTAGCTAACGTTATATTATCAATCTTCAATCATCTAATCACGATGACATAATCATAAATCACAAATACATTGTATTATTAAATCAAAGGAATTCATTTAATCAATTAATCATTCAACAATAATCAAATGAACAACAAATGCAATCATATCGACAACAACGTGATCTGTTAGATTCTCTTAGATTACCATGGTATGTAAAAGTATTATTGTGGTATGAAGAAATAATAGTGCCTATGTATATATATTTATGTCAAATTATATGCAATAAGAAAAATGATTGAATCTAAATATCCATACATCTATCATATGAAATTTTGCAATAATTGTACATGTTGAGTGAGGGAAGGGAGTGCAAGGAGGGTTAACACTAAAAGATTCCTCACTAGGTATGGTGCTTCATAAAGATGGTTAAGGACCAAGAGGCCACCTCATAATGATGGTTAAGGACCATCAGTTAAGGACCATATGAGGCCAAGGAGGATAAAGTTCAGCCCTTGGGCCTAGGGTTGAGGGTCATTTAAGGGCGTCGTATTGTAGCTCCCCTACTACCCCACATTGACCAATTGTTAAAGTGAATCCTAAAGGGATCTTCAATTATAAGAGGTTAGAAGTTAACATGGAGAGGAACAATGTATAACCCTCACTAGGTACACTACCTCATGGTGATAGTTAAAGACCACTTGAGGCCAAAGAGGATACGATCCTTCTGTTGGGCCCACGGTAAAGGATATTTGGGGCACCTCATCATGTCATCACAACCCTCATTATGGTTAAGATCCCACATATTTGATGAACTACAACTTATTGAATACCTGAATGACTTGAAGATTAGTGATTAGATATCACTGAGTACTGAAATGATATGTAGGATAATTAAATCAGTCATTATATTTTCATTGATGTCAACTAGTTTTGACAGTACTTATCATGTTAGCTACAAACATCTAAACATCTATAAAGAGGAGAGAAAAGATGAAGAACTGAGATATCTACATGGAGAAAGATGGATATGACAGATGAGGATAAGGAATACTTTGGGTAACTTATTTATGAGTCTATGATCTTATATTGTTGACTTGATTATGTTGCATTAATCTATTATGAAGGAGGAAGCAAAATGTACAAGGTAATCTGGTCGGTAAATGAAGCACTTCAGTATACACCAAGCCAGTGTAGTGTATACCAAGTGACAGTATTAACCAAGCTTGTGTTCACCGATGCATTTCTTTGTTAACCGAGCATGGATGAAAGTATTAAATACTTAAGTTTAGCCGACATAAATTGATGAGCTAGAAATTGTTATGATTTCAAGGTTGAGGATAAAGTTTGTTATGAGATCCACGACTGACAAAATTCGGAGAAGATCTAAAGGATGGAATTGAAACTTGTTATTGACACATCTGCCGAGGAAGGTTTAAGAGGCAAAATCAATGAAGGAGAATAAGTGACAAAATATGATGGATGATATGAAAATGACTTATCTATCTATATAAGAGATATGAGTTTCTTTATTGAAACATGCCAGAAGAAAGAAGACTACAGAGATTTCGCATGAATTCAGTTTCATGCATGCCTGATCAGACTGGTTGAAGAAGAACCGAACTGTAGAACAGTACCGAGTGTCAGAGAGCTATTACCGAGTAAAAGTAAGTTGAGGAAGTGAATTGGCATATTGATCAGAGGATTTTTATGGGCTTAGAATAGATCTGAACATCTGCAAATTGAGTTGTATTGTAATTTGATCAACTATTATTTTAGTTTAACCATTGATACAAAAAAATCTCTTAACCAAGTGGACTTAATCATCTTATGTTATGTCCCTATGTCATTCAATGAATGTACATTGTTATCCTATCGATCCCATAGTGAATGTTGGTTGAACGATAATTGTTAGTCTTAAATTCTCTAACAAGGTCACACCTAACAGTGTGTTTGTAACCTTTAATAGGGTTGGCTCTTCACCAAGCTCACTTTAGAAGAGTGAAAATTATTTTGGGTTATCGATCCCAAGTGGTTTTTCCCTTAACAGGGTTTCCACGTTAAATCATTGTGCTATGTGTTTTTGTGATGATTTGTTTATTGTCATACTTTACATAGTGCATATTTGATTTGGTCGGTAATCATTGTGAGTTAATTAACTGGTAATCGGTAAAGGCATGGAAAATTTAGTAGTTTATGTTACCGAGCTGTAGAATTTGTTGAAATTGTTTAAAGTGTTACATCTTTGTATTTGGGACTATAGGATAACTGATCTAACTATTTCACCCCCCCTCTCAGTTATTCTAACAATTGGTATCAGAGAAAGTGTTGCTTGGAACAAAGTTTTAAGGACTTCAGCAGAAAGATTACAAGATCTATAAGAGGGAAGTGCCGAAGCTGAATAAGGACAACTTTACTATATAGAAAATTTGAATGAAACTTCACATATCTGGAATTGGAGATTCTGCCTTATATCTACTTGAAAATGGCTACTTACAACCATCGACTGGACCTTTGACCCTTGATCAACTAAAAGACCGACAAGAACACAACTATACTATGATAGAGATTGGTGTTGCTCTATCTGATGTTGAGTTTGACGATGTTAAGAATTGCACTAGTGCAAAGGAAATGTGGGATAAGCTTGCTCTAGTCTATGCTGGTGATGCAAATGTCAAGAGAGCCAGAGTTGAAAGCCTAAGAGGTAGGTTTGACGATATGAAAATGAAGGAGAGAACATAGTACAATACACAAACCAAAAAAAGGAGGTAGTCAATGCTATCAGAGGATCTGGTGGTGTCATTGATGAAGATACAATGGTAAGTAAAATTCTGAGAACCTTGTTGCCTGCTTATGCAATCAGAATATCTTCTATACATGAAATGAGGTCTGCACCAGGAAATAATCTTACTCTTGATAGTCTGATTGGTAAGCTAACAACTTTTGAGTTGAACAATTTTGATAATAGTGTTGTACCATCTGTTGAGTCTACTTTCATGTCTTCTCTAAAGATCGGTAAGTCTAGCAGTAGACATAATATAGGGAATGACAGTGATAGCAATATTGATGATGACCTTGATGAACTTGAAGCTCTTATGGCCCGAAGATTACCTAAAGGTAAAGGTAGATATAAAGGAAAATTACCTTTAGCATGTTTTAATTGTAAATAAGTTGGCCATATTGCTGCTAGATGCCCAAACAGGAAAGAAGAAGATAGAAACAAAGATCGATCTGGTGAAGGAAGCTATGCAAGGAGAAATAATAGAAGTTACCGACACTACAACAGAGACAACTGAGATCACAATGATAAGGGAAAAAAGGTATGTTACTTTTTTGAAGAGAATGATACTGATACCGACAAAAATGATGATGTTGAAGTAGTATTTGTTGCGATGAAGGATGATTCTGAGGAAGAAGAGAGGTATGTAGACACAACACTCATTTCTAAAATTAATGAAAATGATACATGGATCATTGATAGTGGTTGAACACATCACATGACTGGTGATGAAGAAAAATTTGATCATCTTGAACATTATAATGGAGGATCAGTAAAAATGGGTAATGATATACCATGTATGGTTAGAGGAAAATGATCTTTATTGATAAATTATAAAATCAAATGTGATAATGCTTATTGGGTAAAATGACCGAATTACAATTTTCTAAGTGTGGCACAACTTAACAACTCAGGTCACCGAGTATCTTTTGAAAGCAAGAAGGTAAAGATATTTGATGAAAATGGAAAGCTTGTTGGAACAGGAGCACAATCTAAAGGTAACTTATTTTATCTTGACAATGTTGAGACTTCTTGTTTACTGATGAAAAATGAGGATGCATGGTTGTGGCATAAAAGGTTATGTCATGTAAATTTTGATAACATGATTAAGATCAGTAGAAAGAAAAAAGTTAGAAGACTACCTAGCCTAAAAAAGCCTGACCATGTTATGTGTCATGAATGTCAAAAGGGAAAATGACAAAATCTAGTTTTAAGAGTAAAGACTATTCAACAAAGAGAATCTTGGAGTTAGTTCACACCGACCTATGTGGTCCCATGAGAACTCAGAGCTACTATAAAGATAAATACTTTATTCCATTTTTTTATGATTACACTAGATTGATGACTGTCATGTTTTTAAAGGAGAAATCTGAGGCATTTAAAATGTTTAAATGGTACAAAGCAAAAGTAGAAAAAGAAACCGGGAAAGAACTAAAATGCTTGAGGTCTGATAGAGGTGGTGAGTTTATTTCTGATGAATTCACTAACTATTGTAATGAGTATGGCATAAAAATACATGTTTCTGCACCTAGAACACCACAACAGAATGAGATTGCTGAAAGGAGAAACAGATCAATTGTTGATTGCACGAGGACACTGATGATAGAAAAGAATGTTGCACAAGTATACTGGAGAGAGGCAGTTAGCACAACTATATATGTTTTGAACCAAGTACAATTGAAGAAAGACACAAACAAAACACCCTACGAGTTATGGTTTGGTTACACACCGAGTGTAAGTTACTTCAAAAATTTTGGTAGTAAATGTTTTATTCTGAAAGATGATAGGAACGGGAAATTTGACTCTAAAGGGGATGAGGGAATATTTCTTGGATATTATACTAAAATTAAAGCTTAAAAGTGTCTGAATAAGGTTTCTAATAAGATGATTGAAAGTGCTAATGTCAGAGTTGATGAAGAAAGCAATAATGAGTTGGAAGACTATGGTAGATTTGTTTATGTTGAACATCCAGAGTACCTACCAAAGCCACAAGCTGAGTCGACCAAGCATCAGGAAAATAACACCAAGGAACAACAAAGAGAAACCGAGGAATAGGTAGAAGCTACCGAGCAAAGAAATGAACCTGAATAGAATGAAGAACAAAGAAGAGATCTAGAAGCTACCGAGAAAAGAAATGAACCTGAACAAAATGAAGAACAAAGAAGAGATCAAGTGTTGGAAAAATTTGTTAGAAGACATCATCCAGAGAACCAAATCATTGGAGACAAGAAAGCTGGCATGCTGACAAGAAGTAAATTAAGAAAAAGCACATGCTTAGTTTGTGAGTTTGAACCAAAGAATGTTAAGGTTGCACTTGAGAATGATGAATGGATAAATGCTATGATTGAAGAGATAGAACAAATTGAGAAAAACAAGACATGGACTTTAGTACCCATACCAAAAGATAAAAATGTTATCGATACTAAATGGATTTTCAGAAATAAGCTGAATGAGAATGAAGAGGTTACAAGAAACAAAGCTAGACTTGTTTGCAAGGGATATGCACATGAAGAAGGTATTGATTATGGTGAAAATTTTGCATCTGTTGCTAGACTAGATGGAGTCTGCATGTTACTTGCATATGCTGCACATAAAAAATTTAAAGTCTAACAAATGGATGTTAAGTTTTCTTTTCTGAATGGAATACTAGAAGAGGAGGTCTAAATAGAACAACCAGAAGGGTTTGTTGATCCTAATCAGAAAGACATGGTATGTAGACTACACAAAGCTTTATATGGTTTAAAGCAAGCACCTAGAGCCTGGTATGAAATATTGCATACTTATCTTTTAAGTATTGGATTTGTAAGAACTAGTGAAAACAACAATTTGTATATGAAAGGAGGATCTGATGATACTATTTTGATTTCTGAAATATTTGTGGATGACATAATCTTTGGAGGACAAGATCATATTTGTAAGTCATTTGCTGATGAGATGAGAAATTTTTTTGAAATGTCTATGTTTGGAGAGATTAAGTTCTTTCTAGGCTTGCAGGTTATTCAACAAAATGATGAAATTTTCATCACACAGTCAAAGTACATAAAGGAAGTATTGAGAATATTTGGCATGGAAGATGCTAAATAAGTTGGAACACCGATGGTCACAGGCTAAAAATTAACAAAAGATGATGAATCTATAGAGGTAAACCAGACATTGTACCGATCTATGATTGGTAAACTGATGTATGTAGTACACAGTAGGCCAGATATGGCACATGCAGTGGGGATTGTTGCTAGATTTTATGCCAATCCAAAGGATTCACATATGGTTGCAGCAAAAAAAATCTTGAGATACCTAAAGAAAATAGAGGACTATGGCCTATGGTATCCTAAGGAAGGCAAATTTGAACTAAGAGTCTACACCGACACAGATTGGGCTGAAAATATAGATGATAGAAAAAGCCCAATCAAAGGAGCATTTTTCTTTGGTGAAAGACTTATTACTTGGACAAGTAAGAAACAACCTTGTATTTCTTAGTCTATTGTTGAAGCAGAGAATGTTGTTTCTGCTACAAACTGTTCAAACATTGCTTATATCAAACAAGTGTTGGAAGGGATGAATGAGGTAATCACTGAGCCGGTGATTAGATATTGTGACAACACTAGTGCAATAAATATTTCTAAGAATCTTGTAATGCATTCAAAGACAAAGCATATTTATATTAAGTATCACTACTTAAGAGAACAAGTACAGGAGAAGCAAGTCAAACTGGAATATATTACATCAAAGGAGAAACTTGCTGATATTTTTACAAAGCCTCTACTGAAGGAAACTTTTGAATACTTGAGGACTAGACTTGGGGTCTGTCCCCTGTCTATTGGTCACTAATGTGATCTGGAGGTTGCATCAGCATATTCTTATCAGAAGATCATTCATGTTGATGCAACATAGCTCACACTTTGGATTATGTCTAAGGTTGTGAAAGATTTGAGGAACTAGAACAAAGATTTGCATATCAGTATACCAAGATACATTGTCTGCATCGAACAACATAGAGTTACTTAGCTATTGCAAAGCTGTATGTTTTATGTTTTTTCTTTGGAATTGTTGTCAAAGGGAGAGATAAACAGTGGAGAGATAAACAAAGAGATCAATGAAATATCTATCTAAGGGAGAGATAATCTGAGAAAGTTGGGGAGAGATTTGAAGATTTGTTGCTAAAGAATAGAAGGAATCTAAGAGCTAAAAAAATCAAATCCGCAGAGGAAAGTCTGCACTTGTAATGTTGTTATGTAACGTAGTGATTAAACATATTAAATATCAAGCTAAGGAGAGCTTACCGAGCTACAACATTTACTTACATAGTTGTAGGATACATGTTTGGTATGTGCATGACATATTTCATATTGCTTGTGTTGTCATCAATGCCAAAGGGAGAGATTGATGAACTACAACTGATTGAATACCTGAATGACTTGAAGATCAATGATTAGAGATCACCGAGTACTGAAATGATATGTAAGATAATTAAATCGGTCATTATATTTTCATTGATGTCAACTAGTTTTGACAGTACTTATCATGTTAGTTACAAACATCTAAGCATCTGTAAAGAGAAGAGAAAATATGAAGAATTGAGATATCTACATGGAGAAAGATGGATATGACAGATGATGATAAGGAATACTTTGGGTAACTTATTGATGATTCTATGATCTTATATTGTTGACTTGATTATGTTGCATTAATCTATTATGAAGGAGGAAGCAAAATGTACAAGGTAATGTGGTCGGTAAATGAAGCACTTTAGTATACACCGAGCCAGTGTAGTGTATACCAAGTGACAGTATTAACCGAGGTTGTGTTTGTCGACGCATTTCTTTGTTAACTGAGTATGGATGAAAGTATTAAATGCTTAAGTTTAGCCGACAAAAATGGATGAGCTGGAAATTGTTATGATTTCGAGATTGAGGATAAAGTTTGTTATGAGATCCACAGCTGACAAAATTCAGAGAAGATCTAAAGGATGGAATTGAAACTTGTTATTGACACATCTACCAAGGAAGGTTTAAGAGGCAAAATCAACGAAGGAGAATAAGCGACAAAATCTAATGGATGATATGAAAATGATTTATCTGTCTATATAAGAGATATGATTTTCTTTATTGAAACATGCCAGAAGAAAGAAGACTGCAGATATTTCGTGTGAATTCAGTTTCATGCATGCCTGATCAGACTGGTTGAAGAAGAACCGAATTGCAGAACAGTACCGAGCGTCAGAGAGCTATTACCGAGTAAAAGTAAGTTGAGGAAGTGAATTGATATATTGATCAAGGATTTTTATAGGCTTAGAATAGATCTGAACATCTGCAAATTGAGTTGTATTGTAATCAAATCAACTACTATTTCAGTTTAACCATTGATACACAAAAATCTCTTAACCGAGTGGACTTAACCGTCTTATGTTATGCCCCTATGTCATTCAATGAATGTACATTGTTATCCTATCGACCCCATAGTGAATGTTGGTTGAACGATAACTGCTAGTCTTAAATCCTCTAACAAGGTGTAGTACCCACCCATAGTTTGCTTTCAGTTTTCAGTGCTATACTCTTTTAGGCCACATTTCATGTGTGCAAATATTATTATTTTAGTGGATGTTAATGGTTTGGATTATGATTATTCTATGTTTTCCATGTGATTGCATGATTAGATGATGAAATATTATGATGTGATATTTTATGTTTTATTTGGTTTATGATGTACTTACCCCATATTTGCATGTGTTTGCATGTGTTTGCATGTGTATGTACTTGTTTGATGTGTTTGTATGGTAGAGGGCGGAGACGTAGTTACTTGCCTTGTTGAGATCCACACGTCTGACCGTACCCTATCATTGTTGGTATAGGACATCGTCTTCCCTGAATTGGTAGGAGTGAGCATGCCCATAAATATTCATCTCAATGGTAAAGAGGGGAGATAATACACATACCCAAAACCTGAACCTAAACCTATTTGTCCTAAAATTGGATAAGTATCTGATGACTACCTTACCCGAATTTGTCTAGATGACATGGATTCGTGGATCCCTTCTTTGTGTATGTCTGGTTTAATTGTTGGTCTCAGTTGTTTGTGTGTGATTTTTCTATGATTATGGAATTTAATATTATAGTTGAAAAATAATATTAATTTTAGTACCTATGCTTATGTGAGGATGATTAATTGAAGATCAAATATTTAAATATTTAGATTTAATTAATTAATTGTTTAAAATTAGAATTGATTATGTTTCATTAAATAATTAAATACATAATTGCATGATTAAATTATTCTTTAAGTGTTTAATTTATTTAATGAAATTTTTTATTAATTACATGTGCTTTAATTGTGTTGAATGTAAATTGCTTTCAAAAATAATAACAACTTGTTTTCAAAAGTCAAAGTTGAGTTGTGCAAAATAAAGTTATTTTAATTTAGTAATTAGGATTTTCTTTCAAATTGGGAGTTGGAGTTTGATTAGGAGTTAACTATTGAATCATCTCTAGGGTTTGCATGAAAGGGGGAATTGAATCTCTAATAGGGGGAAAGACATTCATTTGGGGTTCACACACACATACAGGTTTTGGAGAATTGTGGAGAGGGCTTGGTTTTGGATTTTGAGATTTCTTGGGTGTATTGTGTTGCTTGATATTTGTGAAAGATTGTTGTGCATCTGGATCTTGGCTTGCATTCTTTATGGATTCAGATCTGCAGGATTGGGTTCTTACTTTAAAGGATTTGGAATTTTCTACTTTTCAAAAGCTTTTATTTTTCAGTTCTTACATTGGATTTGAGGTAGGGTTTGAGGAACCTCTTTGTAATTTTATTTGTGCAATTTTTAGTAATTTACTATGTCTGGATAGATTTATTTGCTAAGAATCTGTATTTGGTTATGTCTGTGATTTTTGGGTATTAGCAAACCCTTAGATTTGTGGTTTTTGGATTTTATTCAGACTTGGTACAGTAGGGTTATGATGTCCAATTTTTGTGAGAAAATTCTTTCTAAAACTCTTAGAAAATAAAAAATTAATATAGGCTATAGTGTAAACTATTGAGCCTTTAAATTAAATAAATGGGTTTGTGAGAAAAAAACCCAATTTGAGTAGAAAATATCATTCTGGGAAAAAATAAAAAAAATTACACTCTGTAAAAAATGCAGTAAAAAAAAGCATCACCAGAAAAGACAAAAAAAACCCTTTTCTTTATGATTTCTGTTTTCGAAAATTTTTATTAAAAAAAAATGCTTTTAAAAAAAATGTCATTGTATTATAAAATGTTTATTTAAATTAAAAAAATTAAATTAAATTAAATTAAATTAAATTTTGGAGGGGCGGGGCCACCAACTCCCCAACCCCCCTCTACCGTGCCAACACGAGCCTGCAGGACCGTGCGAGCACGACGCCTGCAGTGTCATGCGCGCACGACCCTGTAGAGGCGTTGCAGCCAAGGTTACAGGCGTCCGTGGGGGTGCGCCCCCCACTTGCC
This sequence comes from Chamaecyparis obtusa, assembly GCA_027943335.1. Taxonomy (NCBI): domain Eukaryota; kingdom Viridiplantae; phylum Streptophyta; class Pinopsida; order Cupressales; family Cupressaceae; genus Chamaecyparis; species Chamaecyparis obtusa. The sequence goes on from BSBK01001190.1 coordinate 2,354,360, forward strand.
AATTTAAACTTATTTTTTTTATATACATATAATTTATTTTAATATATGTTTAAAAAATATATTTATTTAATAAAAAGCTATTTTTTAAAATAAATTATATTATTTAAAAAGTTATTACTAAATTTTGTCAATATTAAAGATTTCATATTTTATTTTATTATATGTTTAATTTAGTGTTTATAAATATTATTAAAATCTATTTTAAATAAATAAAATTTATTTAATGTTAAATTAAATTTATTTATTTTTAGTAAGTAAGATTTGTGTAATGCTTATTTAATTCATTTTAGGATCAATTATTTAATTTAAATTGGATTTAAATTATTTAACTTCTAGAATCAAACGGACTTAGATTATTTAACCAATATAGAATTAATTATTTAATTTATTCTGGATTAAATCTGATGTAGATGTTTAAATTCTATCATAGACATTTCATATATTGTGTAAATTTGATTATTTTCAAAGTATTTGAATGCATGATTTGATTTGCAATTAGATGTGCACTTATACACTGTAATTGGTCGTTTTCTTCTAAATGAAAATGTTGTTCTATTTTTCCTAGGTGTTGTGTTCATCTGATTTGTGGGCAATAGATGGCGTAGGAAAAATATAGAGGTTGGGGTTTGTTTTTTATGAACATGTTTACTGCTTTTGTTATGGCGTGAGTGTGATGTGAATGTGTATTCCGATTATCATTCCTGATTTGACCATATGGGCTCATGATGCTTTATATCTTGTTTATGGTATCTTTGTAATCATTTCTGGTTCTTGAGTGTGAAACTAGATCTGGGATTACCTGGTTGTATACCTGATTTGATCTATGTGAGATTTGTGAGCCTAGGGTAGTTTACCTAGATATGTAGTAGGAGGTGGTTTGCAATAAGCACTGGGGCCCACAAGTGGCTATCAGGATCACTTATTGTAAGTATATGTAATCAAGTGATAACCTAATAAAATTAAGGGGAATTAAATGGACTTAATAAGATATGTTCCTCGCCCATGCTTGAGTGCTAGTACAGACTAAGATAGGAATGAAGAAGATGATGACCGCCTTGAGAGGTGTGTCTAGCATAGTTAATGGCTTCGTTTGTACGAGGAGTCGTTGATCTGTGTATGGTCACTTGAGTGCCAGGAACCAGAGTGATTACCAGGATGAGACTCAAGGGTTAGACGTACATGATGACACCTACCTATACATAGTCTAGTTATTCTACATGTTTCGGTTGCCTCTGGATTAGTGAGTCTTACCTATCACTATACTTGTTTACCATGAGTTAGAGAGCTTTCAGGATTCTCTTGCTTAGTGGTTTATCTTGATTTGGCTTTGGTTATCCAAGTGGGGTCTGATGTTATCTCCTCAACACGGTGGGGTAAACCTTTGTGGATCTACATGGACGGGTGGTAGTGATTCTTTACCATTTGAGATTCGACGTCTTGGTTCCAATGCTTGATGGTGCTTCTGCAGTTGGACTCCTTATGATACTTCATTGTTGCTTCTTTTCTTATATTTCTTTATTGTAATCTTGTATTAGAGTATCGCATATGATACCTAATCTAGATATTGTAATATTGATCTGTTAGAGTGATTACTACATACCCTATGACATGTGCAGTGGATGTGAGTTTATTCAAGTTTTGTGGATGACCATGAGAATTGTAATTATTATGATGTATTTGTTTAATTTAATTTATGGAATCTTTTGTTGATGTTATTTAGATGAGTTATGTTCTTAAGTAATTCTACGTCATGGGACCCACAAGTTTTGTAACCTATATTGTTGTTGTGTGTTATGCGAGTAAATGGTTATTGCTTCCGCATGAATGTTTATCTTATTATGTAAATTTTAGAAAAAAAATTGTTCACCAAACTTAGTATCATGTTCTAGGTTAATCTCTTTTGGGTTCCTTGGCAGAGCATTACACAAGGTCACACCTAACAGTGTGTTTCTAACTTTTAATAGGGTTGGCTCTTCACCAAGCTCACTTCAGAAGAGTGAAAATTATTTTGGGTTACCGATCCCAGGTGGTTTTTCCCTTAACAGGGTTTCCACATTAAATCATTGTGTTATGTATTTTTGTGATGATTTCTTTATTGTCATACTTTAAATACTGCATATTTGATTTGGTCGGTAATCACCGTGAGTTAATTAACTAGTAATCGGTAAAGACACAAACTATTTAGTAGTTTATGTTACCGAGCTACATAATTTGTTGAAATTGTTTAAAGTGTTACATTTTTGTATTTGGGACTGTAGGATAACTAATCTAACTGATTCACCCCCCTTCTTAGTTATTCTAACAATATTTTCTATCCATCCATTTGTCCCTCCGTCTGTCCATCTGTACCTCCATCCATCCATCTATTCATTCGTTCGTTCGTCCCTCCATCCATCTATCCATTTGTCCCTCTGTCCGTCCATCCCTCCCTCCCTCTGTCTCTCCACCCGTCCATCTGTCTGTTTGTCCCTTTGTCTGTCCATCCGCCCAAGAAAGTGGACATTGAAGTAGAAAACATCATTACTTCCCCACAAAGAATACAAACTGATGAAGCTCCTCAAGAAAAAATGTAGCTAGACCTCAAGGTAGGGGGTGATATAGTGAATGTCTTTAGAGCATTAAAGTTTACTGAATTTTTGGTTGATGATGTTTTTGTAAAATCATAAGAATTCAAAGGCCTTCTAATTAAGATGGAAATCTTCTTTCAAAATTTGAAAAAAAGAGAGAAGTTATAGAGGAAGAAACGGAGGCCACTAGTAAGGTTATCAAGGAGGTTGACTTCATGTCAAGAACGTGGCTCCTAAGGAGTGGAGAAATTTGGTAAAAGAAAGTAGGTGCTTTCCTTTGCTCAGTGGAATATTGCATCTACAATTGCCCTGGACACAATTAGAAGGTAGGACATAGATGAAGTTCTAACATCTAAGGATCAAGTTAGAAAGTTATATTTTGGGTCAAGGTTCCACACAAAATTTGAAGCATTAGCAATATGCCATATCACCCCTGAAAATAAAAAGCCCCAAGTTGTCAAAGAATTATCAGGAAACTTAATTATTAGGATATTAATTGATATAATTAATACATAGCTTGCATCCTAGGTTGGGACCACTACATTATTCAGTTAAGTTGCAACAAAGAAATTATAGGCAAATTTTGAAAAGTTGCAAAAAGATCACATTAAATTGATACACGAATATAACAAGATGCAATCATTAATTCCTCCTCAAAGAATCACATCTGAACTTGTTGCTCCTCAAGAAAGTTCTCAAGATACAACTTTTAAAGATAGAAATACTTCCATGTCGAGGATAAAGACTTGAAAGAACAACTAGAGTAGAGTAGAGAAGCAGATAAGGCTGCAAAGGAGGAAGGTAAGAAGAATATGGTCAAACTGGTAAACAATCTTCTGGGCCACAATTTGTCATGCATTTTGCATAAGTTGGATAGCATATGAGCTAACTATAATAATTTGAGGAAATCATATACTAGCCACGTGCACAATGAGGCCAATTTAACAGATATTCCAATTACAAAGATTTTGAGGGTGCCACTACCTGTTAGGAATGCCTCGTACGTACGATGGCTACTCATCGTATAGGTGAGTCCACCGTATGGTGGCTTCTCACCATACGGGTGAGTCCAATGTACGGTGGTTGCTCACCGTACGGGTGAGTCCACCGTACGATGAGGCATACACGTGCGGGGAGAGTATGTGGAGAGTGCAGGGTGGTCCATTCAGCATACGGTGAGGTGTACAGAGAGTTATGTGCAGAAAGGTGTGGCTACCATGACCCCACCGTAGGACTCAACTCCTAACTGTACAATGAGTGATATGACCCGTACGGTGATTGCCCGATGGCAAGCTGGTATGATGAAGCCAGTACCAGTGATGCCCGTGGTGACCACCGGTTGGATTGGATGAATGGAAAGGCTGAGTTAGTTAACCATCTGTGAAGTAACGATTAAAGTACTAGATTTCATAACGAATTGTGGTGTGTATAAATCGTTGCAGGATTCGTTGGTAAAATGGTGCAGTGAGGGGATAGAAAGTAGGGGATGCACTAATGTTGTTGAGATACTTGATAAGTTGCAGAGGGTCAATCTTTGTGAAAATTGGTGATAGAGTATTCAACAATTGTAGAACTGAGGTTGAGAATGTATATTTGAAAGAAAACAACCTGTAACTTATATGTAACCAAATTTACGATAATATAAGTGATTGTTGCTTTGGGTGTGTGGGTTTTTTACCCGTAAGGGTTTTCCCACAGAAATACTGGTTTCTGTTTTATGCTTGTTTATCTTTCAGTGCTTAGTCTATTTACTTTTGTGCATCTTAATGACTGTAATTGAAATTGATAGTCATCCCTAGTTTATTCTCCCCTAAGAATTTGATACTGTGGAAAGTGTTTTGCTCTCTTCTTTCCTAACAAGTGGTATCAGAGCAAGGCTAGTTGGGTTATCCTTGTGGGCAGGTTGTTTGTGTCATTTTTGTAGTGGGTGATTTGTAGGGTATTGGTAATCAATATTGCAGATTGAGATGGCGAGCACATTAGGAAGAGTAGATAATGTGAAGTTTGATGGTAGCAATTATGAGTTGTGGAAACTCAAGGTGGAAGATCTGTTGGTAGATAGATATCTCTGATTTATAGTGGCTAGAGCTAAACCTTCAGGCATGAAACAAGAGGACTGTGATCTTGCAGATAAAAAAGCCAAAGGGTTGATCAAGCTCTATTTGGCGGACTCTGTTCTGTTAAATGTTCATGAGGAGAAGACAACAACTTCTTTGTGGAAGAAACTTGGTGACATTTATCAAGGAAAGTCTATGGTAAACAAGTTGTTCTTCAACAAGAAGTTGTATTCCTTGAAGACGGATGAGGGTACATCTGTAGCAGATCATTTGAATGTTTTCAATATGATTACTGCACAGTTAATTTCCATAGGAGTCAAGATTGATGACGAGGATCGATGTATGCTTTTGTTATGTTCTTTGCTTGACACATGGGATCATCTGGTGATAGCCATTGGGAGTACAACAACCACTTTCAAGATGGAAGATGTGGTTCCTTTGCTGCTGTCAGAAGAAGCACCAAGAAAATCTTCTGAGATGGTCAAGGAGGCTCTTGTTGTTCGAGGCAAGGAGGACACGAAGTCAAAATTCAAGTTAGAGGAAAGATCTAAGTCTCTTGGAAATAAGTCCAAAGTGAAGTGCTGGAATTATGGGCAGATTGGTCATGTTCGAAAGGATTACAAAGAGAAGAAGAAGAAGGAAAAAATGAAGAGTTCTTCAGATTCTAAGTCTTTTGCGTCTTCTCAGAGTGATGATGGAAATACCTTCTGAGCTGTTTTGGCAAGTCAAACGTCAGTTGATGTCTAGTTCAATCTTCATGAAGAAGATGTTTGTCATGATGTCATGCAAGACTTGGTACCACACTTCAGTGGGAGTTGTTGGCAGTGATGTAGATTCATCATCTTGAGGACTCATAGGGGTCCTTGGTACATATGTGGTTTATGTTTTCTTTTGACATGTTATCCTTGTTATTAGGATGTTTTTCAATATTATGTCACGATACACTCTTGAGATGCATTTAGAGTTTTGGCATGATATGGTTATGTTCATATGGAACATGTTATCTCTTTGAATGAGATGTTTTAGGTCACAGTTGTCATGTTTATGTTCATGATTCTATAGTTGGAACTTTGACATTGATCTTGGTTCAATTTTCGATGTTTTGAGTATATTGATCATTTGCTAGATACTTCATGATCTTGTGGTTTTGCATTTGGATTTCAGCATGGTTTGATCAGTTACAAGTGCTCATGGATACATGGAAACATAGATGATGCTAATGTTCTCTTGTGGCTAGAGATGTATGTGTTGGAATGAGTAATAGTTTCAACTGAGAAGCATACATCTATTATGTTCTTGACACGGTTAGCATTTAGAGGTGTGTGTAGAAGGACATGATATAAGGGGTTGTGGAGACTTGCTATAAAATTTGTGCGTGCAAGTTCTTGGTTTACAATGACTAAGTATTGTGAATGTTCTTGGTACTACAAGTTTTATACACTTCTATCTGATGTTGTTAATGGATTTGTTTCAACTTTGACATTACCTGTGGAGTGGGAGCTTCTTGGTGTGTATGTGACAGGTATTGCACTTGAGGCTTGAGACTGTGTGTAATAGGGTGTATATGTTGTTGATTTGGAATTCATGTTGGTATACCTTAGAGTTATAGATAGTTAGATATGCAAGCACTTGTTGTGGGTGTTATTTCTGCTATGTTGCTGATAGTTAAATTGATATATCTGATTGCCTGTGGATAGAGTGTCAGTGTTTTGGGATATCAATTGGAGACAAAGTTTGTGATTCATGAGCAACAGTTGTGTGGCTTTCTTTGTGAATGGCTTCTATGTGTGTCCAGTGGCAATGACATTGTAGGAGGTGAGAACATTCGTGCATGAGATGAGACCATTCGTGTTTCTATTACAAATATCTTAATGGAGCACGTGGTGAACTCTGGTTTGTGATGGTGTGTATGCTAATGTGGAAAGGGTGTATCCGTCTAATTGGAATCATGATGTTTGTGTTTTCTCAGTAGCCTCTGAGTGTTCTGAAGGTGCCAATTAAGTTCAAATGGTGCACAAATTCTTGATGAGACTTGAAGCCTCTGACTCTCAGTAGCCTGTTTACAAACTATGTGGACATCAATATGTACCTCGTCAAGTGGGAGATTGTTAGGAATGCCTCGTATGTACGGTGGTTGTTCACCGTATGGTTGAGTCCACACTACGGTGGTTGCTCACTGTGCGGTGAGGCATACACATGTGGGGAGAGTATGTGGAGTGTGCAGGGTGGTGCATTCACCATACGGTGAGGTGTACGAAGAGTTATGTACAGAAAGGTGTGGCTGCCATGACCCCACCGTAGGACTCAACTCTTGACCGTATGGTGGCTGCCATGACCCATACGGTGAGTGCCATGACCGTACGGTGATTTCCAAATGGCAAGCCAGTACCAGTGATGCTCGTGGTGACTGTCGGTTGGATTGGATGAATGGAAAGGTTGAGTTAGTTAACCGTCTGTGAAGTAACGGTTAAAGTACCAGATTTTATAACGAATTGTGGTGGGTATAAATCGCTGCAGGATTTGTTGGTAAAATGGTGCAGTGAGAGGATAGCAAGTAGGGGATGCACTAATGCTATTGAGATACTCGATAAGTTGCAGAGGGTCAATCTTTGTGAAACTTGGTGATCGAGTATTCAACAATTGTAGAACTGAGGTTGAGAATGTATACCTGAAAGCAAACAATATGTAAGTTATATGTAACTAGATTTATGATAATATAAGTGATTATTGCTTTGGGTGTGTGGGTTTTTTACCTGCAAGGGTTTTCCCACGGAAATACTGGTGTTCTGTTTTATGCTTGTTTATCCTTCTGTGCTTACTCTATTTACTTTTGTGCATCTTAATGACTATAATTGAAATTGATAGTAGTCCCTAGTTTATTCTCCCCTAAGAATTTGATATTGTGGAAAGTGCTCCGCTCTCTTCTTTCCTAACACTAACAAGAGGGTTGATAGATGATGTCTCTGCTTTCCAGCGCAAATTAGACATTCAGTTAAAGGAGATATTAAATTCTGTTGAGACATGGGAGAAGGCTTTGGTTCTTAAAACTTGGGTTGAGAATGGAGAAGTAAGCCCGTTTGGTGCATGGAATATGAGCTCTAATTCCGGAATTAGATTTTTGGATAATTCAATTCCATGTTTGTGTCCATCCAAAAAAGTAGGAATTGGAATTTCGAAATTCTATTTTGGCCCACAAAATGAGCATTTCATCTTCCACTTGAAAAGGTGGAATTAGATAATCCAGAATTGACTATATCCAGCATTCTGTATTCCAGCACCCAAACGGTAAGGAATTTGACAATGGAAATCAAATTTCAATAATATCTTGCCTGATTTGTCTGCCTTGATTTTTGGGGGTGATGAGTTGGACTCACTTTTGTGTAACAGTTTGGATAATTAGTTAAAGTTTAAAGAGTCAGATTTAGATAATTCCATTAGAGAAGCTAAAGCAACATTGGATGCAAGGTACGTGGCATATACAAATAAGGTTGCAAAAGTTCTAGCTTTCCATTGGCTTACAAAGGAAGTATACGCACCATGGTCGGAGAAATATGTTATCAAGATGCTCCAATGTTGTTTTTAGCATAGGACCGAGTTCACATGTTTTCTTCTTCGTCGGCATCAACGAGGTCTACTTGATTTGGTTGCTCAAAGGAATCAATTTTGTTACAAATTGTTGCACTTGTTATTTTCAGATGTAAACTATGACAAGGGTCATTGGCTTATGAGCTCGCATGCCCGTTTCACCTTCAAAATATGTTCCACTCTCAATTGCAAAGAGTTCTTAGAATTGTGTTCTGAACAGGATGTAAGAGTCTTTTAGGTCTGAGATGGGATATGGTGTTTAGAGTTTGCAAAATATTCTTTGTAATAGCATTACATATTTTGACTGAAGCTTATATGAAAGCCATGCTTCAATGTGGTGTCTCCATTTTGTGATGTAATATCTCCTTTGAATAATATAATTAAAGGTTATTGAGTTCTTCGTGCAAATTTAGAGAAAGTGATTATTTTACTGATAGCTCTTTGTTTAAAGAATGGAGTAAATGCCATCATGCAAATACTGAGGATCTTGTTATCACAAAGATTATTAAGTAGCTTTAAGGATCTTGTTATCTTGTTTAAAGAATGGAGTAAATGCCTCCATGAAAATACTTTATAATAAGGTGGTCATTTTCAAATCGATCATCATAATATGCTTTGATGCTATAAATTGAGATTGTATGGCTCTATGCTTCTATAGCCCTAAGTAGGCACGGATCTAATCTCAAACATTCCCTCAACTTTAGAATCGTTACATGATAACCATGAGTAGTCAATTTTATTAGCATATCTGAATTGCAAATGCGGCTGATAGAAATGTATAAATTTCCTGGTAAAGACACTGACCTTTGAATGGAGACCAATTTCTCATTGCTTAGGAGTTTATTTATAAAATTGGTTCTCTTTACAGACAGAAAACGGTGCAACATAACAAGCTGGGGAATTTTCGGCCTCAACAATTAGTAGTGAGATATGACTACTTGAAAATTTGCCCATATTCAGAAGCTTTTTGTTTTTATATAATTTCTGTCACGAGACTGCATTTGAAATAATATAGATACATAATCCTGAGGAACACTATCGGCCCGATGAGCACTCTTTGTTAATTGTATTCTGAATGAATATATGATCTTCAAAAAACACTGCTCACTATTAGAAAATCTATGAGCATTTTAGTTACGCAGTAAGTATAGAATAAGTAATTAATACCTTAAATACAATAAGGATTAAAATGACACCCATTTGAATCTATCGAATGTAGGATTTTTCTAATTGAATGGAGAGAACAAGCATGCCCAAGATAAAGAGGAATATAACATGACTACCAAGTCTCTGCAACAATGTTAGTAAAGATTTTAAAGCTTCAAAACAAACAATAAGCAATTGACAAGAGAACTAAAGCAAATGATAAACAAACTCTCGTGAAGTTTCAGTTGGAGTAAATCTTATGCTGTGCAACCTCTAAAGTCAATTTCTGGACTTCAGAAAGAAACTTTGAGTAAATGGTTTTCAAAAAGATAGGGCGATTCATCAAAATTGGACTTAACCAATATAATGTCAATGTGTGCTGAAAGGCAATATAGAATAATCATGCTATCGTTACCATGAATTGAACTAGCTTACAATACGAATGGCAAGTAAAAAACCAATCACGTCAATAGAAATGGATGCTCATATAAATTTCCATTTGGCTATTCGAGGTACAAAGAAGCCTAAATTGAACATACAAATTTCATTTACTACAGTAAAACTCATGCACAATCAGATTCAACTTAATCCTTTACTAGAAATGAATCACAAAACCAGTGTGTTAAGTGTTGGAATATAACGTTCCAACAGTTGAACAAACTGTGTGTCATCAATGTGTAAATAAGTATCTGTCAATCTTATTTTACTTCTCTAGTTTGCTGTCAATAGTCACAGTTCAGTGTCAATCATTCCAGTTTGCTGTCAAATGAATTTGCTATTTAGTAGGAAGACCCTTGAGCCTTCTGCACCTATATATAGTTGTAATATGTTAATGAATAATATATTGAAGTCTTATGCTGTTCCATCCTCAGTGATTTTGCTGTTGTTTATATTTTTCTTTCTCCACTCTTATATTCTATTTGGGTATCAGAACCTTCATGGGAGGTCCTCTTACAGTATAATTAGACATTGCAATGTATTTGTTTTAGACTTTTAGTGAATGTTACTGCAGTTTTGCAGAAAGGAACAACAGGAAGGATGGGAGGACGATGACATTAGAACCTTTTATGGTGCAAGGGAGAAAACAGCTGTGAATAAAAAGCTACTGCCAGATGATGCGTGTAATCTGTTGTACACCTCTGTGATCTGCATTTACGCCCAGGGAATGAATCTTCTAAGGGCTACAAGTATCTAGTAAGAGCATTCAGATCTAGAATCTGGGTATCCAATATGTCTACAATCTGAAAGTCGACGTCCAAAGTTTATATCTGTCCCCTATTTTGAAGAGGCCATCACTTCGAAGACAGAGGGATGCAGTAGAGAATAGTTAGATGCTCAATAGTCTGAGATGCTTGTGGATCAAGAAACTATATCTCATTGGGGCTATGAGACATGCATGTGAGGATTGCTGTCCAATAGTTCAGAGGAGGATCAGGAAATCTAGAAGTTCAGCATTATACCTTTACAAGGGTGACAAGACACTTCATATGCAAATGGTGTCCAATGATGCGGGAACTTGGATGACAGCTAGATGACTATACCTGCAGTTGGGGAGCAGCTTGAATAAGTCTTACTTGTCCAAGAACTGCTTTTAAAAAACATCTTCTATGTAATGTATTTCCTTTTGTTTTTATGTTGTTAGTTTGATGTTGTAGCTTTAGAAGGGAGTGTTGGAATATAATCTCCTAATAGTCTACAAAATTGTAATTGTCATCAATGTATCAATGAGGATCTGTCAGTTTTAGTTTTCTTCTCTAGTTTGCTGTCAATACTCATAGTTCAGGGTTACTCATTCCATTTTGCTATCAAATGAATATGATATTTTGTAGGAAGACCACTAAGTCTTCTGCACCAAAATATTTGTAATCCATTATTGAATAATATATTTAAGTATTCTATTGTTCCATCTTCAGTGATTTTACAGTTGTTTCTATATTTCTTTTTGCACTCTTATATTCTATCTTTAAGAAGCTTCTACCTTATTAAAAAATAAAAAGAATATGAAATTAAGAAAAACGGTTATCTTAACATAAAGAAAAATGTTATCCTGAGATGAGCTTGAAAGCCAGATGTATGTTGCGTTCACTGAGAATGCATTTGCTATAGAGCAAATATTGTCAACAATTTCCAATGAATGGAAAAACAGATTTCATGTTAGTATTTATTATTTGAAAATTAGCATTTCGATAAACTAGGATGGTCAGTCATCCTAGCTATTTGAATCACTCAAAAACAATAAAATAAACACAAAATATAACGGCTTGAAAGTACAACATACTATTTCCAGAATATTAGTTACAAAAGCTTGAAAGTTGTCCAATTGTAGGCTCAAAAGAAACATGAAGATCAAAACTTGAACTACCATATGCTTAGTACAGGCTACTTCTTAATGACCTTAAAAAAACTCAAACCGTACAAGAGCCAATCTTACATTTTAAATGTAACACAATTTTAAGCCTGAATGTAGGATATATGGTTGTGAAAGATCCAATTCTACACCAATCTCTCTCTCTCTCTCTCTCTCAATTTCAACATCCACCACATTCCATACATTGCACAATTCTCAGTACACCTCCAAAATCACATTGATCACCAAAGTTGATCTGCCAGACCAATTTGAGCCAAAATGAATTAGGCCTTGGCTTTTCCAGCCTGGAGGGCTTGCAAACGTTGTTGTATCTTTAATATCTGAAAAAAGCAAAGATCCATTTAAGTTAGGCTAAATTATTGAGAAAATATTGAACAAAACATGGATAGTGTAAATCCTCAAAAATGCTATCTCAAATATCAATAAAGTTTCACCAATTGTATAAAACCTACCATGTTATACTCTTACTGGAAGCCCTGACCTGACTCAGAATGGCCTTATCCAATATACAATAACATAGCTACCATTATACTTTTCAAATAAAGTTATAACTGTATAAATAAAAAAAATGTTAGGAGCAAACACGTACTCTCTTTAATGTTTAGAGTTAAACAATTCTCTATAGTTCACATTATCAAACTAGAAAAACAATAACAGCAATCACAATCAAAAAAATCTGTAACCACATTAATGCTATACCAGATATTTCCACTAAATTAGAAACAAAACATACAGTGCCTCAGTCGTATTTCTCTCCATCTCATACACTTTACAAGTTCTTGCTTTTGGTTTGTACCTTATTTCCCTGATTCACATAATCTAACTAGATTTTAAGTCTTTTTAAGTGTTTGACTTGATTTTACCACTCATTTATTTTCCTTTGCTTTTCTTTCTTTCCGATATCTACCACATTTCAAATAATTGCATGAACTCACGTTCTTAGAAGTGAGGACTGAAGAGCCTTTCTTGTCCTGGAAATGAATCTTTGCCTGAGATTTGAAAAAGCAATCTGAGAAAAAGGATCTACTGGTTCTTTCATACATACTGATTCTTCTATGATAGTAGCAATTAGATCTAAAGCCTCATGAGAGTTGGAAGTTTCAAAATGTATCTTTTTCAAGTGTTGCTTTTCACCTTATGAGTGTTTACTCTAGTTGATAGGATCTGGAACTTCCATTGGTTCAGTTATCAGCTTGAATTTGCATTTCCAGGCCTCCTATGAGCTATTTCTTGGACTAGTTCAAAGCTTGGTTGGTATGTTACCATTTGCTCATGGCTTTGAGGCAGGCACACTTTTGCTATACATCCATGGTGATGACAGATCCAACAACAGAATGATATGTTTTCACAATCTAGAGGGCTGCTCCAACACAATTACAGCTAGGTCCAGAAGAATTACATATGAAAGGGGCTTCTCCAAGTCAAAATTAATTAAAATCGTGGCATTGTTTGCTGTAGAGTCAACTCTGATGCAGCAACAGTACACTTATGGCACTTACAATCCTTTGCAAATCTCACCAATCCCCAGGAGTATAACTTTCAAATAACAGAGTAGAGTGTATCATTCCCCAGGTTGACAGAATTGGGTAGTTCTGCCATTCAATTATGTTGCTAATAACTTGCACAAGAGAGATTATACTATGAAATAAGCTGTAATTTTTTGATCTCTTTGAGCTCTCTTTATCATCCTCATGATGGATCACTGAGTGTGATCCAAAGTGTTGATGAAAAAAGCTCCAACACAATCTACACAGAAAATAATCTCTGTGGATTGAAGAAATCTAATATCATTAAATAATATGCCGCTTCGAGGGGGCCACCTCCAACAATCTTCACCAAGAACACAATACTTAACATTATGATAATAATTAACCTATACCTCCTATAAGCAACATATATATATATATATATATATGTTGCTTATAACTTGCACAAGAGAGATTATACCATGAAATAAGCTGTATATTTTTTTCTCTTTGAGCTCTCTTTATCATCCTCATGATGGATCACTGAGTGTGATCCAAAGCATTGATGAAAAAAAGCTCCAACACTACCTACCCAGAAAATAATCTGTGGATTGTGGAAATCTAATATCATTAAATAATATGCCGCTTCGAGGGGGCCACCTCCAACAAGCTTCACCAAGAACACGATACTTAACATAATGATAAGAATTGACCTATACCTCCTAATATATAGACACACACACATGCCATACTTAAGCCAAGGATATCACCTAGGCTGACTTAGATAACAACACGGAGGCCTTAGGCTGACGCAAATAACTAGTGATTACAACATGGGAGACTCAACAAATGTATCCAAGGAAGAACTCTACAACAACAAAGGCATTGAGGAAGAGGATTACCCTATGAAGAGGTACTTAAAAAGATCGATGGAAGACAATATTAAGATATTCAAGATGACTACAAAGAAAGGTAAGATGATGTGAAGTCAAGAACTAGGCCAAAGATCAACATCATGAAAGAGGACTCGATTACTACAAGAGATTCAAGATATCAAGACAAGGAAATATTCAAAGAGAAGAATTCCAAGATCAACAAAGAAGTCTAAATGATGAAGAAGAACATTCAAGATGAAGCAATTTGGGAATATGAGCCATCACAATCCTTCACAAGTAGATAATTTCAGAAAAGTTAATCAAAGCTAGAAAGATTATGTTGAGTATCAAGAGATGTCTCTTCTTTGTGAATCAAGGATGAGGTGAAGTTTACAAGATATAAATGTTGATGTGACGCCCACTCATCTTCAACCAATCAAGTAATTTCAGGTCGATGTGTCCAAATTCATCCAATTTGACTCATTCACAAGTGGACATGTGGAAGACATTTAATGTAATATTACAAACAATTTTCTCCTCGGTTCATACTTTAAGGCATATGTACTTAAAGATTTGTAATCTTCTCATTGCATTACATTAAGTGTTTGTAGGTTGTAATTGTAATCAAAGAAGCAATAATCTGCCATAAGTTGCGATTATATCCAATTAATCATCAATCCTAGAGCCAACTGATTTTTTCAAAGCCCAATTTGTGGAAAAATCGTCGACCCAATTTTCAATTATTATTTGCATTTAAAGCACATTAAAGTCTTGTTAAAATAGCTAAAAATGGAAAAAAATGTTAAAATTTTGGTTCAAAAACCTGTGAAACCTTGGAAAAGCTCGTGAAATTGTCAAATCACTCAGAAATATCCAGGATGGAATAAAAAAAAATGCAGAATCAGTGTGGAAATAATTTGTTATTTTGTCCCTTAGTTTCTTTTTGATGTCTGAAAAAACCTAAACAAAGGAGTGAGAGGAGCAATGGCGGTTATCAACCGAATTTGAAAGGGCCTCAATCATCCTAAATTGTGGGGGGCAGGTAGTGTAGAAACAACTGATCAATATGACCCCAGCTGTCCGCACGTCCCAACCCATGGATTATGATGCGAACAAGTATATAATTAATATTATACACTAATTTAAAAATTATAGCTATTATGCACTATTATAGATGGCACTTTGACCTAGAAGGAGCAAACCCCTATAGTTTGTAATTAATATTATAAAATAATTTTTGAAATTTATATTATTATTGACAATTAATATATTTTAATAGTTATATAACAAATTAAAAATTAAAAATAATTTACAATTTATAATGTATATATTAATTTTTTAACATATAATTAATATATTTAATTTTATTATTAGCATTTGTCTCCACCTAAAATAGTGGTTGCAAGCTAGGTGTTATCAAAACCAGTGGCTTGCTAATCTTTTACTGTAACTAAACAAATGTCTTTTGTTGAATTCTACCCCATATAAAGGACTTACCAGTTGCCATTATGGAATATAAAGCATTGCAATTGTGGAATACGATTCGATAAGCTTTCTCAAATATTGAACTACCCCTACAAAATTCCTTGCCTCAATCGCAATTGGATCACTTCAAAATGGCACAAAGGACAAACAAATATTGAACTACAACAAATGAGTGATTGCACAAGGACAAACAAAAATCCTACTTGAGGCTTGAAGACCTCTTATTATACTTGTTATCCTCGATTTTAGCTCGCTCAAATCATGGGTTAACCACATCCTCTAGGCACACATATCGAGGCATTCTTCAAGTGTCCTCGCACATGATTTTAGCCTTTGAGCTGCTTTTATTCTCTACATTTGTGTGATTGGGGTGTAGTATATGTTGGAATCTTTGAGCTCAACATAAACTTCATCGTTGTTCCTAAATTTTCATAAGAAGACATGGAAAATCTTTGAGCTTCTTGATTACATAAAGTTGCTCGTATATTTTACTTATTCTTTTGTTTAACTCATTGTATATCAGGATTATTGCTCCAGTTAGTACATAGTAGGGAATTAAATTAGTGTTAAAGGGTTGTGTTAAAAAGAAAACATCTATTCTGAAATAAGAGAATATGATGAGTGTCTCATCCCATTGTTAAGCTTCGTGTAAATAGAATTAGTTAAGCACTTGGTTTAGTATCAATAAGAAGAGCGCCTCCCCTTTCCAAGAGGAGAAATTTTATCTCATGCACTATGGTTGAAATAACTATTTTGCAATCGGTTGATTAAGTTGATTTTTAAATATTCACCCAACAATTCCTTTTTTCTATTTTGATCTTTCACCGCATGGGACATTTTTTGAATGCTTTCATTTTTTAAGTCCAAGCAAATGTCTGCACAAGGTACTCTGAGATAGGTGTTGAGATTTGTAGGTGGCATAATTCATGAAGCAGTGACATTAAACCTCTAATGGATTTCTCTTAACATTTTATACTTGTTCCCATGAAATGCTTGATTCAATCACAGTTATCTCATTCCTTGACTAAGTGTATCCATAATAGGTGTTGAGTGTTGATTGCATTCTTGCATGGCGATTTTCTTGTCTAGTGCAGTAACAAGTTGACCTTGCCTAAAAATAAGCCCAGAGTACAACCCACTTCAGCCCTGACCCTTAAGCCACATTTGGTTCCGGACGTCATCACAACAATGTGACTTAGACAAAAACAAGGCCAACTGCTCTTTGGGCTCTTTCAGCATTAGTTTGGCTGATCCTCTATTTCTTGCATTCTATCTTCTCTTCTTTGTGGTCATAGCATGTCAAACCATTTCTATGCTTCCCAATTCACTATTTTTCATTGCCCATAACATCAATCTCAAGTCATGGCTTTGCATCAATGTAACACTTTCCAGTGCAAAGCATTTTACATTATTTATTGAATAGTTCACAGAAATTTGTGACTATATACTCTTAAAGTCAGGTTCTCTGATTTCTTCAAGCAAAGACTTCTAGTTGTTCCAAAACATATTTGCATGCTTCTATTTATTTCTACGTTGTCGTTGTTGTAATTATTTTTGCTCAAATATTTCATTATCTCCTTTTAAAATTATAAAAGTTGCTTATAATTGAAATCAAAGTTATTGTTCGGTCTCAATTCCATTTCCACACTACATGCATATTGCCCAAAAGAGAATGTAAAAGTCATATTTATCTCAATAGTCTGATGTTACAATAACTGGTCCAAAAATCTCTCTTCATGCAAAACCATGGTGACTATTGGTTGAGTGATAAACAAGATGATTTGTTTTTTGATCTTAATTGTAACCATTCAAATTTTCTAGCTTTATATTCTATATCTTGGATCTTAGAGAAGCTTGCAATCCTCCAACTAATCCTTGGGACATGCCTCCCATCATCATACTGAATTGTAAACAAAAACAAACATTTAAAACATAACTTTAATCACACCGGTCATTTTCCATTACAAGTGATGCAAGTAGAAATGGACATATACAAAAACAATAATGGTTAAAGGAAAAGTAATCACATCTCAAAAACATTAAATTATGTAGAGGTATTGGAGAACATTAACAAAGCAAAATTCATGATTGTACAAATCCTAAGTTACCAGGTTTGCACCCTGGACCCTCGAACTGGGTTTGAGTGCACACTCGGTACAAGTGCACTTGTGGGTGTCGGTTGGGTGCGCACCCACAAGGCTGGGCACGCACCCTGTGTGCACCCAGCTCACACCCGGGAGCACCCAGTGGGAACCCGAATGCACCCGCGGGTACCCACGGTGCAACTTAAAAAGTGTGGTGCCAAACATTTTAAAAAATAATTTTTTAATATTTTTTTCCTTCTAACCCTAAAACACCCCCATATGAGGCTTCCAAACACACTTTCAATTTCACTTTTGCTCTCCATCTTGCCAGTTTGAAGTGAGGTGATTGTATTCGAAGGAGATTGATTGTGGAGTGCCAAATACCTTCCACAAAGCAGATTTAAGTGTTCAAGGTATGCATTTCAACCATATTCTTTAGTTTTTTGATAGATTTTTTCAAGTTTTTGATGAGTTTTAATTTTTTTCAAGATTGTGAAGAAGTTTTTAAGTATGTTATTTTTCTTATTTTAATAGATTGCAACAATGAGTAGTCAAAGCGGGTGGGGAGGGAACTCAAAAATTTAAAATTGATAAAGGGTCTCCTTTATGGAGACACATTACAAGAATTTCACAACTTCCTGGGATGTGATTTTTGCAATGCACAATATAATAGCACCTACTACCGAGTCAAACTTCATTTTTTGGGCCCTGGGGTAAAGGGATTAATATGTGTGAAGTCCCAGCACCAGATAAGAAGGGGTTGTTAGCTGTTCAAATATCAGCACTTAGAAAAGAACAAGAAGATGCTGACAGATTGGTTGCAAAAGGAAAACAAAGTGGTTATAGTTCAGGGGGAAAAAAACAATAACACCACCCTCTCAACCAGTTACAGCCTCTAGACATCCCTTCTTGCCTATGCCTTCTAGGGAGGATGAAGATGTAGAACCACAAATCTCCACCCGCAAGAGAGGTTCATTAGAGAAGGCATTTAAAAATGAGGCAAGAGATATTGCTGATAAAAAAAATTGGACGTTGCCTCTTTGCAAATGGTCTTCCATTCAACTTGGAAAGATCGCCATATTGGAGGGAGATGGTGCCTTCTGGTTACACAGGTCTTGGATTTGAAAAGGTTCTCACCACCTTATTGCACAATGAGGGAAAATCTGTAGAGGCCCAATTAAAACCAATTAGAGATTCTTGGGTTCAAACAGGTGTGTCTATTGTTTCTAATGGATGGAAAGATTGCAAAAACCGTTCATTGATCAATGTTATTGCTGTGTCCCCCAAGGAGGCAATGTTTTTGAGGGTGGTTGACTATGAAGGGGAAGTGAAAGATGCATAGTTCATTTCTAGGATTCTCATTGATTCCATAGAGGCGGTGGGTCATGATAATGTTATCCAAGTAATTACAGACAATGCAAAAGTTTGCAAGGCTATAGGTGCTTTGGTAGAGGCTAGATATGATCACACCTTTTGGACACTATGCATTGTACACTCGCTCAGTTTGGTGATGCAAGCAATTGGCACCCAAATAGAATGGATGAAAGAAATATACGAGGGTGAGGAGATTCAGATGTTCATGACAAACCACCATATGTCACAAGCAATTTTCAAAAACTTTTCGAAATTGGAATTATTGAAGGTAAATTTTAAAATTTAATTTATTTAGTTTCATTTATCATTTTATGTCATGTTTTACATAATTGAATAAAATATTTTTTGAGTTGTTTACATATTTTAAATGTGTTATTAACTTACTATTAACATGTTCTTAGGTGGTTGAAACTTGGTTTGCATCTCACACAATCGTTCTAAGATGACTTGTAAAGGTGAAAGAGGCATTGGTGCAGATTTATTAGCAACCAATGGGGTATCTGGAAGCAATCAAATTTAGTGAGGGCCCAAAAGGTGAAGGCATTGATATTGGATGATGATTGGTGGGATCGTGTGGATTATGTATTGGAATTCACCGAATCTATCATGGCAATGCTTCGCTTTGCCCATACAAATGAACCATGCTTGGGGGATGTCTATAATAGGATGGACACAATGTTGGAGAAAATAAAATTGGTAAGGTATAATACATTCCTCTATCCTTGTTTATTGAGAGATATCTAAATTGACATAACTTACATAAACATCATTTGATATCCCAGGTAATAAAAAGGAGAGAGAATAATCCTGAAGTCACCTTTTACGAAAGGGTGGAAGCAATTGTTCTTCGTCGTTGGAACAAGATGACCACACCATTGCACCTCCTAGCATATGCTCTATCTCCCAGGTACTATAGCACAGAAGTACTTGCTATTCTAGGTAGAGTGCCACCATATAGAGATTCTAAAGTTGGGAATGGGTACAAGAAGGCATTTAGTATACTCTTCAATGATCCAAAGGTGGAGGCAAGTATTAGGAAAGAATTTGAATTGTTTATCTCAGGAAAAGATCTTTCCCCTTGTGTTGTCAAAGACTAAAGCAAAATGGATGCTATTACATGGTGGTACCTCCATGGTCAAGATTTTATGTACCTCCAACCTGTTGCAAGGAATATACAATCTATAGAGGTCTTTCAAATACTAAGACACAGGATATAATAAATATTCTCAAGTAAAGAAAGATAATACCCGGATTTGAAGGTCTGAATTTATCCTTTTGTTGGCTTCAAATCTGTACTTGTATTCTCAAATTAGTCCTCCAATGTTGCCCTCAATGACTGTTATGAATCAGCTCTTGAAGGTCTTCAATTCACTCTTCTAGGGCTGCACCAATTCTGCCCTAATTCAACCTTTTAGGGCTGCTTAATTTGTCCTTGAATTCTGCTCTTAGGAGCCTCCAATCTGCTCTTTAATTCACTATCAAGGTCTGCTCCAAATTTGCCACCGATCTGATCTTAGGATTGCTTCAGATCAGCCCTAGTTCGTTGAATGTAAGGATGGTACTATATCTGCCCTAAATCGCACTAGATCTGCCCTAGATTTGCACCTCATCAATAGACAAATCGCCCAGATTTCAAGCCTTATTTGCACTATTAAGGGCATAACTAATTTATCATTAGTGTGGATGATTATTGTCACCAATGCTGGTGTAGATTGGTCCATAAATGCTGGTTTGATTCGCTCCATAATGCTGAACTAAATCACTCATTAACTCACTCCAAGCATTGATGAAGAGGACATTCACATGTTATGTTTTTGATATGTTTGTCCTTCATAAAAAACTCCAATATATATGAGCATCATTAAATAAACTCTTCCACCTCAAGGTGGCCGACTTGGGCCCTCCCAAGTAATTTATTTTATTTATAATAAAAATAATAAATGCCTTATTATTTATTATTATAAAATCACACTTCCACATATATATTAATTAACCAAAGGTGTGATAGTAAAAATATATATCCATAATTTATTATTATCAACTTACTTGTCCTAATTGATCTTAGCCGAAAAGGTCATAATATTAACACTCCCTCTTGGACTTGAGGAAAAGATCAACCCATAGGACTCAACCTTTTAACTTGTCTATCATCTTTGATAGAGGTAACAAAAACATAACCATATTGGATATCTTATCCAATGATATCATGGATCTCACATCTATGAAGGTAGGTCTCTATCTACCAGATGAGAACACATATGTTCTTCATCATTCCCCAACCATTCATCTCATATCCATATGAGAATCATCTTTCCATGGTAACATCAAGTCATATGATACTTACCAACTGGAAGTGGATTTCCTAGAGCCACGAGTCCCCACGACTCAAGAGATAAAATTTCAAGTCCATGATATTCAAAGTAACATCAAGTCCATGATGTTTACCACAAGTCAACATAATATCAAGTCCATGATGTTTAGAGCATTGGTCTAACGAATATCAAGTCCATGATATTCACCAAATGCTCAGAATAATGGTCTATCGACATCAAGTCCATGATGTAAGGTTAAATTACTATTTTCAGACCAGCCCTTAGTTGTCATAGATTTCTTAGTTTTGAAAGAGTTAGACTGAATTCCTAATCTGAAAATTAGATCTTTCTTCAACCTAGGCTCTGATACCATGTTAGTATTTTCAGATTATAGCAAGGAACATACAATCTATAGAGGTCTTTCAAATACTAAGACACATGGTATAATAAATATTCTCAAGTAAAGAAAGATAATACCCGGATTTGAAGGTCTGAATTTATCCTTTTGTTGGCTTCAAATCTGTACTTGTATTCTTCAAATTAGTCCTCCAATGTTGCCCTCAATGACTGTTATGAATCAACTCTTGAAGGTCTTCAATTCGCTCTTGTAGGGCTGCGCCAATTCTGCCCTAATTCAACCTTTTAGGGCTGCTTAATTTGTCCTTGAATTCTGCTCTTAGGAGCCTCCAATCTGCTCTTTAATTCACTATCAAAGTTTGCTCCAAATTTGCCACCGATCTGATCTTAGGATTGCTTCAGATCAGCCCTAATTCGTTGAATGTAAGGATTGTACTATATCTGCCGTAAATCGCACTAGATCTGCCTTAGATCTGCACCAGATCTGCCCTAGATTTGAACCTCATCAATAGACAAATCGCCCAGATTTCAAGCCTTATCTGCACTATAAGGGCATAACTAATTTGCCATTAGTGCGGATGATTATTGTCACCAATGCTGGTGTAGATCGGTGCATAAATGCCGGTTTGATTCGCTCCATAATGCTGAACTAAATCGCTCATTAACTCGCTCCAAGCATTGATGAAGAGGACATTCACATGTTATGTTTTTGATATGTTTGTCCTTCATAAAAAACTCCAATATATATGAGCATCATTAAATAAACTCTTCCACCTCAAGGTGGCTGACTTGGGCCCTCCCAAGTAATTTATTTTATTTATAATAAAAATAATAAATGCCTTAGTATTTATTATTATAAAATCGCACTTCCACATATATATTAATTAACCAAAGGTGTAAATATATATCCATAATTTATTATTATCAACTTACTTGTCCTAATTGATCTTAGCCGAAAAGGCCATAATATTAACAGTTTTCTCTCCAGGTTGCAAGCTTTTCTGTCGTTGAGTGGAATTGGAGTACATACTCCTTTATCCACTCAGTGAAGCGTAACCAGTTGGCTGCAAAAAAAGTAGAAGACTTGGTGTTTATTCATACCAATTTGCACCTCTTGGCACGTAAGGATCCAAAATACAAGAAGGGGGCATAGAAGCTTTGGGATGTAGCACCTGAGTCTACCAACTTGGATGCAACCATTCAGGATCTTGCTAGAGCCACTATGGTTGATGTGGATGATCATGATGATGACATAGCACATGGTGCATCTAGTGCTAGTGGAACCAGTTGGGTTCTAATGATGATGATGACCTACTTGCAGCTGCTGAAAATCCCATAGATGATGATTATTTTGATAATCCCTATGATGATTGATGAACACTTTGATGATTGATGAACATTGAACATTGAATCATGTTTCAAACTTTCATGAACTACATTTTCATTTTGTAGTTCAGTAATTCAATGTAATGATTTTCATTGGAATCGTGAACATAGATCAATGATCCAAGCATTTAAATTTTTAATGTTTATGTTTGGCATTTGGCATTGATCAATGATCAAGCATCATACTATGAAATGATTTAGTTTTACAATTCTGTATATTTCTCTTTTTTTTTTGTGTGTATATATATATACCCAAATGCAAAAGAACAATTTTCACGTACCCACGTACCGGGTTCTCGTATCCGAACCTGTCCACAAACCCGAACCAGGAACTTAGTACAAATCTCAAAGTCAAATACCAAGGATGATTTATAATTGTCCAATGGCCCTAAAACCTTGTTGGATAGAGCTGTCATTGATGTCAAAAGATGCAGAACAATCCTAATAAATTCTTTATGTCATATACAGATATTGTGATGAGAAATTATCCTTGATATATGCAGATATTGTGATGAGAAATTACCTTGGTTGAAATAGGAATGTACAGGAGGCAGATAACACTGTTGATTCCATCTTTGTAATTCGATGTTGAAACAATGAACAAAAGAAAAAGTAACATTTGCGGTGAACACAAATATTACGGGCCCCACACATAATTGTTTACTTGATATAATAGTTTGGTGAACATTGATCCTTGATATATATCGACCTTGCATTTTAACAGCAAGTACTAATCTGCACACTATAGATGGTGATTTTGAAACAGCAGCCAGATGGCAATTAAAATATAATTTCCAGAGAATAAATAATGCAACCATCATGTCTATATCATATCCACTCGACACCAAATATCAACTGTCACTAATCCAAACTTGTTCGATATTGAAATTAGACTGCGGTATGATGAGTCATATGTCCACAGATATTCTGGAAATGATTCTCTGCATTATCATTGACGTCAATCATGTTTGGAAGAAAGTTGAGTTGGTTTGATAAGGGAGTTACAATCGAGAAGATTGGCAGATATCGGGCTGCCTGTATTTGTCAGGTAGCATTTCTGAAGATTGTCGGGGTGTTTCCTCCTCTTATCAAAATAGCACATAAACATTGGAAGGTTGCGATGGGCAAATGATGATAAACTTTGCATTCAAAAGCCACGATAATGATACTCCAGAGATGAATCATAAGCCATGTTGGCATATGGTTTAGATGGTTTACAGAATTGTAACACATGGATGTGAAGCCATGTTAGAAGGATTTGAGCAGCAGTTTGTAGTTAGTTGGAAACCGACTCTAACTTCTTAACCATATTTTAGTTGGACGGATTGAAGACATTATATATGCAATCCCTTGATTCCAAAGGGTACAATGAAAAGAATGTTAACGTTCTGAAACAATATAAAGCACAAAAGTGGCCGAGTGAGAGATATGCGATAGAATTGCAGTTTTAGAAGAGGCCAATTAGAAGACTTAAAAAGCTGAGGGAGAAATGTGCTCTGTGAATGATGAATGCAGTTTGTAAAGGCTGAAAGAGAAGAGTAAAAGTACTGTTCTGGTAATGTAATTTTCAGATCAGCATAACAGTGTTTTGTGTTTTCTTTAAGATCAGATAATTATCTTGGAATTGAGGTTAAAGGCTCTGTGATCAGTTTTCATTTGCAGAATACTACTCAGTTTGCAGGAGATTATTATTAATTTTAGTTTCAGATCTAACTATTTACTTAAAATCAATAAATAAGTGCAATGACAGATAACTAAATTATCGACACAACACAAGATCTACCCTAGGAAACCTCCCTTGTGGAGGTGAAAACCCAGCAATCAGATTGATGTATAATGTTAAGCCCAGATTCAACTTACAATGTTCAGCCTCAATGGTGAATCTGACCTGGAGAAGTAATCAGATCTGAATGATCACTTGATCAGGCATTTATGGAGCAGAGAGGATCAATCTTAGACAGCTCTCGATGATGAAGTTGCAGACCCCGAATGTATTCTCCAAGAGCAGATCGCAATTCTTCCTTAAGAGCAGATTGCAAGTCTTGTATTTCGGTGAGATGATGATCCTTGATTGCGGTGGAAAATATTATATATATGCTTGCCAATAAATCATTAAGCAGGCCGACCTGACCTTCCATAAGTTATATTGTTTTTGGCGCCAAAAATACTGTAGCGTGAGGGTAGGGCCGACCAAGGGAAAACGTCTACCCTTAGACATTTTAGCATTAAAATATTTAGAATCAAATTAAAGATTTGATCTAAATGTTTAGTAATTTCCCAGCTAGATCCGACTAGCTATAACATTAACACTCCCTCTTAGCTAGGAGAGATCTAGCTATTACCTTACCTTTCCATCATGCCTACTCGCAGAGGATGGATGCATACCTGTAAGAACAAATCAACCATACCCATCATGCCTACTTGCAGAGGATGGAACCAAAGCAATCCACCATACCTACTCGCAAAGGGTGGAACCATCATGCCTACTTGCAAAGGATGGTCAAGAATATCCACCGTACCTACTCGCAGAGGGTGGAAGAGGACAAGCCTCAAAAGATCACCTTGCATTGCCCGCAGAGGGTGATTGCCACTGTACATTGCCCGCAGAGGGTGGACTTATAAGAATTATTACAACACCATCTTGCATTTCCCGCAGAGGATGGACAAAATTAAGATTTACAATTCCACCTTGCATTGCTCGCAGAGGGTGGTTACAATCATCTTCACTTAAAGAAGATTAAAACAACAAGATACAATGTCCACCTTGCATTGCCCGCAAGAGTGGTATACAAGATGCATCAATGAGGCTAAGGCTCCCTCTTAGCAGTAGTTGAGCCCTACATAACTTCCAAAGCACTCAGACATCCTTCAAGTGACAGAAAAATCAATCCCAATAGCTTCTCTTGAAGAAGCAATATACCCTAATTCTGAAGCATTCCAAGCAATTGACTATTCAACCAATTTCCTGTACTTAGAGTTAGGAAATCATATACTCAACCTTCCAAGTTAGTTCAAAAATCAATAGATCCAAGATTATTGAGCCAAAAGAAACACTTCTAATTCAAGAGAGTTACCATCACATTACCACAAAGGTTAGACTATACCAAACTCAAGTAAGATGAGAAAGTGTGTGACTCCCTCTTGATCCTCACCCCTGCACAACTAAAAGAAATCTACAACACATCCTTTCCCTGAAGTTAGTTTCAACAAAAATAGTTAGATCTCAAACAACATTGATTCTAAACTATCTAACACAAAATACTTAAAGGAGAAAGTCTTCCTTATCTTCAAGGTTGACAACTTCGCTTGGGTTAGCTATTTGTTGAAAGAGTTGAACCTGACAATCCCTGGCATAGTGGCCAAATTTGTTACATTTGAAGCATTGGATATGAGAGAGCTCTCTTGGCTTCTTCCTTGAGTTGTTAGCATCATAGGATCTGAAATCGATGTACCTCTTGAAGTTGTTCTTCTTCCAATGATCACCTTTGATCGATTGAGTAGCAAGAATTAAGTTTTCTTCATTACGGGTATACTTGATCCCTCTTGATATGAGCCTAGATTCCTCTTGAATGCAGTCAGCACGAAGGAGGTCAAAGGAGGGAAAGTTACCTCTACCACTTAAACCTTGAGTGAAGGGTTCCCATGAGGGAGGGAGACCATTGAGTGCAAGCATGACGAGATCCTTGTCTACAACTTCACTATCAATAGCACTTACTTTATCTCTTAATTCTGAAATCCTCATGAAGAACTCCATGACTGACTCATCCTCTTTCATTTTGATTTGAAGTAAGTCTCTTCTTAAGGTAAGTGCTCGGCTCATGTTGTTTACTTCGAACATATCTTCCAATTGTTTGAACATATCTCTGGCTGAAGACATCCTCGAGATGATAGGAACAATATGATCTCTGACAGAATCTATTAGGATCTTCTTGGCCTTGATAGCTTTCTTCTTGAATTGACTAAGCATTTCCGGATCCATGGGTGTTTCAACTTTTTCACTTTGAACAAATTCCAGTAAGTCATGTTCTTCAAGAGCAATCAAAATTTGTGCTTTCCAAGAGATGAAGTTGAGAGCTCCTTCAAGTCTATCTTCCACCTTCAATCCTGTCACCATTTTGACACAAGAAGGAAACACACAAAGACAACAAATCTAAAGAATACAAGTTAGATCTAATACAGTTAGCAAGAACCTGGGACCTGTCAGATCTGATTAGTTCAATATGAACCTGGCTCTGATACCATGTTAATTTTAGTTTCAAATCTAACTATTTACTTAAAATCAATAAATAAGTGCAATGACAGATAACTAAATTATAGACACAACACAAGATATACCCTGGGAAACCTCCCTTGTGGAGGTGAAAACCCAGCAATCAGATTGATGTATAAAGTTAAGCCCAGATTCAACTTACAATGTTCAGCCTCAATGGTCAATCTGACCTGGAGAAGTAATTAGATCTGAATGATCACTTGATCAGGCATTTATGGAGCAGAGAAGGATCAATCTTAGACAACTCTCGATGATGAAGTTGCAGACCCCGAATGTATTCTCCAAGAGCAGATTGCAATTCTTCCTTAAGAGCAGATCGCAAGTCTTGTATTTCAGTGAGATGATGATCCTTGATTGCGGTGGAAAATATTATATATATGCTTGCCAATAAATCATTAAGCAGGCCGACCTGACCTTCCATAAGTTATATTGTTTTTGGCACCAAAAATACTGTAGCGTAGGGTAGGGCCGACCAAGGGAAAATGTCTACCCTTAGACGTTTTAGCAATAAAATATTTAGAATCATATTAAAGATTTGATCTAAATGTTTAGTAATTTTCCAGCTAGATCCGACTAGCTATAACATTAACAATTATTTGGAGGACTTTGATGTTATAGAGTACAACACTATACAAAGCATATGAAGGTTATTTATACTCAAATTGTGAAAATCTATTTGTATACTTCTAATGTTGTAAAGTGCTGTAATTCTGAAGTTGAAACCAGTAACAGTTTGCAATAGTTTGTAGTTGATTTTTCACCGAGTGGGTGCTCAAGAGTTGATGCTCTAGATCAGGGGTTTGATGACTCCTTAGAGTTGGTGCCCTTAAACATTGTAATAGAGCTTCTTTGTGAGGTTGGATAAGAACAGTAGATTCTAGCAGCAATTTTCATCTTGGTTTTTCCCATCCTAGGTTTCCACGTCATATCTTTGTGCATTGTCTTTCATTGTGTGGTGTTTCTTTTCAGTTTTCAGTTTGGTGCTTTCATTTCAGCATTCAGTTTAAAAGCAATTCATCAAAAGATTTAATCAGATAAAGTATTTGTTGTTTTTATAATCAGAGATGTTTAAGCAGAAAAATTCACAAATTAAAACAATAAGACACAGAGAAATACCCTGGGGAAATCCTCCTTCATGATGGAGAAAAACCCAGCAACAATTGTATTATTATATTTAACATAATGGCAGAGGTTTGATTACAATATAGTCAACACTTAGACTGATGAATGAATGCCAGTGAGTAAATGACACAGTAGTGCATCAATCTGCCAATGTATATTAATCACGATCTGCTTGTATATATATGTATATATATATATATATATATATATATATATATCGAACTGCCTGTTAATATATATAGATATATCCACCTGGATATATATAGAACTGCCTGATAATATATATCTTCCCGTCTGAGAATATGTATCAAACTGTGAATGTATTGATCTGCACGTAGATAAGAATCGATCTGAGTATCAACGGACTGTGTGTATATATTATTTCGTCTTCTATCACTTGTTACTTAACAGAATACTTTCTGCATTAAACTTGTTCTCTATGTATCCTTCCTCAACGATGAGATCAGATTATATTCATATTGAAATGGTAGCCTGAAGGGGTCATCTCTCTTCCACAAGAGAGACGACCTTTCCTCTAATCGTATCTCTTTACAAGAGATCGCATCCCTTCCTAAACCATTGGTTATTGCTAATTGCTGTCATCATAATAATATCGATCATCCTTGTGTTTCCATTAGTTATTGATTACTCAAATCGATCTTCTTAATATCATCAATTGATCATATTGCTGCCCTTATCATTAATCTTAATCGGCCTCCTTGATTTATCAATTAGATTACTCGTATTCTTCAGAGAGAAAGATATCTCTTGTAGCTATAACATCAACAGTCTTAAGATTTATTTACTACTGATTCACCCCCCCTCTCAGTAGTAAACCTGTGTTCTACAAACCTCTCAAGAAAAACAAATGAAAAGTAAATTCTATACTTAATTGCAAACACAACTATAGTTATTCTGCTCTAGAATTGTAAGCAGGTCCCATTTGTGAAGCACAATCCTATCAAAGATTCTTAGATTAATAAATTACACAATTCAACAAAAATAAGATAAAATGGTAACCCCATCCCCTGTCTCAGCTCTCCACTCCTTGCCACCTCCCCAAGAAAAAAGAAGGATCCAGAATTAAATTCCATACTTTGATCTAATCCGAACTTCAAATATTGTCATATTTTCTTAAAACCAAGCATAACTCATAGAGTCTATAGTTAGATCATTTGCTTGGTGATTGGATGCATGCGATTATAGCTGCAACATGAGCTACTGTATCCCACATTTGCATCAAATTTCAAAAAAGATGTCAATTCCCTCAATAAAATATGAGGGAAAAATATTACTACATACCTCCTCTTTTTTGGCATTTTGTTGCTCCTCTAATCCTTTAAGCATCCCATCCAAACGTCTCCTATATATCCAATATAATCATGAGTAAGTAGTGAGTAGAACACTACAATTATAACCCACGTTGAACCTAGGAGGGTTTTAAGGTGAGAGACTAAAAACTAGCAGTAATGCTATCTCTAACAGAAACATATATCCTCCTGTAGGAAACATTGATTTGAAAATTTAATGATCATACAATAAAAATCTTCTCAACTAGTTTCTCAATAAAATATTAAAATACAACACTAGAACAAGATGAAAAAAAAAATATGTTACTGTAAAGCAACAAATCCAAAGCTAGTGTTCAAAGCACTTGAATATTACAAATTTTATTAGAGGTTATTGCAACAAGTTATTCACATATTTTTGTTCTTCCTTTCATTATTGAAAGTACCTTTGTGCTATGTTACACAGAGAATATCCCTCTTAGCAAACGCCATGTCCCCATCCCCTAAGGCATTTCCGGAATATGTAGTTAAAAAAATGGGTGTAGGGAACCCACAGAAAAAAATTGGGCATTTGTCATTTCATAGCAATGGGGCATTTTGTTGTAATGAATAATGAATTTTTTTTAATTTTGTTGCTCCTATATTTTAATCAGTAAACATTAAATATAAAATTTAAGGCATTATTTGAATGTCTACATTTAAATGTTGATGTCAAGGACAGAAAAACTTGTAAAATTTTGAATTTCCAATATATATATATTTCCTGCCATCCCAAAATAAGGACTTCCCAGACTGCTTTCACTCAAATGCATTCTGCTGTCCCATGA
The DNA here is from genome assembly GCA_027943335.1 of Chamaecyparis obtusa. Taxonomy (NCBI): domain Eukaryota; kingdom Viridiplantae; phylum Streptophyta; class Pinopsida; order Cupressales; family Cupressaceae; genus Chamaecyparis; species Chamaecyparis obtusa. The sequence goes on from BSBK01001190.1 coordinate 2,384,930, forward strand.
TGTCCCCATCCTACAAATACCATAGAGCATGGCTGTTAATCTAATACAAAATAATCACGAACACCAGAATATAGAATTTATATTTCCAGAGTTCAACCAAAGCAAAAATAGAACCTGAAAAGAGGGTCAAGTTTATTTCCAATCTATAAACTAGTTCTTTAGATTGCAACAGATTTGACCAATAGCAGAACCTAACTAATCCATGTCATCCTAAAAAGTTTTACTAATTCTCATCTCATAGGGAAGGAAATCTTATAAACTGTTTTTGCCCACACACTATTATTTGAACTGTATTTGTAAAAAATAAACAGAAAAAAACTATTGTTTCTCCAAGCTTCTGGGAGCGAGGGAAATGGGGACAAGGTTTGAGGGATGGCATGTTAGTGTAGGTTTTTTATTTTCCTCATGTCTAAGGGTATTTATTTTTCCTACACATAGTGTATTTAAGCTTGCTTAGGTTATTAGGAGTGGTTAATATGAGGATGTGGCAAATTACTTGAGCTACATGTGTCACTCACTCCCACACATGGGTAGTTGAGTTATACACCCTCTTTTGGCTTGTTGTGCCAACTCTCATAACCACTATTTTGTCATTTCATAAATGGGTTGTGGGGTATCTCACTCTCTTTTGGCTTTATTTGCTGCCTTTCATAACTCCCTTCTTGTCTTCATGTAGGGAGGTTATGCCACTTGTTTTGGCATTTATCAAGTAGGTAAAACCTCCCACCTTTTATGGGGAATGGGAGTAACGCACCTCTTGGATATATATGCCTTTATTTTTCTATAAAATAAACACTTTACTCTGACCTTCACTAGTTAAAGTGATAGCTCAGTCAGAGTATTGAGTCTTCTCAAAATTCTCTTTCTTTGTCTCTATTTTCCTCTCATTTCAGGTTTCTCTTCATTCAGCTATTTTAATCTTTGTTCATTTGATGTTTGCAGTTGCATGTGATATATGACCAACATCAAATCTTCAGCTCAGTTCTTGCTTCTTGCAGAATCTAACATAGTATCGGAGCCATGTTGTCTGATATAGCTCTTTATTTTTTCTGATTTTGTTGAGAGATCTGAGACTATTGCATAGCTAATTTTTTCCTCAAAAACCAAGTATGCTCTTCTCCTTCATTCTCATATGACCTAGAGAATCAGAACAATTAAAAAAGGGAAAGAAGCATCTAGCTAATTTGGTTTGAATATATATGTGTTCCTGTGAGATCTGTGTGATTGCAGCTTTTGGTAATATTGGAGGAATTTCCAACACTTTTAGAGAGTCCAAAAGGCCCAAAAGTCAAGATTGACTTTTATTTCTCCAAAATCAAAGATTGGAGAGTGCAGTAACACATCAGGGTAAAAAATTTCACAAGTTTCCAATGGAGCTGTTTTCATTTTTGCTTCAAAAATCCAGCTTCCACTCATTTGCAAGAAAAATGATTTCTAGGTATTTTTCCCAAGGTCGGAAAACTTTCTGGGTATCTGCCCTTTTTCATATAATCAGAGTACATTTTGCAGAAATTGAATTAGAATCAAGCGTAAGCAGAGTCTGACAGGCAGGTTTAGCAAAGTTTTTAAAAAATTGCATAACTTTTGCCTTGGGTGTTAAATTTTTGCAAACTATTACTTGACGGAAAACTGGAAATGAACACTTTCCATCTGCACAAGTCTTATTAAAAAATTATATCATTTTCTATCAGATATTGCAGGTTGAAGCTGTTAATGTTTAGTAGCTTCAGGAGACACATTTTTCCTGCGATGGTTATGCTGTTGATCGGGTTCCTTTTGCTCAGCTTCAGTTTTGTGTTCTGTTCTTCAAAGCATGTCAGCAGTGTTGTTTCCAGCTTGTGAATTATATTTGCAGGTTTTTATGTTGCCTCCATGTTTATACAGGAGATGTGGTTGTATTACAGTTGCCTTTGTGTCAATGACATGGCTGTGTAATTGTTGCTAGCTATCTCGCCATCGTTCCCTCTTCCTTCGGTGTTTAGTTCCCATCATTTATGATTTGAATACTTCTGAAGATGTATTGACTAATATTTATTATCTCCACTGTTATTGTTGTTCACGATGGAATTCCAAGAGGCGTCGGTTTCATAGTGGTCACATGAAGGATGCATGTTGTCGACTCTTCTTGAAGCATCAAAGGTGAATCAGCTTTTCTCTTACCCGGATATTAAGTCTCATCAATGATTGGTCATCGGTTTTACTGTTTCATATTAAAGGAATAATAGAAGGTAAGAGCCGCGTGGATGTAGATATGAAAAATGTCAGACTTATACTGTCGTTGGTTTTTAATGAGCCCCGAGCGGTGTCTCTTCCTTTTCCCTGCGATTCTAGTTTTTCTGAGTCATATCAAGCACGAGAAGGTGATGTGTTAGTTTTTAATAAGCATCAAAAAACAGGGTGACTTTATCAGATGAAGAGACAGAGCTGTTATTGTGCCTGCGTTAAGCATCTTGGCATCTGCCTTCATATCAACATATTTTGCTATCTAGTTTATTATCTTTACTCATTGTTGTTTTGGTTCAGTGTGGTGTATTTTCATATAAGATCTGTTAATCTCTTATATTTTGTAATTTGTAAGATTCAGAAGATTCTGTATATCTTGTAGAAGCTAAGCAAGTCATGTTAAAACTGTTTACAGAGCTTCTACTATTGATTGTTATGAGTTAACAATCTCTGAGTTGTTTTGATTATCTGAATTAGCTTGAGAACATCGTATTTTGTGTTAAGCATTCAATAAAGAATTGATTTTCCGGGTGTGGCTGGGTTTTTCCCTCAAGTGGAGGGTTTTTCTAGGATAAAATTATTGTGCAACTTATTATTTTGCATTTCTGATTTTCAGTACTTTGCATTTCTAGTATTCTGGTTCGAAAACTTAACATGGTATCAAAGCGGGTCTAAGGAAATGATACAGAACCAGAATAGGACATTTGGATTCTAGAAGAATCACGATGACTAATGGGTGTCGAATATGTTGTTCAGTGTTCACTGTGGGTGTTTCAATCTCAGTTATTGAGGCTTCTCATGCAACCTTATCCAAAGCTTCCATTTTGACATCAATGGGGAGGATGTGGTCATGCCCATCTATGCTTACATGTTTGGCATTCATGTCTATGAGGATAGCAGATGTGCTGGTGTTTGAATTTTCCACTCTCTGCCTGCACTATAATTTTGTGATGGCGAAAGATCTTTGGTGAATTGTGAGGAAATCTAGGCAATAAAGAGATAAGTATTTTATGATTATATCTTTGAATATTGATCATGAATTTTATGTAGTTAATATTAATTCATGTTATAACACTGAGAATAGTGTATACTTTTAGCATTGATCTATATATTTCTCTTAATGATAGGTTGATTCTATGAATTATTATTAATCTCTCTTGGTTGGAGGACAGATCAAAAATCAACGAGATGATGAGAGAGTACATGCATAGTCATGCAGATTGTAGAAATGAACATGGGGACACTACTTGCAGCCATGGGACTGAATTGGTGTCACATAACATCATTAAAGAGGAAGAACCTATACAATTTGTCATTATGATTAGTTTCTTCGAAGAGGAAGAAATGATATTTAGAGGGAGACTCTTCAGCTGCAGAGAACAGATTTTCTTAGTCAATCTGAATTTGACATTGATAACTCATTTAGAATAAGGTGATCTGGGATAAGGTCGAGGAGGACTGTCTTGGACTGTAGCATAGCAGAAGTTTCAGGTGTATCTTGAAAACCATTCCTCTAAGGCAAGAATTGCAGGCAATATTGTACAAGGAGGTTGATCCAAGTGCTTGAAGATTCAGAGGGAGCCTATGGCAGAGGGAGAGTGCCAAGTTCTTTGCAAAGGATCAACAAGCTCGTGTAGCAATGTGTTTGCAAAAGCTCCTTTCTTGGTCAAACATTGGAGCCAATTTCTTGGTATTGTGATAATCAAAGCTATGAGAATGCCCCCCTTGTTGAGAGGGAGTCTCGGCTAAGAGGGAGTCTCAGCTTTCAAATGATCTTTTATGTGGTGTAATGCATTTTTCTTTGAGAGGGAGAAATTTGAGGTGAAAGCCCTTGTAATGCATTTTTCTTTGAGACGGAGAAATTTGAGTTGCAAGCCCTTGTAATGCATTCTTCTCTGCGAGAGAAGTTTGAGGTGCAAATCCTTGTTAATACATTCTTCTCTGCGAGAGAAGTTTGTTGGGTTTTATTGTCTCCCAAACATGCATAGCAATTGGAGATTCAACAATTGGACAACAAGTATTCTATTGATGATATACGTTTTCCCAATACACTTTTAGATTTACACACAACAATGTTTTGTGACATGGGAGGAGGCTCAACATTTTTCTTTCTTCACGAATCTTTTCTCTTTACCAGTCTTTAAAGTTGAGTTGCTTGAAGAAGGAACATCATTGTTGACAGCATCTTTCTTCTCTACTAAGGCATAAAATATTTGTTTTTGTAATTGATCTTGCAGCCGATTAATTTCTTATCACAATGTATTGCATTGATTGCATAAACAAAGGCCTATATTGACACCAACATTCAATTATTATTTTTAAGCTTTTTATTTATTCCTAATATTATTTTGCAATAATAACATGCCACTAATGTACAAGAGGGTCTGACTGCAAGGATTGCGCATGTATCTAAGTCAAGTTCCACTAATAATGCTAAAAGACAATATAATTCACAACTTATTTTTTTTGTCAAATAGATATGGATTGGATCATCATCACTCCAATAGGTTTCCTTTTTTATATAATGCCAAACCAATATACCAAACCTCACAATATGCTAGCCCTTTTGATACACACTATCAATATGTAGAAGAAGCCCGTCCTTTCAATATACGGGACGGTATGTGTAAGAAACTTGTCCTTTCAATGTACTTGGCAGTACATGAAAAGAGAATTAAAGAATATGAGAGTAGTGGAATTGGAACTTAGGCGATACATGAGAAAGATTCACCCTATCAATGATACCTTAGAAAGAAATCATAATTTCTTCTCGTTAAGATTTACTCCTTACAATAGGAACAAATGGGTGAGAGAATGGGAAAATAAATCCTTCTCCTTGATGATTTATAAGACTAAGCCACAAACACTATTGTTGTAGTTAGATTAGGTAGTAGATACAGTAATTCAATGGTAACAAATTTATCTATAAACATGAACTAGAAACACCATGCATATCCAATGCTGCAAATTATTTTTGGCTGCAAATTTGTTTAGATTTTTGGACTTTTGATAGCACCAAAGAAAAAGTAAAACGACTTATTACTTGAAATATTCAACAAATCTTGAAAATGTTTTCACCATGGAATATTCTAAATGGGTGAAATGATGCTAAACATGACCTCCACTAAATGACCTTCTCAATGTAGCCGCACAAATGAAATTTTTCCTTTTAACCAATTATAATAAATATCTATCTCCTCTAAAAAGCATTTACAGTATAAAATACTCTTGAACTTTGAAACACGCATTCAAAACCAATAAACTTACAGTTCTGCAGTTATGTACTCAATCCTCTTGCTAACATTGGCCTTCGCTTCGGCAAGATCCTGCTTCACTAACACAGGTCCAATCAATTTATATACATTGGCATCCTCACTTAGCAACTCCAGCTCCTGCGAACATATAATATACAAATGAGTAAAATTTAATAGCCCAACTCTGTCAAAGGGGTTGTGGCATATTGGTCATAGGAGACACTTGCCCCTGTGACAATTCATAGCACTCGGGGGCAATTGGTGAGGATGCGGTGTGATTATTATAGGAAAACTTCTACTAAACCTAAGTTCATCAAATACCACTAAGCCCAAAAAACAAACCTACCCCCATCCAAAATTCACTAGATGGAGAAAAACGCCCAGAGCACTAATGAAAATAAAATAGTAACAAGACGAAATAATGTCTTACCTTCTGGACCATTTCATTTTCACCGTGTTGGATTGTATACTGTTTTCTGACTTGATGATTTTTCGCAATGTCTGTAACAAAACGAAAGATAAATCGTATGTACTGCATAATTCTATATACTGTTTTTAAACAAGAGGTGTGTGACCTTTTTTTTAATAACAAATAATTGAAAAGATATAAACTGCATACCCTTTTGAATTTTGCTGAGAGAATTGCCTTGGTTTTCCAGTTGCTGCTGCAGATCTCTGATGGCTGGTGCACTCATTATTGCAAAAATGGATGGAGAAAAAGACAGTGAACCGTTTCCGAAAACAGACTGATAACTGTGAAGGTGTTTTCAATGTAGCAATTCGGAAGATTTATGAAGTTTTAGTCACTCGTCAGAGCAAACTAATGAAAACGTCTGACTTAATTCGGTAGGGTTTCTTTATAGGAAAACTACGTTAATTTCCGTCAAAACTCACAGTTAAGGAAGTTCCCGTGAAATTTTGGACTGGAAAAATAACCAGCATTTATCCAGCCATCATGTAACTTAAATCTTACCAAGTGAGTCATAATCTAAATCTTACCAAGGATAGTTTAAAAAAAACAAAAGTCCTTGGTAAGATTTTAGATTGTCTCCTAAAAAAATATACATATAATAAATGAATTAATAACTATTAGTTATGTAATAATGATAAGTATTAATAATGAAAATGTTGTGTTTTTTTTAAATCAAATTGTTTGAAAATCTAATGTAACTATTAATAATTATATATAAAATTTAAAACTCTTTAGCTAAAACACATGAAAAAGTGGAAAATTTGAGCGATGCGAAAATGCAAAAATTAAGATTACAGTGGAAAATTGCTTTGCAGAACCGGCAAGTCACGCTAGGGTTAATACATCATGAACGCTCCAAAGCGAGAAACCCTGTCTTGGCTGCAACGAATCTGTCATCCTCTCCTGTGCTTAATGTGAACACTCGAACTGCAAGCCCGGTAAAGAAGTTCTCTAGTTACTATTTTAACTGTTGGTCATACGGGCACAAGTATAAGGATTGCAGAGAAAAGGATGTTCGACATCTTCATCCTACCTATGAACACCTCAATGAGTTTATTGCTAAACAAAAGGCTAAAAGCCTTTTGGAATCGCAGGAAAATGAGAAGTCTATGGCTAAGATCTATGATTCAACAATGAGCAAATCTCATCTCAACACCAATATCCCTTCTAATCACGACTCCGTTATAAAAGATCAAAACTTGAAGAGCTCTGAGCGAACTAAAACTAGGGTTTCAGTTTCCAACATTGGAACCCAAATCACTAGTGACTATCAGATCAGAAATAAGATAACGGAAAATAAGATCTTCTCTAGTAAATCTTTGGATGAACAAATAGTCTTCTTTGCAAAAACAAAATATGCAAAGTCGAGGAGGCCAAATGAGGAGTAGGATAGGGCAAATAATTTCAAGCAGGTCCCTCTTCATACCCACTCCGATTCAGGGAAACATGGAGCGGTATCTGCTCAGGCCCCTTCGGCTCACGATTTTGGTAGATCCTCAGCTTGGCAAACAGGCATAAGAATGAATGACCTCCCTGGGACTGCAATGGCCCTGACATCCAGGGAAATCCCGGCTAAAAGCTCCGATGAGCCTCTACCTGCTGCGAGGGGAGGAGGATTGCCAGAGGAAAAGATGTCTTCCAGGGGGAATAAAGCACGAAAGGATGAATGGCATCTGGTAAAAGGCAAAAAAGTGGTAACATCTCTTCCAAAAAAATCCATTAGCAGTAAGATCACTCTAAAAAATTCATTTGATTTGTTTAGGGAGTTTGATATAAATGATCAATCTTACACCCCCCGCATAAAAGGGCTAGGGTTTTGGGGGATCAAGGCTATAGGAACCAGTACAATAGGAATGATGGCTTTCCTCCATCAGGTAAACATTCTTACCCTGAGCCCACTAAAACCCTACCCTCTCATGAGGGAATTAATAAGCATAGCAAGAATATAAGCTCTATTGATTTTGATGATTTGAACACAACTACTAAACATAGTCCTCCTCACTGGAGACGGTTGGAGAGGCCCCTTTTTGTTCAAGCATCCAAGAATGTGAAGAATCATGATATCAAAGTTGGTAATGCTCATAATTACACTAACAATGCAGTATATACGCCTTCTCATAGGTGCCTTAATCATCAGGAAAAAGGTAAGATTTACTGTGATTTGCAGTATGATACTATCATATTAGATAATGATGATATTGTACAGAGACAAAAATATTTAGCAGAAACAAGACTGATTTGTTGCTAGAATGGAGTTGGAGTATCAATTAATGATGTGATAAAAGGAATATCGGCACAACTTCCAGAGGAGGTAAGTATATCACCCCTTAGAGATAATTTCATTTACATAGACTGTCATAACAAAATACTAAAGGAAAGCATTATGAATAATAAGGTTATGAAATTCAGGAACATTGCCTTCTCTTTATTTGATTGGTTGCCTTTATTTAACCCAATGTATTTAAAGGACTTCATAACTGAAAAAGCTATCTCCCTTAAAAATTTGCCTTTGGAATTGTTTAGCAAAGAAATCTTCTGCTTGATAGGTAATAAAATAGGCAAATTTATAAGAGAAGTTGAATCTACACTTATACAGGATGACAAAATAATCATTGTGGAGATGAATTACCATCAAAAATATATTCCACCCATATAATTAAGTTTTAATAATAACTCAGTTATAATTAATCCAATAATTGCAGAAAACTTTACTGAGATAAACAAATTACATTAAGACCTCACAAAAATAGAAATCTTTTAACTCAAACAAATAAGGATATTGAGGTTAGTCTTTGTAATAATAGGGGAGGTTTTGTATGCAGACCTCTAGGGGGCCAAGGTTTAGGCAATCTCTCTCCCTCTCCACTACTGGTTAACAAGGTAGCAAATGTTCAAGAAAATAATATAATAAGGAAAATACCAGCTAGTAGACCTACTATAGATCTAGAAAATCCCCAATCTAATGTAGCATCATCTCCAATTAATATCAACTCTTCATACATGAATAGGAAAGAACCAAATGAAAAGATGAGCAGGGATGAATCAGATCAGACAGAGTCCAGAAAAAATAATAACAAAATCTGCTCCCAAGACGAAGGAAACAGGTTAGATCCTCAAACAAAACAAAATCTGAAATCTGAATGTGCTAATGTGCTAATGTAATAGAACTAGTTGATCAGGTAAATAAAATAGAAGAGGAGGTAAATCAAATCATTAACTACTTGGGAGAATCATTAACGGATGATCTAATGGACACGTTTTTGGATAAAATCTGCGATTACGATGAACTAAAACACCAAAAGGAAATCTTAATTAAGCAAATTCAGGAATGTATTTTAGAAGAAAATAGGGATCACGAAGATAGGCTGATTCAGTCTCCCTTTCCTTCAACTCCAGGAAAGGAAGCCTCAGTAAGTGCTTGTCAGGATAACCCAGATAAATATTCAGAACACTTAAACATAAATATTAGAACAAAAGCTATAGACAGGCCTAGCATAAATAAAGATGATATAAATGATAAAGAATATATAACCACAAATGAACCAATCACTAACAATGGGTTGGAACAAGCTGTTTCTATCCCCCTAGAGTTAGAATCTCTTAATTTGGACCTATCAAGGAGAGCTGAAGATTTGATAGAAATTTATGGCAAAGAGATTATAACCAGAGTTGAACCCTTAGAAAATGAGCAAAAAAGCTCGGATAATCGGGAAAATTCAACAATAGGGGAGGGTGGAGAATCAACTTTGGTTAAGGATGCAATTGAAGGCCTATTTGAAATAACCAACGAAAATAGGGAGCTGGGCATAGCCTTGAACAAAGGTAGTCTAAGCACACCTAATATTAATAAACTCAAAAAGAAAAGAGGTAGGAAGTCTGTCATTGAGCTAAGAGCTCTGGATGGCAATGCAGACAACCAAAAAAAGATAGCGGATATTTTGAACACAAGGAAGGGGAAGGTCCTTCCCAAAGAAAAATGAAAGTCGCTACTTGGAATGTTAGGGGTCTAAATGCCCCTAACAAACAACGACTAACTAAAAGATACTTAAGAAACTTCGATTCTGACATCATTCTGATACAGGAAACTAAGCTTAATAGAGAGGAAAGTACTAAGTTTAGCAAACGATTGGGTATTTGGAGATTTGAATTTGCCTCTTCAGCAGGCCTCTCAGGTCGACTGGCAGTTCTATGGGATCCCCGTAAAGTGATGGCGCTACCTGTATCCACTAATGATAATTGGATGGCACTAACAATTAAAAGTCTAAAATCAGATTTAAAATTTAACCTGATTAATGTATATGGGCCAATCTCCACTGAAGGAAAAAGAAGAGTATGGATGGAGATACAAGCCCTTTTAATCGAACAACGAGAGCAACCTTTTATCATTGGAGGGGATTTCAATGCTATCTTAAATTTAGAAGAAAAATTTGGGGTCTCACAATACATATCGCAAGCCCTTAAAGACTTTAGTAAGTGGGTTGTGGATAACAATCTTATAAGCATAAATACAATTAATGGAATTTATACATGGAATAATAGAAGAACTAGTTTTAGCTACATAGCTGAAAAACTAGATAGATTCTTTACTAGAATGAATTCCAAAAACTTTAATCAAATAGTCAGTGCGGAAATACTACTAGAAGTAGGATCGGATCACTTCCTTGTCAAGCTTACCATAATAGAAAATTCCAAACCGTCGAGAAACCCATTTAAGTTTGAATTTATGTGGTTCCAAAACCCAGAATTCATTAACCTCCTTGCGGAGTGGTGGAACCAAATCTCAGTTAAAGGATCGAAAATGTTCTGCTTAACAACAAAACTAAAATTTATCAAGAATAAAGCGTTAGAGTGGAATAAGAATAATTTCAATAACATTTTCAAAGAAAAAACCTAGGTAGAAAAAGAAATAACTGAGCTTAATAATATAGTAATAGAAAAAGGTATGGACGATCTTAGTTATCATAAGGAAAAAGAACTGATGGCTAAATACAATGATATCCTCCTCAAAGAAGAGATCTTCTGGAGGCAAAAATCTAGGGAGTCTTGACTTAAGGAGGGTGATAGTAATACTAAATTCTTTCACAACACAACCAATTATAAAAGGAGCATTAACAGAATTGCCAAAATCAAGACAACTGAGGGACATATTACAGAGAACCCTGAGCAAATATCAAATGTCCTTACGAAGTTTTATAATTCCCTTCTCAACACCACAGAAGCATCCGATCTCAGTGCCCAAAATGAAATGCTTAAAGCCATTCCTAAGCTGATTTCGGATTTAGACAACAAAATTCTGAATAATAAGCTATCAATAGAGGAGGTCAAAGCTGCAGTGTTTCAACTCCATCCAGATAAAGCTCCGAGTCCAGACGGTTTCCAAGCAGGCTTCTTCCAAAAATGTTGGCATTTTGTTGGAGAAGAGGTATGGCAAGCAGTGGAAGCTACTAGGAACTCGGGTTCTATTTTAAGTGAAATTAACAACACCTTTTTTACTTTATTACCAAAGAAAAATGAGAGTACGGAACCAGGGGATTTCAGACCTATCTCCCTATGTAATACCATATATAAGATCCTTTCTAAATGCTTAGCAAATAGACTCAAAAATTTCCTTCCAACTATTATTTCGGAAGAGTAGATGGGTTTTATAGCAAATAGATCAATTTTGGATGGAATTATTATAGCGCAAGAAGTAGTCCATACTACTCAAATAACAAAAGAACCTAGTATGCTAATGAAAATTGACATCCAAAAGGCATACGATAAAGTAGATTGGAGATTCCTTTGTAAATGTATGGAAGCGTTCGACTTTTCTAAACAGTGGATTAATCTTATCTTTAACTGCATCTCAAGCCCCAAAATATTGATTCTTATCAATGGCACACCAGAAGGCTTCTTTAGTATATCCAGGGGCATCAGGCAAGGAGACCCTCTGTCCCCTTTTCTCTATGTCATTATGGCAGAAGAATTAGGAAGATTGATTACAAAACAATAAATGGAAGGGAATATCTTGGGTTTGAAGGCCTCGGAAAATGTTCCTAATATTACTCATTAGTAGTTTGCGGATGACACAATTTTACCAAGCTATGCTAACAAAAAAGAAGCAAGGGCTTTCAGAAGTATTTTAAATATTTATGCGAAAGCCTCAGGTCAATATGTTAACCCCACTAAGTTGAAAATTTTCTTCATCAATACTCGCCCAGCACTCGAAAAGGAAATTTGTAGTATGATGGGATACAAACTTGGCAAATTGTCGTGCAAATACTTAGGTATTGACTTCGATACAGGTATCTTATCTTCCAAGCTTTGGCAACAAGTCTTAACCAAAGTACAAAACAAGAAGAGCTCATGGAAAGGTAAGTGGCTGACTAAGGCGGGTAGGTCAACAATGATCAAATCAATCCTTTTAGCCATTCCCACGTATCATTTGTCTGTTCTTCCCCTTCCAATTAGCGTCAAAAAGGAATTAGATAAAATGTTCCGAGAATTCTATTGGCAAGGTCCCTCAGAAGACAAAAAATTGGCCCTTATTAAATGGGATACTCTATGTAAACCAATATCAAAAGGGGGTCTAGGCATCAAGAATCTACTATGGCAAAACCAAGCCCTAGGGGCCAAACTTATATGGAGAATGTACCAAGAATCAAGTAGTAAGTGGGCTTCCATATTATTACACAAATACATTCCCAAGTCGGACCCCATAAATATTTTCAAGTCTCACTCACATGTCAAAGGATCTCGGATATGGAATTTTATTAAGGATTGCAGAGGGATTATTAGCAAGTATCTAACTTGGGATATTGGAGCAGGAGATCAAGCTTTATTTTGGGACGATTCGTGGGCAGGCCTTACCCCCCTCAACAAACTGGGCTTCTCCAACGAATTTATGGAAGAATGCAAAAGAGTCATAGGCTTACACCTTAAGGACTACCTATGTAAGAAGGAAGAGTCTACTTGGAGTGATCTAAATGAAATTGATGAGTTATGGCACGAGAAGAAAATCCTTCTGGCAATCTTAAATGATAGAGTGATAACACCTAAAAATAGATTGAATATTTTAATATGGGCAAGATCTAATAATGGAAAATTCTCGGTTAAGGAGGGATACAATTCTATTATTAGGGACCAAAATTTGGATAATATAGACATTCCTTTGAACCTATGTTGGAACAAATCCTGCCTCCCTAAAGCTGGTATGTTTCTATGGGCGGCTTTGCAAAATAGAATCCTTACTACAGATAGGCTTAATAAACTAGGTTTCGAAGGGCCATCTAGATGCCCTTTATGTGAAAACCACTCCGAGGATGTTAATCACATCCTCCTTAATTGTCCTTTTTCTCAAAACTACTGGAATTGGCTTCATCAAAGTTTAGGATGGAAATTTGCTTCACATTGTGATTTAATTAGCAACCTCAAAGCTTGGCCTTCTATATATAAAGACAACTTATATAAAGATATATGGACAATTGCACCTTCAATAGTAGTTTGGGAAATATGGAAAGAAAGAATAGAAGAATCTTTACTGATCAAAAACTACCTTGGAACTCGATCACAAACAAGATAGAAGCATCTATCCTAGAAATTATTAACAACAAACTCAGGGACAAATTGAGCTATGAAGATTCTTTTAAAAGCTGGGACAACAAAATCAGGTGCAAATGGCCAAAATTAGCAATCCCTCCCCTCTATGGTAAAGGGGGTACCAAAACCAAATCAGACAGAACATCATGCAAATGGATTCCCCCGAAAGAAGGATGGTATAAACTCAATTTTGATGGAGCATCTCGAGGTAATCCTGGGATAGAAGGTATTGGAGGGATCATTCATAACTGAAAGTCAGAAGTTGTCACTAAATTTTTGATACCCATCAACCCTATAATAAACAATATGGTTGAATGTTTAGCGGTGTTAGAAGGACTTAAACTATGTAAGTATCTTAACATTAAACAAGCAATTATTGAAGGAGACTCCCAAATCATTGTCAATGCTATTCGCACTAAAAGAACTCCCAATTGGATTCTGAACTCAAAAATAGAAGAGATTAATTCATTTATGGAAAACTTCACAAAGTATGAAATCGGACATACTTATAGAGAAGGAAACACAGAGGCTAACAAGCTAGCTAATTTAGGGGCAAACAGAGTGACAATATTGGAACAATATTTATAAAAAAAAGTTTAAATTGGTTAACCAAATTCAGGTAAGGACAGAGATCATCCCCTTTGATAAACATAGATGTAAGTTTGGCGTTCTGTTTTCCCTATCAGGATATTGGAACCCTGCAGAGGAACTATTAATTATAGTAATCATAATTAACTTAAATCCATTAGATTAATATGATTCAATAGAATAGACTTAAATATTAGCCATCTCTTATGGAAGGTTAGCGAATTTTTAATTAATAATTTTTATATAAAAGAGACACTCATTGCATGTAAGGAATAGCACAGTCGCTTTGTCTAGTATGAATAGGATCAACAAACTGGGTACACTTCCTTTTGATTAGAAGGTCAAATCTCAGAACAGAGTAGGTTATCTAGATAGCATAGGCATAGGATTAACATTGCTCCTCTCTATCCTGTGCTTATTAACAATATTGCTATGAATTTTCATCACATTCTTGACAAATCAACATAGCCTCGTCATGTTAGATACAGATTAGAATTTCAGAGATTATGAGCAGGGTAATAATTAAAATCCTTGTAACCTCGCATCATGAGATGTTCAAATTCCATCAGCATTATTAATAATTTGTAATGATTAGGAGGTATGGTGAACTTCTAAGATCAGGCTCTCGGATCTTGCTAAGGTGGAGATAGCATGATGACCAGGGGGGCAATCCTTCACAATTATGAATCTTACAAACTCCTGCCACTCAAGACTTAGCTGCAGAGGATGTTGATTGTATTCTTATTAACCTTAACTCAGAGATATATAACATTTATCCTTTATCCCAAGATACGCACCCCTCACTCTTAGAGGGATTGTGCCTGGGCTTTCTGAGGATGTCCTTTGTCGTAGCTACTCCTTAGCTATTTTTACCAAATTTTTGATGTTGCCTCGTTTGTATCCTTGCAGAGATGATGGAATTTCAGTACCCCACATGCTGGAGTCAAGTTATGATG